>CAUDMG010002731.1:0-49099 GCA_958450375.1 Homarus gammarus | reverse complement strand
GTCAAGTCACCGTTCTTCGAAGGTCCGAGGCATGTTCTCTTCCAGCTTGAGCTCCTGAGGAGTCAGCCAAGGAAGGTTGTTCAGATTGTGAAGTCAATCTAGGTGCCAAGATCCTCACTGATCTCGTAGATCTGGATAACATCCAGGCTGGCAGTGAGCCCCCCTTACCTGCAGCCTCACCAATGTTCAAGTCAGAGCTTTCCTGGACAACCCCATGCATGTCCCTGCCTGGCCATCGCACACCCAGAGTACAGAGCGTTGTGTACAGCAAGTGAGCGAGGCCAGCAGTCACGTGTACAGCCAGGAGAGGAGGGAAGGCTACATCCGAGCTCAGGTGGTCAGCAGGGAGGTGATGAGTAGAAACAGAAGCAAGAAAGACATGTTCTCTATGGTGTGCAGCAACACCGGGTCGTAGTAGTAAAACCGGTTTTTGTATTTGATGATTTTGTTTTCTAAAGGAATATTAAATTTAATAAATGTGTCAAGATCATTCGTTTCACTATTCTGGATCATTTTCATCCTAATAAATTAACCTGATACATTTACTTTACTTTAAATAAGCTATTTAGTGGTGTTGGTAAAAGGGTGGGAATACTGAATTTTCATAAGATTTCAAGTTTAAATTTACCTAGCAAAAAATTAAAACTTTTCAAATCTGAAGATATCACATGATTCTGCACATAGAACTACATCAATAATACCATGGGCCGATTTTTCAAACTAAAAAAAAAATTCGCCTCCATATGACACACCCTAATGTTAAAGGCCTATGGTACTGTATGTGTTATATAGTTCGCTTGCTCTCTCCGTGAATCTTTCACAGCATGCCGATAAGACGGGTCTCCTTTAGGAAGATTATTACAGCGTCACTTATGGTGACATTATCTTGCAATAAGTTGGGTACAGTCAGCACGAAGCCTCGTTTGGTCGCTATCGTTCCCAGTCGGTCTGCTTGACGATCCTCCGTGGTAGAGCTGGTTTAGTTATTGGTGTTGCTATGACAGTCATGAATATAGGTAGGTGGTCGCTGGAGGTTACAGGGCCTTGTTCAAAAAGATAGTTGTGAAAGCATCTGCCGATTGTTATTGCTATATCTGGAGTAGTGGCTGAGTTCCTGCTGTAGAACGTGGGGAAGTGTGGGCCTATTAGTTAGGCGTTTTTGTCTGTTATGTAGCCAGCGAGACCTCTTCCAACATTGTTAGTTGTCCTCTTACCATCTAGTAGAGGATGTCTGGCGTTCATGTCTCCAATGATGTAGGTTGGGTGGTGGTATGATACGAGTCTCTGGAAGTCCCTGTAAGGCAGGTAGACCCTGCGTGGTGGGAGGTAGGTTGTGGCTATTATGATTGGTCCTGTGGTCAAGTTGATTTGAACAGCGAGAATTTCAGAAGTGAAGTCGTCTATGATTCTGTGGTGGACATATCTTTTTATGGCAATGGCCACCCTGTCATTTGGCACCACTGATAAATTGGATTTATGGATCCTGTAACCAAATATTTTTAGTTCCTCAGCCTCCTTTAGGCCGTGTGAGTTTATGAGTATAATATCTGCGTCAACTTCGTTGTTGGCTGGACAAACTGAATTTATTAGTTCTCCAGTGGAGGACGTTATGTTGCATTATTTTCACTGCCTTAAAGTAGCGAGTCCATTGTATCTTGTTTTTGATTTTGGGGGGATCCCTCGGCTTCGTGGTTTGTTCACTGTGCGTCCATTCCTCATTTTTTTTAATCATCCCAACGGATGACTTTTTGATGCAGTTTGTTAAATCGTCCTGTTTTTGTTTAATAGCCTCGAGGATGTCCGCCTCGGAAATGGGGTGGACGTACTTCCATTTCATCTTGTAATCAATTACTCCTTAAGCAACTTAATCACGTGTACAGTCCTTGTTGATGTGGTCTGCTTCGTAGATGCGTAGCTTCAGGTCTTTACCCAATAGATCGCTTGGAGTCTGAGAGACGGGTATCATCTCCGGTGTGGGTACTTCTGCATCCACACCAGAGACCAATGTTGTCTCCTTTGTGCTAGTTGGTGTCTGAGAGACATGTATAATCCCTGGTGCACCCTCACCAAACACTACTGTTGTCTCCTCCGAGGTTGAGGATGTTGCACTGAACAGTTTTGATCCCCCGTAGGGAATGACAAGAATCAGGGCAGTACGACCCGAAGGGCATAGGAATCTCCGAATTTCCAGGAGCTCTCCCCTACACGTCCGTCCACTGCCACTGCACTCTTTGTTGGTCCAGCATGTGCGGATGGGGTGGGTCGGGGGTGTAGGGAGTGAGTGATGGAGAGGTGGTGGTGGTGCTGTGGGGAGTGAGGGTCGGCAGGGAGGGAGTGGTGTGGTGCTGTTATCCAATCTGGTTTGACATTTATTGCTGATGGCTGTGTGTGGGCCTTCACAGTTGCTGCATTTTGTCTCCGTGGCCGTGCAGTTTCAGTAAGAGTGGCCTTTGTAGGCACACTGAGCAGGTTTGTGTGTTTTTGCACTGGTTGTTGTTATGTTTGAATTGGTAGCAGTTGAAGCATTGGTGAACCTTGATGAAGTGTTGGAATTCTATGTCACGTAAGGGGATGATGATGCTAATTTTTATGCCTAGTGATTTTAGTGCAATTGCATCTGTGTTGCTGTGGTGATTTTGAGCATGGGTAGGGTTTCCATCCGAGTTGCCGATGTTATTTGGTTATTGTTGTGAGTTTAGTTCAGCGAGGAGATTAGGGATTTCTAAGATAGGAAGGACATACCAGGGTGCATTTTGCACGGTATTCATTCGAGCTGAGGACCGTGAAGCTATTATCTTGGAGTTTTTTTACTAACTGCTGGGGAGTGGAATCCGTCTGCATTTTCATCAGTCTGGAGGAAGAATTTTATTATGTTGTCATTGATGAAGAATCTAATCTGAAAAATTAGGGTCAGCTTGAAGATCAATGAGGCCAAGTGTGAGGATTGTTGGAGGGTGCGGTCCACTTTAATTTTTATGGAGGGCATGTTCACTAAGTCCTAAGTGGAGATGTATGGACATCTTCCCTAACAGACGTCCCTGAATTCCTGCACCCCTCACTTAAAGACGACTTTGCGCTATCACAGAGGTCCCCAGGTGAATCGGCAGGCTGTGCTGACCCTCTACCCTTCACACTAGCGCGCTCTAAGCAAGGTGTGGGGAAAGAGGGCGCTTCTAGACGAATACTCCCCTGTGCGTCAACTGACAGAGGAGTAAGTCATTTCACGGCACGGAAGAGAACAAATGGAGTGTTAGAAAAAGGTCAGAAAACTCACTGATGCCTCTCTTCACACCAGGTCCTTCAGCAGCATTCGGGGTTCCTAAGGGAGGTCCGATACCATAAGAGAGGCCTAGTATGTCGATTGAACCAACAGATTTATCAGAGTGTAGTGCTTGGATGTCAGAGTGTTTCAGGGGCAGCAACGATTGGGATGGGTGGGACAATGGGAGAGGTCCTAGGTCTGGCTGCTTCAGCTGTTGCCGTTTCCTCGTCCGTCGTCCTATTCCGTCTCGTGTCGTCTGTGTCGTCTCTTTGTGCCACCCTACACTCCTCCCTCCACTTGGGACACTCCCGGTCGAAGGAGGAGTGAGGGCCACCGCAAGCTGAGCATTTCTTGGCGGCCGCCGAGCAGTTGGTGTGCTGGTGCCCAGGAGTCCTGCAACTGCAACAGACCTCCCGAGCACGACACTTCCACGCCAGATGGCCATACCTCTGGCATTTGTAACATCTAGTTGGTCTTCTTTCATACGGTCTTACCGAGATGTTTTCCCATCCTAGCAATACGGTGCTTGGTAGATTCTTGGGGTAGCCAACCAGTGCAGTTGCACTGGTTAGCTTCCGTACTATTGAGAGCTCTCCGATCAGTTCGGTCAGTTGTTTTTCGAGGTTTTCTATCTCGGTGTGGGAGAGGACTTCCAACACCAAGTTGTCCTGTGTGAGCTTCCACTAGTATCTGGATCCCGTTAATTTCTGTTATGTTGGCTATTTGCTGGGCCTGTCCCCATTCCGCGAAGGTGAGACAAGGCAACCACTTACTCTGTGGACGACGCTCGTCACCCTCCTGATTCCGAAGGAGTCAAAAAACTTCCTAAGGACAAGAAGGTTCAGTTGCTGGTGCAAAGGGCATGTGGCTGGGTACAGTCTTACGACCTTCGACTGGTCACAGATCAGCATCGTCAGGTTAAAGTAATACCTCGGGAGCAGAGAAGATCTTGCCTCCCCGAGGTGCAGTTGTTGTTGTTGTTTAGATTGTCGGACCGTACTCCGACACGGGCCTTTGCCTGTAGGCGGCCCGTTTGGTGGTTCCGGCTGGAGCTCCAGGAGCAGCCAGACCGGATTGGGATTAGAGGTGGTCCCACCTGCAGATTGGAAGGATACTGCAGGTTGCAAGTGTGAGCGGACCCCCGATCAGTGGACGCTTACCACCAACCCCCACTCTTGGACGTGGTCAGTTTCGGAGTGGCGCGCCCCCCGAACTGGGGTCCGCACTTGCTGGGAGAGGATGCTTTCTAAGCTATCTGGGTGGTGGGTATCGTGTGATGACCCGGAGTAGGTGGTGAATGTGGTCTGTATGGGCCTTTCGGGTTAGAGTGGCCGCTGGTGTTGTGTGTGTTTCTTGGGAGATTTGAGTTTTGTTTCGGAGGCTTTGTGTGACCTCGCAGTCGAGGAGATAGTGTTCAAGTGGGTTGGCTGCTGGCTCCTGACAGTAGGTGCAATCCATGACGTCATTTCCGATCATCTGCCAGGAGCACTTGTACCCTTGTCGTAGTCGATGAAGGCTGACTTGGGTTTGTCTTGGAGTTTTCTTGTCAGCGAAAGGTGGTTCCCCTTTTGTGGCCGCCAGGTACCATTTGGCTGATTGGGAACCAGCGTTGAGTGCACGAAGGAAGCTCTTTTTGATGTGGAGCTTGCTGGTCTTTCTGAGGTGATTCTTGATCTGTTGCACACTTGCTGGAACTTGGATGTGTACGCTACTAGAACGTGTAGCTGCCTTGGCTGCTTCGTCTGCCACGTCGTTTCCTCCGATCCCTACATGACTGGGAATCCAGTGTAAGACGACTGGTCGGTTTTGGCTTTGGAATTCCTGTAGCTGTGCGAGGATCGAGGTGATGATGTGGACGTTGTCTCTTGGTTGACTGTGTTGCAGCGCCTGCATGGCCGATTTTGAGTCCGTGTGAATTATGATGGACTTGTTGTGTTGTGTTGCAGCGTGTTGTAGGGCCTTTGAGATTGCTACCAGTTCTGTTTGTAGGGTGGAGCAGTCATTGGAAAGTCTCCATTGGAGGGTCTGACCTTCGGTGTAGAAGGCCGCTCCGGATCTATGATGTTTTGGGTCCACCGAGCCGTCTGTGAAGTATGATGCTGCATCAGCCGGTGTCTCGGTGGCTATGGCTCTGAGTTATTTTTTTGAGGTCCTCCTTCTGGAGGTTGGCTTTACTATCACCTAGGTCGGTAAATTTGAGTGTGGCTGGTGGAGGGCTCCATGGTGGAGGAACAACGTAACCATTGTCTCGTGTGTCTTGGTTGTTCTTGACGAGTGTTTCTGCTTGCAGGTGTCGGATGACCTCGCTTGCCTCGTGCGACCAGGTGGCCCCTCGCACTCTGTGGTCGAGGTGGAGGGAGGCACTGATTCGAATCTTGGCAACTGTGGGCTTATCTGCTCTACAGATTTTGGCGAGGAGACCGGCTGTCACCTGCTTGACTCGTACTGCCAGGGGTGGTAGCTCGGTTTCCATTTGCAGATTGCAAATTCTGGTCCACATGGGTGCTCCGAGCATGGTCCTGAGAGCATTGTTTTGAATGACTTCTAGCTTAGCTATTTGGTCTTCTCTCAGTCCAATGAGTGCTGGAGCACTGTAATCTACCAGCGATCTGATGGCGGCCGTGTAGTAGGCTTTGAGCACATGAAGGTTTGCCCCTGCGGATTTGCTGGTGAGCGACCTCATTATATTGTGTCTGCTCTTCGTCCTGTACCTGAGATATTCGAGTTGCGGCTTGAAGGTGAGTTTCTGGTCAAACCAGATTCCAAGACACTGGTGGGCGATGGTCCAGACTACCGGCGTGTTTTGTATGGAGAGCATCTTGTCTGGTGTGTCTGTGCAGATGGCCATCGCTTTCGACTTGGCTGGATTTATCTTGAGTCCAAGTCTGTTGCACTCCTCTTCTATAAGTTGGAGTGCGTGTTGCGTGTTGGCTAGTCTGTTCGATCCTCTTACTATGAGCTGTAAGTCGTCTGCATAGCATAGGAGCTTGGCTGTTTGTCTGAAAGGAAGCTTGACTAGATTTTCCATCAGGACATTGACCAGCATTGGACTGAGGATGCCTCCTTGTGGGGTTCCGTTTTCATGGACCCTGTAGCTTGAGGTTGTTCCCTGAAAGCGTACTCGTGCTTCTCTCTGTGTGAGGTAGTTCTGGATCCACCCCAGCAACCTTCCTTTGACGCCTTTTTTAGCGAGCGTAGTTGTAATGGCCAATGGATTTGCTAGTTCGAAGGCTTTCTCCAGGTCGAGGAAGACCACCAGAGCTGGTTTGTTGTCCACTGTGCTGAGTATCTCGGCGATGTTGTTGCCTGTGCCGGTGTTCTCGGTGTAAGCAAAGATGTGAGGGTGTGGGCTGCCTACTTTCCACTTGAGTCGGTTGAGAGCCATTCTTTCTCCCGTCTTGGCTATGCAGCTGAGAAGGGAGATGGGCCTCGGCTTGTCTGGTTCTCTGGGCTTCGGAATGGGCTGTATATCTGCCTTCTTCCATTCCGGTGGGAGTCTTTGTGCTGTCCACGAAGCATTGATGGCTTGCAGCAGAGCCTCGTGTCCGGCTGTACCGGAATGAGAGAGCATGGAGTAGGTTATCCTGTCTGCCCCTGGAGCTGTGTCCTTGCTTCGTTTTAGCGACTTTTGGAGTTCTTGCTGGTTGAATGGTCTGTCAGTGTCATCTTCACTGTTGCAGGCCTCTTCGATCGTCTGGAGTCTGACCTGTCGCAGACGCCGTTGTGTCTCCTCCGCCTGTCTCGGGAGGTTTTTCGTTGCAGCTCGGTCAGCGAACAGTTTTGCAAGTCTCTCGGCTTCCTCTTCTGGGTTGGGATGGGTTGGTGGTGTTGCCTTCCCAGATGCCCTTCGGATCTGGGCTCACATCTTGCCAAGGGAGGTGTGCTCGTTCAGTTCGGAGCACCACTTGAGCCAGCTTACGTTTTTTATTTCTTCCTTCTCTTCCCTGGTGTCCTTAACTATGACTTGCAGGAGATGTCTGTTTGTTGCCGTGGGATGTCTCCTGTAGTTTCTTCGGGCATCTTTTTAGTCAACTGTACATCTCCACCACTAGCGTGGGATAATGCTCGGTAAGAAACTGTAGGGTTTCTTGAGTGGTTGGTGGTTAGCATTTTGGCAACCTTCTCTGCTGTCTCTCCTAGCTAATTGTGTTCCAGGGCACTCTATAAGGTAGTGCTGAAGTGAGTTTACGCCTCCGCTGTCGCAGGTCTTGAACATGCGCTGCTCTGCTGGTACTTGTACTATGATTTCCCAAATGCATGGGTATCCCAGTCTTAGTCGGTGGAAGTTGACTGCTTTCCTTCTTGTTATATACTTCATGAGTGGTGGTCTCATAATTCGTGACCAGATAGTAAACACCTGGCCGATTGTGATACTGGTGTTAACCTTCTAGGTTTGTCTATTTTCCCACTGGGCAGTTCATGTTATTGTGGTCTTCTTTATCTGCTCCTGACTGAGCGGGATGTTCACCTCAATGTTTCGCTGTCCTAACGCAGCCTTGGCAGCAGCATCAGCTCGTTCATTCCCTGTGATTCCGATATGACTGGGCACCCAGTTAATGATAACTTGCCTATCTTGTAGTTTTAATACTTGCAGTAGGCCAACAACGGATGTTATGAGATGAATGTGGTCTCTAGGCTCTGCATTGTGTAGTGCTTCAATAGCACATCGTGAGTCAGTGTGTATTACAACGCCTTGTTGACTTTCTGGAAGCGTGTCTTAGGGCTCCAAGTATGGCAGCTAGCTCAACTTGCAAAGCAAAGCCTCTATCTGAGATTCTCCAAAGGGACGTGTTACCTCCTTCTATGGTGAAGGATGCTCCTGCCTTCGTACTGGTGGGCTCTACGGAACCGTCTGTGTAATACACTGTACTATTGTGTGTGTTAGAGCCTTCATGTTTCTCTCTGCTCCCTGTTGGAGCTCATGTGGGTTTAGTCAGCCTTTCTTGTCCCAGTTAGTAGAACGTTGAAAACTGCTGGCGGGGACTCCCACGGTGCTGTAGTCTGGACTCATTATATCAAGTCCTTTGCTGAGGATTGTGTCTTTCAATTTCAGTCGATTTACAGCGTCAGCTGCGCGCAATAGCTTTGTTTTCTTATTAATGACATCTCTGTTAAGGTTCAGTGCTCGTAAGAGTCCATTATTGATGTCACTTTCCCGAGCCCTGGTAATCAGTTTTGTTGCAAAGCACGCTGTTAATCGTTCCGCCCTGGTTTGGAGAGATATGAGACCTGTCTCCTTGTGAAAGTTTTCAATTTTTGTCCACACAGGTGCCTTGTCAATGACTCATAGCGTTATTGTGGAAAACCTCAATTTCTCCCACTGCCACTCAGTGTGTTCCAGAGCAGGTGTCGCATAGTCTGTTAATGATCACTATCAGAAAAGAGGATGTTCTTAAGAGGATAAATAAACTAAAGAAGACAAAATCCCCAGGGCCGGATGAAATTTTCCCTCGAGTCTTGAAAGAGTGTAGGGAACAGATTAGCGGACCCCTCGTAAACATATTTACAAAAACATTAGACACCGGAGTTGTGCCAGATTTGTGGAAACAGGCAAATGTAGTACCCATATTCAAAAAGGGAGACAGCATCAGCGTCAAATTACCGGCCGATCAGTTTGACGTCAGTAGTGGGGAAATTTCTTGAATCAATTCCAGCAGATAACATCCGATCGCATTTAGAGAAAAAAAATTAATCTACGACTCGCAACATGCGTTTACAAAGGAAAAATCTTGTCTAACAAATCTGCTGACGTTTTTTTAGAAAAGTCTTCGAGGTAGTAGATAATGACGAAAATTAACGCTCATGGTATCGAGGGCAAAGTTTTAAATTGGATAAAATCATGGCTCACCAATAGAGCACAGAGGGTCAGCGTAGATAGTGTTAAATCTGAGTGGGGTCGTGTAACCAGTGGGGCTCCCCAGGGGTCAGTACTAGGCCCACTCTTGTTCATAATCTACATAAACGATCTAGATACTGGGATCAGCAGTGACATAAGCAAGTTTGCGGATGACAGAAAAATAGGGCGGCAGATTTATTCAGAGCAGGATGCAAATGCATTAAAGGAGGCTCTAAATAAACTGCAGGGGTGGTCTGAAAAATGGCAAATGAAATTCAACACCAGCAAGTGCAGCGTACTTAATATTGGAAGAACAAATACTGTCAATGTATACAGCCTTAACAACATCAACCTAGAGAAGTCGACTTGTGAAAGAGACTTAGGGGTACTTGTAAGCCCGGAACTACGGCCTAGAAAACAGTGCGTTAATGTTCGTAATAAGGCAAACAGAGTATTAGGTTTTATATCTAGAAGTGTAAGTAATAATAGTGCAGAGGTCTTATTGCAACTATATCTTGCGTTAGTCAGGCCGCACCTCGATTATGCGGTTCAGTTCTGGTGCCCTTATTATAGAATGGATATCAATTCACTAGAGTCGGTGCAGCAAAGAATGACCAAAATGATTCCGGGACTTAAATACCTTCCATATCAGGATAGGTTAAAGAAACCTAACTTGCATTCCCTAGAAAGACGAAGAGTGCGGGGAGATATGATAGAAGTATTTAAGTGGGTGAAAGGAATCAAAAAGGTGATATAGATAAAGTTCTTATAATATCCGAGCAGGATAGGACTCGGATCAACGGATTTAAGTTGGATAAGTTTATGTTTAGGAGGGAGATAGGAAGAACTGGTTTACAAATAGGGTGGTGGACGAGTGGAACAAGCTTAGCAACTTTGTAGTAAATGTTGGAACGCTGGAAAGTTTCAAAAGGAGGCTGGATAGATTCATGGGTAGTAGAGAGTAGTAGTAACTCTCGACAGGAGCTGCCATGCACAGGTCAACCGGCCTATTGCAGACTTCTTATGTTCTTATGTAATGTTACCACAAGAGGCTAATACCGATACTCCTTTCCTCCTTCACAAATTTGGTTCCAGTAACTGATGGAGTAATTTCCGGCTCCCACAGGATAACCCACGATATAATTTTTGGTCCATTCATTCAAATTATTAAGGCAGAATTATTTTGGCTGATTAGCGAGCTACAGTGCCCTTGTTGGTGGTTTTGGAATAAATTAACTTAAAACAAAAAATTACTATTCAGATTACTAATAGTATGTGCACAATGTTAATGGAATAATATCCTATTTATAAGTCTATTCGCCTTAAAGGTTAATTTTTCCCAGTTATAAACCTATTCATACATTTCCTAACTCCCTCGCCTTACACGCTAAATTTAAGTATAAATGCTCCTTCACCTAATAATGATATTGACCCGGGGACGAGCTATTTGTTTTATGGTTTATTTTCTTACTCTATTTTCATCAACGAGTTTTGATGTGACAATCAATTCTTGTGCAAATGCTTCATTTGTTAGATAATTAGGCACCTCTGCGCACACTACTTTGTCTTCTTGGCGGCAATGCGGTGGTGACGTCTCATCCCAGGATGTAAACAGCCAATCATATTTACATATTTCAAAACACTCCACCGCCCGGGAGGAGGACGACAACTGGACGAAGGTTGAAAACAAAAACGAAATCCGTCAAGCAGCCGAAAAGGCACCCATCACCATCTCGCCCCCAACGACACTGCCAAAATACCGGATCTCGAAAACGGACACGAAAACGACATGTGCCGCCATCACAGAGATGGAGAAACAAAATCCACTGGCCAAGTTCTCAGTGTGGCCCAACCTAAAGGGGGAGATGATTATTCACCCCAAAGACAAGGACTCAGCCACCACCCTCGGCACTTACCTGAAAAACACCACCACCGTTGCATCAACCAAGCTGGACCCCGTCCAATAACTGATGAAGTCGGTAGTCCTCCGATACTCATAGGAGCTACCCGTCGAACCCCTGGAAAACCATCTAAAGATCCTAAAAGCCGAGAGGTGCTCTCCCGCGACCTACAAGACAGCCACCACAAAACAAGTGCTCATAACGCACTACGGTCCACCCCCCAGCACCATAGACCTCAAAACGTGGGGGATCTACGAAGCGAGACCCTTCGTTCCGGAGCCCCTGAGGTTCTTCAGATGCCAGAAATATGGGCACCATCAGACGAGGTGCAGGTATAAGTATATCTGCGCCGTCTGCGGGCAGAAGCACGGCACACACACACTCCTGCCTCACCAAGTTGAAGAACGGGGAAAAAAATGCCCCACGTATGCCAACTGCGGGGACAAACACCACGCCTGAATACCTGGATGCTCCGAGAGGACAAAGAGGGTCCAGGCAAACCGTCCAACAGCAAGACCGGCCTCCACCGCTTGCACACCAGCCCCACCAAGTACCTTCGTGTGGGGAATTCCCCCCCCCCCCCCCACCCAAAAAAAAAATGGTCAACACCCAAAGTGCAACCCAGTTTCCTGGCCTCCCTACGACCACACTTCAGCCCCCCAAGCAGCAGACAACGACTACGAAAAAGAAAAAAAAAAGAACACACCAAGGCAACAGAAAGAATGATGCACGTATCAGACCTAGCCAAGGTACTGACAACCTTCGCGGAGAGCCTAGCCGGACTACTGGGCCACAAGATCCAACCTACACAGCTCCAAATACTCATGGGGACTGTCTTCGGGCAAGTCGCCACAGCTCCAGCCACCTCAATGGAGGACACCATGCCGGCCCCCACACGAGTGACAGCCAAGGTAAACTCTACACCGAAAAACGCCACCAGGGAACCAAAGATACCGTTAGCTCCCAGAAAGAAACTGTACGTTTCAGACCTGAACATATCCATCGAGGATCACCAGAAGTCCCCGATGAAACATTGGTGGAAAACACTAGCATCCTGAACATTCTTTCACGGAATGCTCAGGGCATCAAAAAAAAGAAACACCTCCTGCACGAAGCATCAACCAAGGACAAGCTTGACATTATACTGCTACAAGAAACACACCTACAAGAACACCACTGTTTCAAATTCAGTGGCTACAAGACGTACAGGAGGCATTTCACGCAGGCGTCGACAAGATGATGTATGAGCATACCCTCCCCCCTAGATCATGCAGCATTTGCCATGTGGGGAAAACATCGAGACACAGACCGTCAAAGTAACCCTCCAAGAACGGCCAATAACTGTCCACTACGTCTACAAGAACACAAGGGGCTCACTGGAGGCGACTCAAATATTCGCTTCGGCCGCTGACCACGCCATTCTCATAGGAGGAGATTTCAATGCACATCAGCCTAAGCTCGGTAAGCCCCACAAATGAAGACGGCCTACGCCTATACACCCTCTTTCAAGATACACCCGAGATCTCCCTCCTAAACACCCGAGAGTCCACCCACATTAGGGGAGGAAGGCTAGATCTAACCTTCGTCTCCAGTGCACTTCAGCCTTCGGCCTCCTGGCAGCTACATCCCACGCTGACCAGCGACCACTGCCACCCTAACAACACAAAGTGAACAAACTCCCTACTCCATCCCCGCCGAGATGGAGATACAATACCCAAAAGGCGGACTGGGAACTGTATAGGAAACACCTGGCCAAGTGGCACGCCAAATCACAGCCGGCTGGTGCAGCACCCGTGGACGAGAAAAACCTCCACCAACAGTTGGTCGAGGCCTTTCACCAAGCGGCAGAAGAGGCTATTCCAAAAACAAAATCTAAATCAAGACAGTACAAGGATTACTGGTACTACTGTCCCAGGGTGAAAGAACTCAACCACACAGTGAACATGGCCCGAAGAAACTACAGGAGACATCCCACGGGCACAAAGAGACATCTCCTGCAAGACAAAGTCAAGGATACCAGGGAAGAGAAGGTAGAAATCAAAAGCTGGATCAAGTGGTGCTCCGAACTGAACGAGCACACCTCCCTCGGCAAAATGTGGGCCCAGATCCGAAGGGGCGCCTGGGAAGGCTACACCACCAACCCATTCCAACCCAGAAGAGGAAGCCGAGAAACTTGCAAAACTCTTTTCCGACTGAGCAGCAACGTAAAACCTCCCGAGACAAGCGGAGGAGACAACGGCGTCTGCTACAGACCAGACTCCAGATGATCGAAGAGGCCTGCAATGTTGAAGATGTCACCGACAAACCCTTCTACCAGGGAGAACTCCATAAGTCGCAGATGCCAGTAGCTCCACCAATCATGATCCACGCTTCGGCGTGTTCCGTGATCGTGCCTAGCTCGTGCATCTCGACGTCGAGAACGAACATGACTACACCCGAGCATTCTCCCCAGAGGAGCTTTCCTTAGCTTTGGAAGACGGCAAGGGCTCTACTCCTGGACCTGACGGTATACGATACGAGAGGATTAAACACCTTGACCAGGGAATCCTGGACAAGTTGCTAGAAGTGTACAATGAGATCTGGACGTACATAACGTTTCCAAACACATGGCACTTTGCCCATGTCGTACCGATCCCTAAGAAGGATAAATGCCCTACGGACAACAACTCATTCCGTCTGATTTCGCTCACAAACTGTCTGTGTAAGGTCATGGAACGTATGATAAAACGTAGGCTAATGTATTTTTTAGAAAGTAACAACTTATTGAATGATCGTCATTGTCGTTTCCGCCAAGGTAGAAGCATACGAGATCATTTAATGTCTTGAAACCGACATCTCAAGCGCTTTTTGCAGTAAAGAAACACTAATTGCAGTATTCTTAGACATAGAAAAAGCTTACGACATGACATGGCGAACTGGCCTCATGATGAAGCTCCAGGCCTTAGGTCTGAGAGGTAATTTACCCGTTTTCATAAGAAATTATTTCCAAGACAGAACTTTTTTCCGTCAAATTAAAAGATTATGTAATGTCGGAGACATTTTTCCAAGAAAACGGAGTTCAACAAGGCAGCGTTTTGGGTCCTGTACTATTGCTCATAATGATTAATAATTTCCCATCACCAGTACCCAGCCTAAGTGACCTCAAATTGTTTGTCGACTATTGCGCAATTTGGCGCTCCTCTTGGGCCGAGAGACGGTCTGTACAAAGAGTGCAAGTAGGCCTAAGAGCCGCTGAAGAGTGGACAATACAATGGGGATTTAGATTGTCAGTTGAGAAGGCAGTAGGAGTAGTCTTCACTAAGAAAAGTAACGTAAATAACTCTGTATTGAAATTAAATGATACTCCTACTAAAATTCAGACTCCGTAAAATTTCTCGGTGTTCATTTTGACCGGAAATTAACGTGGAAAAACCACATTAACGAGCTTGAAAGTAGGTGTCTTACTATCACAAGCATCCTGAAAGTTTTATCAGGTACACTACATGGGGAGCCGATAGAAAATCTTTATTAATGGTGTACAAGTCCCTGATCAGATCGGAACTCGACTATGGACGCCAGTTGCATGCATCTGCATGCGAACCACACCCGGAAAGCTGACCAGAATACAAAACCGATGCCTTCGTCTATGTCTGGGTGCTTACAAGTGTACAAGTGTAGAAAGACTGGAGGTAGAGGCTCATGTGCCCCCACTCCACATCAGGAGGGACATGTTGACGCTAAGGTACGGGCTGAATGTGGCTAGGAGGCGCGACACAGGGCACCCAGGTTGGTGTGCTTTCGCTAACTCACGTTACCTGCAACTGCAATTCCTCGGCCGTTCGCCTCCAGACCTTGTGCCAGGGTGCTGGTATCCATTTCGAAGACGGTGATAGATTTGTTCCACCGTTGTGTTCGCTATGGGAGAACCCCAACTTTCATGTGGAAACATCGTGGCCTCCAGGGGGTACGAGGGACCGGCATCCCTATCTCCTTAAACAACTTTTCTATCAATTTCTAGAAGGATACAGCGCCTATAATCACGTGTACACAGACGGGTCCACGACTGACGACAACGTTGGGGCCTGTATCTGGAGCAGAGAAGGGGGGGTGGAGCTTCCGCCTGCCGCGGCATACAATCATATTCACCGCGGAGTTGTTTGCAATAAATAGAGCCATTGACACTGCAATAACAAGCGATGTTAATGATGTTGCTATCATTTCAGGCTATGTCAGCTCATACACTACCTGACCTAGCTTGAAGAAGGACGTGCCTCTAAGTGCTTGTGTTAGAGACCAGAGGAAATGGCCGCCGTGGATCGTTGTGTTGTGGGGGAAGAGGGGCGGAGTGTGAGGTAAGACGACCCCCTGACCACTCCGTTAAGTCAGCTGGAGCAGTTGAAGAGAGAGATAGACTTGTTAAAGGGGAAGAGCGACGCCCTCAGGACTGAACTCCTTCAGGTAGGTGTCCTGCCTAGCACGACACCTGCGAAGGAGGAGCAGGCGTGGAGAGTGGTTGCTTCCCAGGGGACTAGGGTCAGACTCAGGAAAGCTGACCTGGGTGTGGAGTGCAGTAACCCCTACCAAGTGTTGGAGGAAGCTGGCGAGGAAGAGAAGAGGCAGGGCGAGGAAGAGAAGATGCAGGACGATGTGGTGCCAGGAAAGAAACGGCCAGTTGTTCAAACCCTGCCCAGTGGTAAGGTCGTGGTAGTTGGGGACAGCCAGGTGAGGTTCTTAGATAGGACTTTTTGTGCAAAGATAGGAAACGCAAGACTAAGGTGTGTTTTCCTGGGGCTGGGATAGGGCATGTAGCCGAGAGGATAGATACGGTTTTGTCAGGGGAGGCTATCAAGCCAGTAGTCTCTCTTAGTGTAGGAGGTAACGACATAGGAAACGTTAGGAGTGAGGAACTTTTCAAGAGGTATAAAGGCGCTAGGGAAGGTTTGAGATAGGGGAGCAATCCCAATAGTATGTGGCGTCTTACCTAGAAGAGGAGTTGGTGGTGAATGGCTGTCCAGGGCAATTGCTATAAATTGCAGACTGGAAAAACAATGTGCAAGCAATGGTTGGGCGTTCATTGATAACTGGCAACTATTCTATGGCAACGACTACCTGTACAGTCGTGATGGAGTACAATTGTAAATACCTGGAGCGTGAAATTGTCACTCCAAGGGAAGGGGGGGAAGGGGGAGGGAAGGGGAGGGAAGGTAAGGGGGAGGGAAGGGAAGGGGGAGGGAAGGGGGGAGGGAAGGGAAGGGGGAAGAGGGGGGGAGGGAAGGGAAGGGGGGGAAGAGGGGGGGAGGGAAGGGAAGGTGGTGAGGGAAGGGGGATGAGGGAAGGGGGGCAGTGAAGGGAGGGGAGGGAAGGGAGGGGAGGGAAGGGGAGGGGGGAGGGAAGGGGAGATGGAAGGGGGAGGGAAGTGGCCCCAAGGAAGGGGGGAGGAAACGGGGGAGAAGGTGGGGGAGGAAGGGGGAGGGAAGGGAAGGGAAGGGGGGAGGGAAGGGAAGGGGGAAGGGAAGGGGGATGAGGGAAGGGGGATGAGGGAAGGGGGAGAGGGAGGGGAGGGAAGGGGGGAGGAGGGAGGGAAGGGTGGAGGGAAGGGAGGGGAGGAAAGGGAAGTTGGGAGGGAAGAGGGGAGGGAAGGGAGGGGAGGGAAGGGGGGAAGGGAGGGGAGGGAAGGGGGAGGGGGTGTGTTTCGCTAGTAGAAAGGGGTCGGGGGTAAGTGGGAGTCAAAAAACAAGCATGTCCTGGGGAGTAAAATTGGTTACTCAGGACAAGGGGTAAAACAGGACCAGGGAAAGGTAAGTTTAAATGTATACTATACAAACAGTAGGAGCGTTTTAAATAAAATAGACCTGCTGAAAGCGGTTGTATGTACCGAGAATGTAGACGTCAAAACAATCACCGAAACTTGGATGAAACTGGCGAGCAAGAACTTTATCAGAGTACCACATAGAAAGGTACAACCATTTTCACAAGGGCAGGGAAGGTAGGAGGGGTCGCACCCTTCGTCCGGGATACATTAAAATGTTGTATTAATAATTCAATAAAGGGTGAAATGGGAACCGAGTCTGTATGGGTAGAAATCACGGAAGGAAGAGAAAAACTAATTATGGGAGTGATTTACACCCCCCCCCCCCCCCCCCCCAAGTCTTGAGAAAGAAGCAGCTCAGCCCATATGGCAGGAAATGAGCAGGGCAGCAAAATACAACAACCTGTGCATTATGGGGGATTTCAACTTCAGAAATATTGTTTGGAACAATCGTCATGCCATTACTATAGACCAGCTGACTAAGGACTCGTTGGCTGGTTCAAGCAGCAATTACTGACATCAATCAACGTCAGAGTGCGTCATAACGGGACTGGCCAATGAGATGGAGCAACGAGGTGGTGCAACGGAGGTGATCTAGTGGCTGCAAACCATCACCGGGGACCAGTGCTGCCGTTTTGAGGAATATCGTCTGTTAACGAGGAAGACATATGACAGTTGGTGACGTCATGAGGAGAGGCCGTCCACATTCTGTCACAGACGCCATGAGGAAAATATTCCTCATTGTTCAAGAAGTCCATATAAAATGTAAAGGACTTAATAATTTTTTCTTCAGGGATATATACGACTTTTTTTTATCAACTCCTTTAGTGTATATCAACAGATAATGTATAGTATAAATGGATTGTGGGTCATAAATGACGTGGAAAATCAACATGGGACCCTCGATTGCTGTGGAAACCACACTTGGTTCTCGTCCGTGGATATGGTAAGAGCTCTCATCATCAGCCAAGTATCATCAGCTAGACGTACTCACAGAACTCTATCTACAAGCCGGTAAGGATATATTTATTATGTAATTGGCATGTAATTAATCACAGCTTTCATCACCTATATGTAGCAGTTACTTATACCTTAACCGTTTTCTTTTATCAGTGTCAACAGAAATGATAAGATAAATTAAATCTTTACGCCCATTTCATTTGTTGCTTTTATTTTTCCAAAGGGCCAAATATACATTATTTTCCTGTGCCCTTATACAGGACTCAGCAAGTAGCCTAGAACAAAAGTTGATCAAATCTCCTATTGCAGGTGGTGATGGCTGCGAAGCGGAGCTTCAGACATGCATGGCTGAACAATGAAGATTTCCAGCCCTGGTTGTCCCGTGTTGAGGACAATCCATCTAGGGCCTTTTGCAAAATATGCAAGAGGAAAGCGAGTGCAGAGTTGACAGCCATCAAACGTCACAAAACGACAAAGATGCATGCATTTTATGAGGCCTCGGAACAACAGGAGGTCCAGCAGGAGAGGATCCCGTTCCACCATGGGAACTATGCAGCAATTGGAGTGGCCGTAGCAACAATTCTTTTTGCTTGCCTTATAGCCGAGCACAACTTGCCATTTACCACTGCAGATCATTTAGTAGACCTCATGAAGAGGATGTTTCCTCATTCTGCAATTGCTCAAGGCATGAACATGAAAAGAACAAAATGCACAGAGGTTGTGAGGACGTTAGGACGGTGTGTCACCGAGAATTTAGAAGATACACTTAGGGAAAGTAAATTTTCCATTATTGTTGACGAAACAACAGACATTAGTACGATGAAAGCATCCTCTGTTCTTATAAGATTTTGGGATTCAACCACAAACAACATTAAATCTGGGTTATTAGAGGTGATCAATGTATACGGTGATGAATCATCTACAGGGTCAACAAGGGAAAATTTGTATAATTTAATTATGAAAACATTAGAAACACACCGAGTATCACATGAGAACCTGATTGGCTTTGCTGCTGACGGCGCTGGTAACATTATGGGAGAACACAATTCTGTAAGCAGCAGGCTAAGTATCACTATTCCTGGTATAACCATATTGAAATGTATTTGTCATTCTATTCACTTATGCGCTTCGGAGGCTGCAAAGACTCTACCACGGCGTTGTGAAGACATAATCAGACTTGTATATACCTATTTTTCCCATAGTGGTTAACGACAACACGAATTTAAGGAATTTCAATCATTCTATACTGTCAAACCACACAAAGTTCTGCACGTTAATCAGACCAGCTGGTTAGCATTCCACCAGGCAGTTGAAAGAGTATTAGAGCAGTGGCAGCCTCTAAAAATGTTTTTTAGTTTAAAAGAATCAGAGGAAAGATTGGTGGCCGTACAACAAATAGCAGAGAGTCTTTGGAACCCTTCACTTTTATTGTACTACAATTTTCTTAATTTCATATTGCCCAAATGTAGCAAGTTAAATCTACTGTTTCAGAGTCACCAACCATACATTTGCTACAAGATCGTATATGTCAGCTTTACAGGAATCTCTTGGGATATTATTGTCGTCATGAAGTTTTTCAAACGGGTAATCTTGATGCAGTTGATCCTAGAAATGAAGAAAATCACCTCCCAATAGGCCAAATATACTTGGGAGCAACAATACTCGGCCAAAGTGAACAATATAGAGAACTCCCTAATATGGTCAAGGATGAACAATTCAGATGTCGTATCTTCATGATAAACCTGTGTGTGCAATTACGTCAAAGATTTGAGTTTGGCATTAAGTTTTTATGGATGTGTTCATTTCTGTCATCAAGTAGGGTATTTGATAATTCCAGGAGGTAGATGCCATCCTTATACGACTTTGTAAATGCGGTGCCCCGCATATACAGTGGCAGTATACAAGTTTTAGATGATCAATGGAGAGACTTAGATGTGATTGCTATGCCACCCAAGATTAAGGACAGCGGTGACATATTGGACGTTTATACAAAACTAGGGGAACTTAAGGAAGGTGTAGGTGTTTCCCAATTTAAGGACCTTTGTACATTTGCTTTGCAGGTATTGTCTTTTCCAACATCCAATGCAGAGACTATATTTTCGAAATTGAATTTAATGAAAACATAATCCAGAAACGCTCTGCAAACTCCCTCTATTAATTCATTAATAGCCTTGTCTGAGGCTATGAAATTCCAGGGTGGTGTAGTGGCTACTCTCCCCTACAACTTCCAACTGAGCTCCGGCCGCACTCCGACCAGCCAATCAGCGTACAAACGAAAAATGCTAGTGACAGGGGGGAAGGAGGTTCAGGGGAAGAATAAAGGGAGGATTGAAGTGAATTTTAGTCGGCCTAAAAGCCGCGGAACAGTGGGCAATACAATGGGGATTTAGGTTTTCAGTTGAGAAGACAGTAGGAGTAGTCTTCACTAAGAAACGTAACATTAGAAATCCAGTATTAAAATTTAATGATACTCCTATTAAATTTCAGACTTCAGTAAAATTTCTTGGTGTTCATTTTGACCGGAAATTAACGTGGAAAAACCACATTAACGAACTTGAAAGTAAATGTCTTAAAGTCACAAACATCCTGAAAGTTTTATCAGGTACTACATGGGGAGCCGATAGGAAATCTTTATTAATGGTGTACAAGACCCTGATCAGATCAAAACTTGATTATGGATGCCAGTTGTATGCTTCGGCATGCGACACCACACTCGCAAGGCTAACCAGAATACAGAACCGATGCCTTCGTCTATGTCTGGGTGCCTACAGGTGTACACGTGTAGTTAAACTAGAGGTTGAGGCCCACGTCCCTCCACTTCACATCAGGAGGGACATGTTGACGCTAAAGTACGGGTTGAGTGCGGCTAGGAAGCGCGGCACAGGCCACCCAGGTTGGTGTGCTGTTGCCAACTTCCGTTTCCTGCAGCTGCGTAAGTCCCCGTCCTCGGTTGTCCGCCTCCAGACCTTGTGCCAGGGTGCTGGTATCCATTTCGGAGATGTTGATAGATACGTTCCACCGTTGTGTCCGCCATGGGAGAACCCCAACCTCCATGTGGAAACATCGTGGCTTCCGGGAGCAAAGAATGACTTTCATCCTGAGCTCCTGAGGCAACTTTTCTATCAATTTCTTGAAGGATTCAGCACCTATACTCACGTGTACACCGACGGGTCCAAGACTGACGACAACGTTGGAGCCGGTATCTGGAGCAGAGACGAGGAGTGGAGCTCCCGCCTGCCGCGGCATGCAACTATTTTCTCTGCAGAAATGTTCGCAATTAGTAAAGCCATTGACATTGCAATAACAAGCAATGTCAGTGATGTTGCTGTCATTTCAGATTCCATGTCAGCTCTTAAAGCAATTGAAGGTGGTGATACTACCAGCAATGAAATACAGGGCAACATTATTAATAAATTACATGAGTGTGCCAAGAATATTGTGCTGGTGTGGGTGCCTGGGCATTGTAACATTTGGGGCAATGAACAGGCAGACAGATTAGCAAGAGCGACTGTGGGTCTCGGGGAGACAACTAATGTGCCCTGGGAGACTCAGTCGTGTCTCTCCTTGGGGAAGACATATACATTTGAAAAGTGGCAACATGATTGGACTAGGCTAAATCTCCACAACACCTGGAAGCCTAACGTAGGTAACTGGCCCTCAGCATACAGGAAGAATAGGAGGGAAGAGGTCGTTCTCGCCAGACTTAGGCTGAACTGCACCTATCTGACCCACCTAGGGGCCTACCTTGATCAGTCCTTTCCACCCATCTGTTCCACTTGCAACCAAACTCTCTCCATCAAACATATTCTGACTGAGTGCAGCCAGTACGAACCAGAGCGCCGGCAGCTGGTTATCCTAGCTGCCGAGCAAGGCTTCGTGCTGACTGTACCCAACCTATTGCAAGATGATGTCACCATCAGTGACGTTGTAATAACCTTCCTCAAGGAGACCCATCTTATCGGCATGCTATGATTGACACACGCATGAACTCTTTTTATATCTATTATATGTATACAACCATGCCTAAAGAAAATAAAAATGAATAAAACAAAATTAAAACATACAACATGAGAAACACATCACAAACCTTATCATTACATACAACACTCACATTTATCAAGTTAAACTGACACCCACCAACACATATTCAAACAAAAAGACACGGGCTACAAAAGACTTTAAAAAAAAAAAAAAAAAAAAAAAAAATCACAGAGAAACTAGTCACCTGACAAGCCATTTCATCTGGTTTGTCAGTAAATCACCATCATATCACTCATGCATACCATAATTCATCCCCAATAAAAAACAACAAGAAGAAAGAACTAACCAAAATACCAAGAACAAGAAGAACACAAGAATAACAAGAAAAGAAGAAACAAGAACATCAGATTAGTTGTAGCAAAAAAGAAGAGCAAGATTAGAAGAAGAAAGAAAACATCAGCTCCGGCCGAAATAGCCTAATGGCGAAGAGGCCAGAAAACCCTAACAACTTTGAACTTTGAACGTGTTGACACTTCTCTCATCGCTCCTGAACCAAGAAGACCTCTCAACAAGACCTCCTGCTGGACCCGGAACTGTGAAGACCGCCCTCTCCCTTGTGCCATTGTTGGCCATCTTCCCGGACCGGACCACCCACGACTGTCATCGTCCACAACAACTCACGAGCGTTCTCGGTTTATCGAGCATTAGCTTGCCCTCCCCACTGGCGGTGTGAGTGACCCACACTCCAGCTGGAGAGCAGTTATAGAGCGATATTCCCTGCGTGGTTTGAGCTCTTTTCCTTCTACTACTATTTTTCCTTTTTCGCTCTGGCCTAGGGACCTGCACCCTCAAAAGTGTATTCGTCTTGCAGTCCCCCCTGTAACTGTTCACCTCCCTACCAGGAGATTGTGAACACGAAAGGGGGTCGGAGCAAAACCCTCCCCAGCCGAGTCTTTCCAGGAAAACCGTGATCGTGCGGGTCCACCTGGAAAGAGGGTCGCAATCCTTATCCTTCCCAAATATGCACACTTAGCTCACGTCTATAAGTGAGCAGTCACATACACTAGGAAGTAGGCTTCCCCAATCGGGGCTCCGGGAGAGAAGCTCAGGAACCACTCTACGACCACCAGCCAGTGGTGAGTGCTGAAATTCCTCTGCTATTTACTCAAACGGAATAGGTAGGATCTAAAAAAAAAAAAAAAAAAAAAAAAAAAAAAAAAACGGTTATGGAGCGCGTACGCCCTCCTAACCGCGATCCCCACCTGAACCGCCAACCTGACGACCCGAACTACGACAGGCTCCGCACAGAGAAAGCAGACCAGTTACGTGCCTTCAATGAAGCCCTAAAAAGTAAGAACAATACCACCACCTCAAACAACTCCACCACCACTGCTACCGCCACTGAGGACAACTGGACGAAGGTAGACAACAAGAAACGCCGACGTGCTTTTTCGGGAAACGAATGCCGTCAAGCAGCCCCCAAGGCACCCATCACCACCACCAGCTCACCCCCAACGACACTGCCAAATTTCCGGATCACGAAAACGGACGCAAAAACAACATATGCCGCCGTCACAGAGATGGAAAAGCTGAATCCACTGGCCAGGTTCTCAGTGCGGCCCAACCTAAAGGGGGAGATGATCGTTCACCCCAAAGACAAGAACTCCGCCACCACCCTCGACACTTACCTGCAGAACACCACCACCGTCACTTCAACCAAGCTAGACCCCGCCCAGAAACTGCTGAAGTCGGTAGTCCTCCGGTACCCAAAGGAACTACCTCTCGAACCCCTGGAGAACCACCCGAAGATTTTAAAAGCCGAGAGATGCTCTCCCCTGTCCGACAAGACGGCCACCACGAAACAAGTGCTCAAAACGCACTACGGCTCACCCCCCAGCACCATAGACCTCAAAACCTGGGGGGACCTACGAAGTGAGGCCCTTCGTCCCAGAGCCCCTGCGGTGCTTCAGATGCCAGAAATAGGGGCACCATCAGACACGGTGCACGTACAAGGAGATCTGCGCAGTCTGCGCACAGAAGCACGGCACACACTCCTGCCTCACCAAGCTGAAAAATGGGGAAAAAATTGCCCCCAAGTGTGCCAACTGCGGGGGCAAACACCACGCCTGGAATCCTGGATGCTCCGAGAGAACAAAGAGGGTCCAGGCAAACCGACCAGCAGCAAGACCGGCACCCACCGCCTACACACCAGCCCCACCAAGTACCTTCGTGTGGGGAACCCAAAGGCCAAAACAACAAAGACAACCTCCTCAGCCAGTCAACACCCAAAGTGCAGCCCAGTTTCCTGGCCTCACTACGGCCACACCTCAGCCACCCAAGCAGCAGACAACCACGAGACAGACAAAAGAAGCACACACCAAGGCACCAGAAGGAATGATACACGCATCAGACTTAGCCAAGGTACTGACAACCTTCGCGGAGGGCCTAGCCGGACTACTGGGCCACAAGATCCAACCCACACAGCTCCAAATACTCATGGGGAGCGTCCTCGGGCAAGTCGCCACAGCTCCAGCCACCTCAGTGGAGGAAGCCACGCCGGTCCCCACACGAGTGACAGCCGAGGTACACTCCACACCGAAGAAGGCCACCAGAGAACCCAAGATACCGACAGTTCCCAGAAAGAAACTGGACGTTTCAACTCCCCTGAACCGAACCACGGCCCAGAAGGCAAAAACCACAGAACACGAAGATATGGACCTGATCCAGTTGGAATCGAACTTGGACATCTCCATCGAGGACCACCAGAAGTCCCCGATGAAACAGTGGTGGAAAACACCAGCACCCTGAACATCCTAACATGGAATGCTCAGGGCATCAAAAACAAGAAACACCTCCTACAAGAAGCAGCAGCCAAGGACAAGCTTGACATCATACTGCTACAAGAAACACTACTACAAGAACACCACTGTTTCAAATTCAGCGGTTACAAGACATACAGGAGGCATTTCACGCAGGCGTCAACAAGAGGATGCATGATCTTGGTCAAGTCAAGCATACCCTCCGCCGATGTCACGCAGCAATTTCCATGTGGGGAAAACATCGAGACACAGGCCGTCAAAGTAACCCTCCAAGAACGGGAATTAACTGTTCACAACATCTACAAGAACCCAAGGGGCTCACTGGAGGTTACTCAATTATTTGCTTCGGCCGCTGACCACGCCACACTCATAGGAGGGGATTTCAACGCACATCATCCCTTCCTAAGCTCGGCAAGCCCCACAAATGAAGACGGCCTACACCTATACACCACCTTTCAAGATACACCCGAGATCTGCCTCCTGAACACCGGTGAGCCCACCCACACTTGGGGAGGAAGGCTAGATCTAACCTTCGTCTCCAGTGCATTACAGCCTTCGGCCTCCTGGCAGATACACCCCACGCTGACCAGCGACCACTTCGCCACCCTAACAACGTTGAAGGTGAACAAACTCCCCACTCCACCCCCCCCCCCCCCCCCCGAGATGGAGATACAATACCCAAAAGGCAGACTGGGGACTCTTCAAGAAACACCTGGCTAACTGGCGCGAAAAATCACAGCCGGCCGGCGCAGCACCCGTGGATGAGACAAACCTCCACCACCAATTGGTCGAGGCGTTTCTCCAAGCGGCAGAAGAGGCCATCCCAAAAACAAAACCCACATCAAGACAGTACAATGATTACTGGTACTACTGTCCCAAGGTGAAAGAACTCAACCACAGAGTGAACATGGTCCGAAGGAACTATAGGAGACATCCCACGGCAACAAACAGACATCTCCTGCAAGTCATAGTTAAGGACACCAGGGAAGAGAAGGAAGAAATATAAAACGTAAGCTGGCTCAAGTGGTGCTCCGAACTGAACGAGCACACCTCCCTTGGCAAGATGTGAGCCCAGATCCGAAGGGCATCTGGGAAGGCAACACCACCACCACCAACCCATCCCAACCCAGAAGAGGAAGCCGAGAGACTTGCAAAACTGTTCGCTGACCGAGCAGCAACGAAAAACCTCCCGAGACAGGCGGAGGAGACACAACGGCGTCTGCGACAGGTCAGACTCCAGACGATCGAAGAGGCCTGCAACAGTGAAGATGATACTGACAGACCATTCAACCAGCAAGAACTCCAAAAGTCGCTAAAACGAAGCAAGGACACAGCTCCAGGGGCAGACAGGATAACCTACTCCATGCTCTCTCATGCCGGTACAGCCGGACACGAGGCTCTGCTGCAAGCCATCAATGCTTCGTGGACAGCACAAAGACTCCCACCGGAATGGAAGAAGGCAGATATACAGCCCATTCCGAAGCCCAGAGAACCAGACAAGCCGAGGCCCTCTCCCTTCTCAGCTGCATAGCCAAGACGGGAGAAAGAATGGCTCTCAACCGACTCAAGTGGAAAGTCGGCAGCCCACACCCTCACATCTTTGCTTACACCGAGAACACCGGCACAGGCAACAACATCGCCGAGATACTCAGCACAGTGGACAACAAACCAGCTCTGGTGGTCTTCCTCGACCTGGAGAAAGCCTTCGAACTAGCCAATCCATTGGCCATTACAACTACGCTCGCTAAAAAAGGCGTCAAAGGAAGGTTGCTGGGGTGGATCCAGAACTACCTCACACAGAGAGAAGCACGAGTACGCTTTCAGGGAACAACCTCAAGCTACAGGGTCCATGAAAACGGAACCCCACAAGGAGGCATCCTCAGTCCAATGCTGTTCAATGTCCTGATGGAAAATCTAGTCAAGCTTCCTTTCAGACAAACAGCCAAGCTCCTATGCTATGCAGACGACTTACAGCTCATAGTAAGAGGATCGAACAGACTAGCCAACACGCAACACGCACTCCAACTTATAGAAGAGGAGTGCAACAGACTTGGACTCAAGATAAATCCAGCCAAGTCGAAAGCGATGGCCATCTGCACAGACACACCAGACAAGATGCGCTCCATACAAAACACGCCGGTAGTCTGGACCAACGCCCACCAGTGCCTTGGAATCTGGTTTGACCAGAAACTCACCTTCAAGCCCCAACTCGAGTATCTCAGGCACAGGACGAAGAGCAGACACAATATAATGAGGTCGCTCACCAGCAAATCCGCAGGAGCAAACCTCCCTGTGCTCAAAGCCTACTACACGGCCGCCATCAGATCGCTGGTAGATTACAGTGCTCCAGCACTCATTGGACTGAGAGAAGACCAAATAGCTAAGCTAGAAGTCATTCAAAACAATGCTCTCAGGACCATGCTCGGAGCACCCATGTGGACCAGAATTTGCAATCTGCAAATGGAAACCGAGCTACCACCCCTGGCAGTACGAGTCAAGCAGGTGACAGCCGGTCTCCTCGCCAAAATCTGTAGAGCAGACAAGCCCACAGTTGCCAAGATTCGAATCAGTGCCTCCCTCCACCTCGACCACACAGTGCGAGGGGCCACCTGGTCGCACGAGGCAAGCGAGGTCATCCGACACCTGCAAGCAGAAACACTCGTCAAGAACAACCAAGACACACGAGACAATGGTTACGCTGTTCCTCCACCATGGAGCCCTCCACCAGCCACACTCAAATTTACCGACCTAGGCGATAGTAAAGCCAACCTCCAGAAGGAGGACCTCAAAAAAATAACTCTCAGAGCCATAGCCACCGAGACACCGGCTGATGCAGCATCATACTTCACAGACGGCTCGGTGGACCCAAAACATCATAGATCCGGAGCGGCTTTCTACACCCAAGGTCAGACCCTCCAATGGAGACTTTCCAATGACTGCTCCACCCTACAAACAGAACTGGTAGCAATCTCAAAGGCCCTACAACACGCTGCAACACAACAAGTCCATCATAATTCACACGGACTCGAAATCGGCCATGCAGGCGCTGCAACACAGTCAACCAAGAGACAACGTCCACATCATCACCTCGATCCTCGCTCAGCTACAGGAATTCCAAAGCCAAAACCAACCAGTCGTCCTACACTGGATTCCCAGTCATGTAGGGATCGGAGGAAACGACGTGGCAGACGAAGCAGCTACACGTTCTAGTAGCGTACACATCCAAGTTCCAGCAAGTGTGCAACAGATCAAGAATCACCTCAGAAAGACTAGCAAGCTCCACATCAAAAAGAGCTTCCTTCATGCACTCAACGCCGGTTCCAAATCAGCCAAATGGTACCTGGCGGCCACAAAAGGGGAACCACCTTTCGCTGACAAGAAAACTCCAAGACAAACCCAAGTCAGCCTTCATCGACTACGACTAGGGTACAAGTGCTCCTGGCAGATGATCGGAAATGACGTCATGGATTGCACCTACTGTCAGGAGCCAGCAGCCAACCCACTTGAGCACTATCTCCTCGACTGCGAGGTCACACAAAGCCTCCGAAACAGAACTCAAATCTCCCAAGAAACACACACAACACCAGCGGCCACTCTAACCCGAAAGGCCCATACAGACCACATTCACCACCTACTCCGGGTCATCACACGATACCCACCACCCAGATAGCTTAGAAAGCATCCTCTCCCAGCAAGTGCGGACCCCAGTTCGGGGGGCGCGCCACTCCGAAACTGACCACGTCCAAGAGTGGGGGTTGGTGGTAAGCGTCCACTGATCGGGGGTCCGCTCACACTTGCAACCTGCAGTATCCTTCCAATCTGTAGGTGGGACCACCTCTAATCCCAATCCGGTCTGGCTGCTCCTGGAGCTCCAGCCGGAACCACCAAACGGGCCGCCTATAGGCAAAGGCCCGTGTCGGACTACGGTCCGACAATCTCAACAACAACAAAAAACCAACCCAAGACACCCAATATTCGGCCACGGAAACAGGAACAGAGTGGGCACTGCACTGCATACCATAATGAACACAGGGAAGCTGATCCACCTAGGGCCACACTTCACCACATTTATTGGCAACAACAAAACAACACCCCCAGACAAAGTCTTCACCAATAATTAGGCATTCCTGAATTACCATATAAAACAAGGACCACTAACTACCAGCGACCATATTCCAATGATAATAAAACTATCCACAAGCCCAATCCAAGTACCAACTACCCCACGTTTCCAAATGCAAAAAGCAGACTGGGAAGGGTACAGGAAGCAACTAGAACAAGTTAAGATCCCAGATCTCCAAGGCAAAACACTAGTAGATATTGACAACGAAACAGATACCCTTATACGTAACATCAAAAAGGCAACAGAGAACAACATACCAATCACAACACATCGAACGCTACCACACATCAGGACATCCCATGAACTGCGAATGCTCCAAGTACAATACAATAACATAATGATGTACATACAAAATTATCCACCAACAATAGAGCTTATGAGAAACTTAAGGCAAATACAACAAAAATTAAGAGATGAAAGCTTGATAGCACACCAACAGATATGGAACGAACTAATAAACAACCTGGATACCACAAGAAATGACAAGAACTTCTGGCAGAACGTAAACAAAATGCTAGGAAATGACAAGCCTCAACAAAAATACATAAAGGACCAAAACGGGAAAAAACTCTTTGAAGAAAAAAAAATAGAAGCAGCATACAGAAAAGAATGGAAAAAAGTATTTCAAATATCAGAAAAAGAAAATGAGGAATTTGATGAGGAACACGAAAATCATATCTGCAGAGAAATGGCTGAAATGATACATAGGATAACCCCATACCATGTGGTGGACAAAACCAGGCTCAACCTGATAGAACCAATTACAGAAGGAGAACTGCTACACTACATCAGGCACACTAAAGAAAAAGCACCAGGATTTACAAAAATCACAAGAAATATGATCCTATACCTACCCAACAACTGCACAGAAGGCATCCTTGAAATATTTAACTCAGCTTTGGCAAGTGGATACTTCATTGATGCATTTAAAAACGCAAAACTCATATTCATACCGAAACCAGCCAAAGACCATACCCAAGTAATAAACTACAGACCGATTTCCCTACTCGAAGTCATAGGAAAACTATTTGAAAAGACAATAAACAAGAGAATCAGAAAACACAGAAGTGAAAACGGACTACTAAACCCCAGACAACCTGGATTCACTGAAAAAAAGGGAACACATACTGCACTAGCCATAATCACGGAAACGTTAGCCAACAAGAAAGCAGAAAGAAACCAAGTCAACATTGTACTAAGAGATGTTAAGAAAGCGTTCGATAAAGTATGGCACCTAGGATTAAAATTTAAACTACTTCAATTAAACCTCCCAGAACCAATAGAAAAAATCGCCTGTGACTTCCTAGACGATCGCACGGCACAAATACAAATTGGCAGCTTTATAGGACCACCCATGAAACTGAAAAGTGGAGTACCCCAAGGCAGTGTCCTTTCACCCACGCTGTACAATATCTACACAGCAGACCTACCAGAACCAGCTCCCTACAGTGAATACATAAGTTTTGCAGACGATATCACACAAATCATCACATACCCCGGCAAATCAACAGCAATAATGGCACAACATACTGCTAACGCAATAGAGAACATCAACCAGTACGAAAACAAGTGGAAGATACAAACGAACACCAACAAGTTCAAAATAATCCCAATCGCTAAAAGGAAAAAAACACCCATTATAGTAGACAACAAAGTGATTCCATACGCCATGGAAGGCACTGTCCTAGGGCTGAAGATAACAACAAAAGGCTACAAAACATTCATCACCGAAAAACTTGCAAAAACCAGAAACATGGTAATTAAATTAAAACGTTTCAGAAGCCTGTCAGCAAAAAACAAGTTAAAGTTATATAGAGCCTATGTCCAATCCCGACTAGTATATCCGCCAATTCCCCTACATGCAATAAAACAAACAAACAAAGAAACTGCAGACAATTCAAAACTTAGCCCTAAGGGATGTTTATAACATCAGATATCCTGAAATAGTCACCAACCGTCAACTACACCAACGAGCCCAAATAGAACCCCTAAACATTTACCTACACGAACACTCAAAAAGAATATGGACAAAGTTAGAAGAAATAGAACCAGGACCAATCAAAGAATGGATGGAAGAGACAGAAGACGGAAGAAGAGAACACTCGTGGTTCCCTAAAAGTAAAAGAAGAGCCCTAGAACCCACACCAACTCCACTCTACTGAAGATGCAAGGTTACCCTAGTGACAACCTTGGCAGCCAAACCACTCACAACATTAGATCATAAAAAGATAGGATGTTCTTGGCAGAAACACAAGTAGCTGCCCTAGACTCCTCACCATTGGCTAGGACATAATACACGAAAATGGAAGGCATAAATTGTAATAGTTGCTAAACATACAAACACCTGACATAAATATAACACCTAAGACGAAATTTAGCTGAAACACAAACATGAGATAACAGAAGCACTTGGGTTGAGCCCCAAGACCTATCATTCTACTACTATTTTCCAATTTCCTCGCTTTTCTTCTGCACTATCCACCAACCCCAAGTCCCTCCAAATTCCACCATTATTCTTGAAGTCCAGTTCCCGCACCACCAATCAACGCATCGGCATTAAGATTTCTTCACACTTTACTTCATCCATCGATCGATCGACGTGTTGAGTTCCATTCGCCAGCCAGCCTTCGCCGTGAACGGACCTCTATTCTGACCCTTCACTGCTAAAGCCTGCCAGCCTGTCTTTCAACCGTTGACGACCCGAACGAAATCGACCACCTCACTACCATCACTTCACATAACCGGTAAGCTCGTTACAGACAACGCCCTTTCTGTGCCTCCCTACTGATCAGGGGTGACTCCTGATCAGAGGCGGCCCTGAACCGGTGATCTGTAACGGCTTTCTGTAGCGGATTTGGGCCGCGATCCCACTGGTGTCACTTGCACCTCTGGCTGTTTTACCTTGATCTTCCTTCTTTTTTCGCTCTGGCCTGGGGACCTGCACCCTAGAGGTGTATTCGTCCTTGGGTCCCCCCTGTAACTGTTCACCTCCACTGTAGGGGTTTGTGAACACGAAAGGGGGAAGGAGCAGAACCCACCCCTCCGCCGAGCCTTCCTGGGAAACCGTGATCGTGCGGGTCCACCTGGGAAGGGGGTCGCAATCCTTAATCCTCCACCCCTCCCCTGAATAGGTACACTTCAAGTTCACGCCTATAAGTGAGCAATTTCAACAATAGGGATATAGGTTCCCCTAACGGGGTTACTGGGTGAGTGACACAGGAACCACCCTACGACCATTCGACCATCAAGTGGCGGTGGGGGGTGTTGTAATTCCTGTGTTTAGGTTGCTCGCCTGGAATAGGTTGGGTGACTGTAAAAACCATAATAAGACTGATGCCACGGAGAACGACCAAATGCAATGACTAGGACAACCGGAAACAGGATACGGGTACGCTCCCTCTTGGGGGGCGTATCGGAAAAACGTAAGGAGGAACTGGGTATACTACTGTGTGCCCAGTTAAACATCAAATTCGCCGCATTAATAGAAACAAAGGACTCCTACATAGTAATACCACCACAATTACGAGCCAAAAAATCCATAGTAATTAAAAGGGTCGATAAAAACATACTGAAACAAACACCAAGTGATATTGCCAATAACATAGAAGAGAAGAACATATGGGCCAGAGTTGAGGAGGTTGTGCTAATGCCTGGTGCTCCTACCATGATGAAGGTCAGGTTTGGAGAGATCTCCATGGCACAAAAAGCCCTAGAGAATGGCCTCTGTATTTCCCACTACCATCTGACAAAACATCAAATTGAGCAGGAGGAATTTTTTCCAATAACACCCTGTTGGAACTGTTACAAATATAATCATCTAGCCGCAAATTGTCCACTAAAAGATAAGAAGTTCTGCTCTGAATGCGCAACAGAGGGCCATACATTCAGAGAATGTAGCAACAAAGATAACCCAAAATGCCTGAACTGTAATGGGGACCACCGAACACTAGCAGCGCGTTGTCCCATAAGAAAAGAAATAATTAGAAACCTGAGAGAAAAAGAAAGAACAAATAAGAAGATTGAAACAGTCCCCAACAAAACATACGCAGCAATTGCAAAGCTACAAGATACCACTTCCAAAGTCCTGAAGAAAACTAAAGAAAATCCCCTCATGCAGCCGACATACCTCAATCTGAGTGAAGGATTACCTTTCACGATCCTAACTAGTATCATACATGCACACATTAATAACATTGCAAAACCAGGAACATTCGGAAAAACGATTAGAGAAATGTTTGCGGCAAACAATCTGCCAGAGGTAAAATTTCCAGACGACGCCCCCTCAACAGAAATATTTAAAATCGTCACCGAGAGTAGCCTGGGAGTAACGAAACCACAGGAGCACAAAACCAAACTAGGCACAGAAGAAACCGTCATGGAAATAGACCCTATCACCCAAGAAGTCACACCACACCGCAAATCATCAGACTCCACAACTCGGCAAACAGAGAAACCACAATCTGCAAAAGCTGATCCAACCAAAGCGAAATTAAGAAAAGAATCCCACTCTGGCCATCGTGCCCCCCCCCCCCCCATCTTCACCAAGCGATGTGCAGCCAGCAGACCTAGGCAATGAGATCGGCATCCGCGTCTACTCAGTCAACACACCACCTACAATAACAAATGACAGACTTCTGCAGGAAATCAAGGAAGGCACTGTAAAATTCACCTACGAAGACGATAGGGTAGAAGAAACCTATATAGACCAATTGATAACTGCAGGACTTTTAAACACCAAATATAATAGAATCGAAAGAGTGGATGTAACCAAATTTAAGAAAATCAGAACGGGATTGAAGGAGGAAAGGAGTAGACACTCACCAGGAGATACACGAGCTAGCAAATACCCTACACCAAGTTCTCGGGATCCACGATTACACAAAATAAATTATTAAAGATAATTCAGCACAACGTCCTTGCCTGGAATCTGACGAGGAAATCAGAACTCACCAACATATATAGCACAATAGACCCAGACATCATTCTTATCAACGCACATGGTCGGAAAAAAGGTGACAAAATCAAGATCTTTAACTACCATGTACATCAAATGAACATACACGATGAACCACACGACGGCATAGCAATAGCTATAAAACGCAACATACAATACAAAATCATTGACAACTTTCATACCAACTTTCTTGCAGCCGAAGTAAACACAACCAGAGGCCCAATATTAATCGGAACGTCTTATTTAACATTCAGAAGGCCAATATTCCCTACAGGGGATATTTTAAAACTAATGAGGCAAAACAATCCAGCATACTTTATAGGAGACCTCAATGCAAAACACACAACCTTAGAAAACAATATCAGAAACCCAGGAGGAAAAATTCTACATGCTCTCATCGAACACGGGACAAAAACTCACCTTGGGCCCGACTTCGCAACTTACGTATCAGCCGGTAACACTGGGAAACCTGACATTGTTTTAACCATTAGGCATCACCATCTAAATGTACATCTAAAAGCTGGACCTACAACAATCAGTGATCATCTACCCATAATAGCAACTTTATCCACATCCCCGATACAAATTCCATCAATCCCAAGATTTTCACTTAATAGAGCAAATTGGGAAAAATTTAAATTGGATCTCAGCAAAAGCGAACCAACATTCTTACACAATAAAGACACAACTGAGATTGGCAAATCGCTGGACAAATGGTACAATGAAGTAACAACAGCAATGCAAAACAATATCCCAAAAACAACATACCGTACATTACCACATGCACAATTAACACATGAAGAGAAAATGATCCAAACTAGATTCACCAATCTATATGAATACACCAAAACACACGGGTGGAACAATGACATCAGAATATTATACAGGAATATAAAAGAAGAACTGAAAGAAATAAGTAAGAACAAACAATGAAACATGGAACAAGCTGATTCAGGACACACAAGCATATCACAGAAACCCAAAAGAATTCTGGAAAAAAATTAAAAACCTAATGGGAACTTATTCGGAAGAAACGAGTTATATAAAGGACAAAAACGGTAGAAAAGCAACAGAACCACACGAAAAAGAACCAATATTTAGAGAATTCTGGAAAAACATATTCACAATCAACGACGAAGATAATAGAAGCTTCTGCCAAGAAACAGAACAGGCAACTAGAACATATTTGAACCAGAACACAGAGAAATGGAAACCCACCGTAAAAATTAACCTCTACTCTTTAAACATCAAGAACCCAATAATTGTCCCTCTAACTCAAAATGATATTGTAAAAACAATAGCTAGTTTCAAGAATAAAGCACCTGGTATAAGCCAAATTAATAAAATCGTATTACAAAACATTCCTCAGACTATGATCGAACAGCTCAAGAATATATACAATGCCTCACTTGCAACTGGCTTTTTCCCTACCAAATTTAAATTAGCCAAAATCAGACTCATCCCGAAAGCAGGAAAGAACCATACTCAAGCAGAAAACTACAGACCCATCTCACTACTGGAAACACCCGGTAAAATATTGGAAAAAATAATTAACCACAGACTCAGAAATTTTCTAGACCAAGAAAACAAATATAACCCGAGACAGCACGGCTTTCGGAAAAACCGAGGAACCAATACAGCAATAGCACTAATATACGAATCAATCGCAAATGCTGCAAGTAACAAAGAACAATGTAATATAATTCTAAGAGATGCTTCAAAAGCATTTGATAAAGTCTGGCATGAAGGAATGAAGTATAAAATAATCAAATTGGACATGCCTACCAACATCACAGCACTACTATGTAATTTCTTAGATAACAGAAAGGCCAAACTAATCATTGACAACCATCTAGGACAAACCTTCAACCTTTATAGCGGAGTTCCCCAAGGCAGCAATATATCACCAACGTTTTACACTGAATATACGGCAGATATGCCGCAACCACGGCAATCAGAATATATAGCATACGCAGATGATGTTACACAGATAATCAGGTACCCGGGAAAATCCAAACAAATGATGGCCATTAGAACATGCAGAGAAATGGAGATAATAAACAACTATGAACGAAAATGGAAGATAAAAACCAATGTCCAAAAACTCCAAATAATTCACATCGCAAAAACGAACCCATGCCCTATTATTATTAACAATCAACAAATACCATATGTTGCTAAGGGAAAAACATTAGGACTCAAGATATCCAGAAGCGGAATAATCCCTCACATCAACGAAAGAATAGCTATGGCAAGATCACAACTTACAAAACTCAGAAGATTCCTCCAACTGGACACCAACACGCAATTGCACCTATACAAAGCACTGATCAGACCACACTTAGAATACCCTCCGATACCTCTGAACACAATCGCAAGAACTAATCAACTTAAATATCAAGCAGTGCAAAATATAGCCCTCAGAAGAGCGGCGAAACACCAACCACCATACACACAAACAGTACAAGACATACACACAGAACACGGCATAGACCCACTCAACATCAGAATACACACCCAAGCAAATGCAATATGGGAAAAAATCCAGCAAGAACAGGATCCCATACTAAACAAATTAATCGAGGAAAACAACAACACATCACACAGATGGTGGCCTAGAAGCAGGAAAAATGATAATGAAGAACCAGAGCCTCTATATACACAATAACAACAAAATAACAACAAAAAATAACAAATAAGAACCAAAAGATGGGCACAACTCTCCAGTCACACAAGGACCTGGAGGGACCCACAAATAAACAAAGACCTAAATAGTTAAAAAAAAAAAAAAAAAAAAAAAAAAAAAAGGGGGATCATCCCTCCAGTGCCACAAGGACCTGGAGGGACCCCCCCCCACCCTAAGATAATATGCCCCAAGGACAACTCAGAATAACTTAGCTTAGCTTGGCTGAGACCGGCCTTCCCTAACCCCATGAACCACTAAGGCAGCACAGTTACGGAAGACAAAAAAACCTGTCTCCGCAAGGTGGATAGCCCACCTGCTGTTAACCTTCTCCTCTACTTCCCACTTCTGAACTTTACCTTGTACTTTACCCTTCTCCCACTCTCAGAGCTGCTGCACTCTTCTCTCCGTACAACCAACCAACCGTGTTGAGTTCAGTCCTCTTGTCATACAGTTCACATCCTTTGAGTGACACTCGTCACCTGTTACTTATACTTAATTTATTTGTGTTGTTCCTGTCGCCACCAATGTGGTATATATATGTGAGTACCTACTTATGTTTCTATTTATGTCCATCAGTATTTGCTTAGTTACATTTAAGTAATTCAGTGTTGTTTCACGTTAGTTAATTTCAGTGTTTGTTTTTATATGTTTATGCAGTGTTAACGTAATCCAATGCTTTATTTTTATTCTTTTGAGGTTTCGATGTTTAGTATCATTTGTGTCTTAAAAGTTTCGATGGTGAATCAATTTGTTGACAGCCTACGAGGCTCTTTATTGTGTTAATATTTAATTAATTAAATTCTTAAAGGTTTACTATATTTTTATTCCCTTTTAATTTACTTCACGTTTTTTGTTTGGTTTCGCCTAGAACCTGGATATTTAAGTAAATTAAGAGACGGCATAACACTAGTTAATAATTTCTGCTGTCTTTTTAGTATGTACAAACATTTATTTTTGTTTCTTAGTTCACAAGTAGTATTGTTCCCCAATCCCCCCCCCCCCCTTCACAACGGCCATGTATCATTATTTTATATGTTGTGTGTGCTTCCCTGAGCAAGAGTTTAACAGTCGAAGCAACATGTATGTAATCTGCTCCAGGCTTAAAGATACTAGCACTAGGGAACCTAAGCAGAAAGAAGCCAGGGCAAGCAACACTATTACATAACCTTTCAAACCTCCGATTGTGTGCCCTCATCTAACTTCCTGAAGTTACGCTCTCCGACAACACCTGCTTAGGCGCTCTCTTTCTCCTTCATATCTACATTTACCTTTCCTTTTCCGTATCTTTACTTAGCCGCTTAAAAATTGTAAATATTATCAGACTATGGTAGGATGCGAGGTGTATACTTTACACCTCAGTAGCTATTTTCTCAGGTTGAGCACTCGCTATTGTCATCCACTGTGAGCATCGATTGCTTATGGCATGGAAGCATTGATCTTGGCGGGAGTATAGTAAGCTTTGTCAGATCAAACTACGCCAGTAGAAAAACATACATCTCTAAGGTTATTGTTTGTAAAATGTGAGGATGCATTATCGCCTCAGAGACTATATTAGATACTGCACATGATATTACTGTTTATATGTGCCATCAGTTCCCTGGTAAAGAAGCTTTGGTCTTGGAGGGAGGTGTAATGATTGTTTATCAGACCACAGCTTAAAGCTCAGAGAAATACAACACACATAACAGTAAGTAGATGAGTAGGGGTACATCCTTAAGTTGACACACCCTACAGTCCCAGGAGATCTGACCCTGGCCACTAAATACTTGAGATAGCCGGGTGATATGACCTAAACCACACCTTGCCAAGACACGCCCGGGCGGTAATAATTAGGAAGCACTACTGACCTGCGACACGACCACACCTGGGCAAACAGCGGTCCAGACCTGACCTAAGGGAGGTTAAATTCTCACCGCCACCCGATCAGCTCAACCAGGCGCCATGACCTTCTTAATTCAAGGAACTGCTAATCAGTCGGCACCCCTGTCACCTGACCCCTAAGCCCGGTCAAGAGACACCCAGTTCAGTAGGAGACGTCATCTGCCGTTGTTGTTGTTGAGATTGTCGGACCGTAGTCCGACACGGGCCTTTGCCTATAGGCGGCCCGTTCGGTGGTTCCGGCTGGAGCTCCTGGAGCAGCCAGACCGGATTGGGATTGTAGGTTGTCCTACCTGCAGATATGGAAGGATACTGCAGGTTGCAAGTGTGAGCGGACCCCCGATCAGTGGACGCTTACCACCAACCCCCACTCTAACCCGAAAGGCCCAAACAAACCACATTCACCACCTTCTCCGGGTCATCACACGATACCCACCACCCAGATAGCTTAGAAAGTATCCTCTCCCAGCAAGTGCGGACCCCAGTTCGGGGGGCGCGCCACTCCGAAACTGACCACGTCATCTGCCGGCTCTTTCTCCAATATACAGGGCCAGTAGCTCCTCTCACAGCAGAGAGGACCGCTCTCATGATTCGCCAGCCAGCCTTCGCTGTGAACGGACCTCTCTTCAGACCCCTCACAGCCAAAGCAGCCAGCCTTCTTTCTACTGTTGACGACCGGACCACAACTCGACCTCTCTGTCTACCACTGGACTTTCCAGAAACCCTGTTTGGGGCAACGCCCCTTGTGGGCCTCCACCTTTGGAAAAGGACCAAGACTGTCACGGGACTACCTCACGAGCGTTCAGGATTGTCAACCCTAGTTAGCCCTCCCCACGGGTAGAGTGAGTGACCCACATTCCCGCTGGAGGGCAGCTATTGATTGGCAGTACTGACGTGGTTTAGGGTCTTTCTCTCTTGCTAAAATCCTTCCTTGCTTACCCTGGCCGAGGCACCTACTTTATCTAAGTATTTCGTGCTAGAGCCCCTCCAGTGGCGCACACCTCATAGTGGAGTCGGATTGTGTGTGTTCATTGGGGGTCGGGGATAAACAGGCCGATCCCATAGTGACGACTGTGATCGTGCAGTCACTGCACTGTGCGGGGGTTGTCTTTTGTAAAATCAAAGAAGGGCCTCCAATACCCTTCTTCATGCACAATGGCAGTAAATATAAGAATAAAAGTAAAAGATAAGAACAAACCTATTGATAAGTCTAGGCTAATTACCCTAGCATATGTGAAACTAGGTGTGCCCTTCAATAGGGTAATCAACCTGAACGAAGGGTTCAAAGTCATTTGCCGAAATGAAAATGATGCAGACAAATTACTAACCACGAAGGCGAAACAAATCCTTGATAAGAATGGATTAATTGTGGTCATGCCTCCCGAGCTAAGAGCCAGGAGATCTGTTTTCGTAACGAAACTAGATTCTCAAGTAGGAGGGCGAACGGCAGACTCTCTGAAAGCAGACATTGAAAATAACAACGAAGGACTTAAAGTAGAAGAAATAATTAAGATAAAAGACTACACGCACGTAATGAAGATTTGTTTCAAAGAAACGGCTATGGCAGACAAGGTCCTCCAGAGCGGGTTTTTGGCGTGCAACATGTCAATATCCCCTCATCAAATAAAAAGGGAAAAATATACCATTCTCCTGACATGTTTCACATGTTATAAATATGAAGAGCATACCACAAGAGACTGCCCTGAAAAGGAAAAGAAATTCTGCTCCAACTGTGCAGAGGAAGGACATGTTTACACACAATGCAACACCACCACTAAAGGCTGCATAAACTGCAAAAAAGAACGGGGACGTGTACCACACCCACCCAACCATGGCCATGTCCTGCCCCATGAAAAAGACCCTCATCAAGAGCAGGAAGACCAACGAGAAAGGATGAGAGACCAAAGCACATATGCTGAAATAGCAGAGGGCCGTGAAAGAGGCAATAAAGCCAACCACTGACACCATAAACAAACTAAGTGACACTGATCATTTCAAGGTAATGGTGAGCATGCTACATGCTCACCTTCATAATATCATAACCCCAGGATCATATGCCGACGAACTTAATAGGATGCTTGAAATAAACAACATGCCACAAATGAACTTTCCCGAAAACCCAAACTCAGCAAACTTGCTACACGCCACCAGCACCCCCGAGCTTACAAAACACTACAGGCAACGATTATCCACGCCCAAGGACACATCATCATCAACAGACCAGGATAACATACTGGAAAAAGCGGAACAACTTGGAGATTTGAATGAGAGGGCGAGAGACCCAAGACTGACACAAGGAACAGGAGCGAAAAGGAAATCAGCGGCCAAGAACAATGAAATGGAAATCGACTACCCAACAACAACTGCCCCCCCCCCCCCCCAGTGCCTGAAGAAGCAGGTGATATAGGATTAAGGTTTTATCAAACCTCAAGAATACCATACCCACAGCACAGAAAACCAACTGGAAAATTAATTGAAAACTTAGTAACGGCTAACGAAATAGTATGGCAATACACAGACGAACGGTATGACAAAGAAACGGTATGGGACATGATTAAAAAAGACCAAATAAAATTCGGCACAAAAGACTTCTTTGTAATCACGGCAGCTGAACTCAAAGGAAATCATCTGGACTTAACGAAATGAGATCACCCCCTCAACTTCAACCTTCCAAGAAAAAGAAAAAATGGACCATCTCCAACTGAAAACACTTAAAATCCTACAACACAATGTCCGTGATTGGCATACATGCAAAACATCGCTTTGTAACATATACAATGAAAACAACCCAGATATAATACTGATAAGTGCACACGGCGAACCCGAGAACATCAAAATCAAAATATTTAACTACGACACTCACCAATGGAACAAAAGTGAAGAAAAACATGACGGAGTTGCCGTTGCGGTGAAAAAAGGTATCAAACACACACTAATAGACAACTTTAACAGCGAATTCATTGCCATTAAAGTACAGACAACACAGGGCGAAATAATAATCGCAACAACATAACTACCCCCAAGAAGACCATTCCTCCCTATTGAAGACCTACTGAAACTAAAAATTATAATATTCCAATGTACATCCTAGGAGATTTCAATGCAAGACACCGCATTTTTAGCAACGACAACAGTAACCAGAAAGGCATAGCACTGGAAAGTATAATCAACACTGGCAGACTACTTCACCTGGGACCAAACGGCGTTTCAACACCAGACAAAATCTTCTGCGACAAGGCATTTCTTAACTACCACAGAGCAAGGCCCCATCACCCCAAGCGACCACATTCCGATAATATTCACAATTTCCACCAGCCCAATTCAAACAAAAATACCACCAAGGCTCCAGGTGAGCAAAAAAGACTGGATGAAATATAAGGAGTTGTTGGAAAACTACCCACAAATAAATCTAAAAGATGCAACTCTCGAGGAAATTGACGAAGAAGTAGACAAGCTACATAACACAATAAAACAAGCAGTCAACCAGACAACCCCAATAACGTCATACAGAAACCTCCCGAGTAACAAACCCAACGAAGAATTAAAGAAACTACAAGCACAATATAATAACATTAGGACATTCATAGAACAAACTGGGCCAGCTCGAGATCTACTCCGTAATACAAGAGAAATCCAACAAGGCTTACAAGAAGAGTACAGGCAAATTAACAACGAAAAATGGAACAATCTAATAAAAAACATAGACACCACAAAGGACTCAAAAAACTTCTGGCAAAACATCAACAAACTACTCGGCACGAAAAAACAGACAAACTACATTAAAGACCAAAACGGACAAAAACTCTACACAGACCATGAAAAAGAAGAAGCCTTCAGAAGAGAATGGAAGAAAATCTTCAGAATATCAGAAGAAAACGAAAGTTTTGACGAAGAATACGACGAGTTAATTAATGCCTGGCAAAGAGAACAAAGCAATAAAGGGGATATAGATAAAGTTCTTATAATATCCGAGCAGGATAGGACTCGGAGCAACGGATTCAAGTTGGATAAGTTTAGGTTTAGGAGGGAGATAGGAAGAAACTGTTTCACAAATAGGGTGGTGGACGAGTGGAACAAGCTTAGCAACTTTGTAGTAAGTGCGGGAACTCTGGAAAGTTTCAAAAGAAGGCTAGATAGATTCATGGATGATAGAGAGTGGTAGTAACTCTCGACAGGAGCTGCCATGCACAGGCCAACAGGCCTATTGCAGACTCCTTATTTTCTTATGTTCTTATAACCCGAAACATGTTATTAAACCTGCCCAGCAGACCAATGGAAGCTCTCCTAAATATTTACAACTCAACCTTATCCGCTGGTTACTTTCCCGATGCCCTCAAGCGGGCAAAAATGATCTTCATTCCCAAAGAAGGCAAGGATCAAAAACAGATAATAAACGAGATTTAGACTCGGAAACTGTAGCAAACTGGCTCGACAACGAACCAGTAAGAAGAGCAGAGAAGAAAACGCTTGGTTCAGATTAAGCAGAATAAGAGTCGATAACCCACCACCAATACCAAAATACATCTAAAAATTATCAAATTCAATACAAAAACAAAAGAACTGTATAGCCATTAAATACTTTACCTTCAATCTTTCAATTAAACCAAAAAGATAGGACCACCTCCTTGTGAACAAAAGTAGCAAGTTGGATCCTACACCACCTCTTAGAAATTAAACTTCCCTACTATAAACAAAACGCTTCATTAAAAGATGAGTGACCAAAGGACACTATCCTTGGCCTCTCCAACCCTTGTCTTCTTGCCCCTTCCTTCCACTCTTATTAAAACAAAAGATACGTTGCTCAGCCAGCTCCACAAGAACCTGGCCAGAGGTCGTCACCCCTTCCTTAAAACAATGGCTACCTCAAAATAAACATACTTTTAACTAAATGAAAAAGGCTTGACAGCTAGAACCTAATCACGCAAGATGTAAGTTCAAATATAATTATTATAAACTCAGCATATCTGGTTGAGCCCGGATACTGTCAATCTCTTACTTTCCTTCAAATTTCCTCCCTCTTTTCCTTGATCCTAAACCCCCCTCCGCCCGTCCACATCGGCCATACCCATACCGGACTGTAGGCACGGAGGCACTCACTGGCAATGAACGGACGTGTAGGGAAGCGCTCTTGAAAATTCGGAGATTCCTGGGCCCCATCGGGCCGTACTGCCCTAATTCTTGTCATTCCCTACGGGGGATCAATTGGGGCTCAAGAATTACGCACTAAAAATCCCTGATCGAAGCATCACAGAGAAATAACAGTATTCTTTCCTGTTTAAGCCGGCCGGGCTCCCTGGCCCAGTGTGTGTGTGTGTGTGAGGGGAGCTGCCGTAGGCCTGTGGGTCAGTGGCTGCCCCGCCTGACCCCCTCCGTCGCACTCCACCTCGCTCAGCGAGTGCCATGCTGCCAAACGTTGGGACAACCCCTCCCCCCCCCCCCCTCAAAAAAACGGACTTCTCACCAGACTACCATTACCTCACCCTCCATCATGTCCCTCCCACCCTCCAGAGAAACCAGTCCAAAACTTCCCGGACCCTCCTCCCCGACCATGCCTACACCTGACCTATCTCACTTGACTACCATTACCTCCCGGACCACAGACACCCAGACCAAACAATCCTGCCCAAACACCACACACCCAAAAACAAAGTGGCAGCCCATCCCCCCACAAACCTAATACGGACCCCTGCATCAGAGAGGAAGAACATCTCTCCCCTCTCTACCTACACACCTGACAGCAAAAAAATTATACAACACACATCCAACAAAATCGATAAAAAAAAGATCTATTCCCACTCCCCCAAAGAAAACAGGAAACCACCCCGACAAGACCCATGCACACACCCCTCTCTCCCCCGCACACAGTCAGACGTCATCGCCCATCCCTCACCTACATACACCACACACAGACCACAGTCACCCGACAACTTAAGTACCCTCCCTGCACCCCAGAATTTCAATTTCATATAAGTTAATAAGAACAAACCAGACACACCCACTCTAACATGATCACCATTATGCAATTCAACTGTAGAGCATATCAATCAAACAGACACGTCATCTCTCTCCTCCAAGAACACAACCCAGACACTCTCCTCCTCAACTCAACATAGACAAACACCAAAATCAAACACTTCGGCTACACAACCAGACAGTCATCCCACAAACTACACGAGGGCGTAGCAATCCTCCATCAAACACAAATTCATCACCGACTTTGCCTTCAAACACTTCATGGCAACCAAGATTAACACCCAACATGGACAGATAATTATCTGTGCAAATGATTATAATCATTTGCACAACATACTCAAGACCAAACACACTTACTCCCTTCACAGACCAAAACTCCATCTTTAACAACACACACCTACCTGTAATACTAATGGCCGACCTTAATGCACATCACACCGCATTCCAACACAACCGCATCGACCCCCACGGCCAACAACTACACACCCTGGTCACACAAAAACCCTTACCACATTGGACCTTTCTTCCTCACATGCTACTCTGGTCACGGCAGAGGTACGCCAGACATCGTCATTACCAACACTCCTGCCATCCAATTCCAACACTACATTACGCCCGGGCCCCTATCAGGCTCAGACCACATACCCATCACCTCTCCAACAATCCCATCCTTCTCCCAACACCCACACCTCAATACCTGTATCAACATGCAGACTGGAATGCCTTCCAAACCACACTCTGAACAACAATACGCATTCAACCTCGAACACCAACTCCCAAGGAAGATTGAGGAAACCTAGACATTTCTTTAACACTATCACCGCCATAGCAGATACCCATATTCAAAAACACTAGTTCAAGAGAAAATACTCCTTCACACACTCCATAAGAACTCAACGCCTACTTCACTGCTACAGGTCACGATTCGAACTAAACAAACAACCTCACACCAGGACACGCAGACATCTCCAAACTAAGAACACACATCATCCACAGCCTCCGACACGACCATGAAGTTCACTGGGCAAAACTCATAGAGGCCGCCCAGGAACACAGAACACACAACCCCCGAGAGTTTTGGCAAAGTATCGCCAAACTAAGAGGAACAGCTAAGCACCCCTTCGATTACCTACTAGTAAACGGCAGGAAAATAAAAGAGCCAGCTTACGTAGCACAAACACTAAAACAACACTGGGAACACGTTTTCCACCCCCCCCCCCCCCACACACAGCAAAGGCACATCTTAAACCACCTAAACAACATCACACAAATGCAAACACTACACGACAGAACAACAACTGGTAACACAATATACCTCCACACTCACACGGAACCACATCCTCCTTTCACTCAACAGAAGTCAAACAAGCACTTGACAGAACCAAAAAGAAAACATCAGGCGACAGCAACATAGGTCAAGCAATCCTCAAGCACCTGCCCCCAGAAACAGTCACAGTCATTACATACCTCTACAACACTCGCCTCAGATACCACCTTGAAGATGAAGAACTACTGTCCTACAAGCAGTTCGGATTCAGGGCATACCACTCAACTCAAGACGCACTCAACACAATAACAAACTACCTTCATATGAACAAAGGAACATACAAGACAGCACTCATTACAAAGACGTACAAAAAGCCTTCGACACAGTTTGGCACGACGGACTAAAGTATAAAATATGCACCAATTTTTACCTCCTTAAAAATCACAACAATTACTATGCAACTTCCCAAGAAGACAGAAAAATGAGGATAAAATTCACACCTGCTCACTCGGACTACTTCACACTGCACGCAGGAGTCCCACAAGGGACAGTCCTGTCCCCAACTCTACATTCTTTACACATATGACTTACCCGACCCCTTACACATCGAGACTCTGACAATACAGTACGCCGACGATGTAACCCAACTAGTCAGACACATACGAGATCTTGACCACCTGAAAGACAAAGCACACAGGGAGCTACAACAAGTTACACAATGGGAACTCCTGTGGCGAATACGAACTAACCCTAACAAAGCACAAATCACCTACTTCGGCACCAAAAGACGCCAACCATGTCACATGTACCTAAACCCTTACATCGACAACCTTACACTCATTATTGTCAAAAAAACAAATACAATCCTTGGAGTCACATTCAACAACACCCTCACCATGGCACACCACATGAAGATGAAGTCAGCAATCGCAAACAAATCACTCTGAAATATACACAGATTCAGAACTGCATCAATCAAAACCAAAACACACCTATTCAAAGCCCTCATACGCCCACTACTGACATACGCACCTAACACACTCCAGCTAGCAAAACCAACAAACGCTAAGAAACTTCAAGTCATTCAAAACAAAACACTAAGATTCATCCATAACACACAATGGTCATCCTTTACCCTAAATTGACACCTACATGAACTCGGCTCCAACCCTCCACTCAACATCTACTGGAGACAAGTAGGAGGCAAGCAAATAGAATCTCTCTTCACTTCTTACCCTCAATGGCAGGAATACTTTGACAACATCATACTCCCACGCAGACTCAGAAACACACCCCACCCACCTCCCCTATATTAGTAACAGCCAGATACAGTCACCCGATGCCGTTCCCTATACACAACACAACCACCCCTCAACAAAAACCCAACAAACAATCATCCCCATATTAAAACCTAACTCCCCCATAACCATACCCAACAACCTCCCCCGAAATCAAACCAAACACCCCTCCAAACCCACATCCAACCACTCCTCCCAAACATAACCTAACTCGCCCAACCTATTAAAAAAATTCCACACCTAACCCTGCCCCAATCATACAGAACCACCACCTACCTACCAAACCCCACCCCCCGAATCAAAACCCTACGCCCCCAAACACCCTTCCCGAGCAAAACCCAACTCGCCCAATCAAAAAAAAAAAAAAGGCCCCCCCCCCCCCATACATAACTCAACCAGCAACCAAGCATTCCCAACAACCACCCTCCTAAAAAAAAAAAACTTAATCCCCATAAACAAAATCCTAACATACCCATCCCATCCCAACATACAGATCACTTGGACGCCTCCCTTAGCCAATGACGTCGGGGAGGGGTGCATAGTACCTGTACACAAGCCCTCTCCCTCAAAGTATGAGACTATCCTCCCTCGAGAAACGGGGCCGTCCTTGCAGAAGTGACGCTGCTCGGGCCTCAATGAGTGAGGCCGTCCTCCCTCAAGGAATGGGACTGTCCTTGTAGAGGAAGTGACACCAATGACGTCCCGTGGGGAGTGCGCAATACCTGAAAAAGCCCACCCCGCAAATACAGAAGACCTGTATGAGCCCAAGGGGGAATAAAACAAAAAACCACTAACCAAACCTACAATCCTCCCAAAACAAAAACTAAACATACCGGACCTTACTAAATAACCCCCATCCACACTCCCCCCCCCCCCCCCAAAAAAAAAAAAATAAGTAAAAATAGTAAATTTAATAATTAAATGAAACTGAACTGAACTGAACTCAACTCAACTTTCCATTAACCACACAAAACAAATGACCCCCTAAGCAATCCTACCACACCATAAATCAACTTAACCGACCTCCAAAGCCCCCCCCCCCCACCAAAAAAAAAATAATAAATAAATAACTCAACTCCTCCAACCACATATCCATACCTACAATCCTAAGAAACTCATTACACTTGACCTTACTGTTCCTCCAGCTTGCTCCGTTCCTCTTTGACATAGCTCGAAGACTTTACCTTCACCTTTCTCCAAATAACTCTACAACTAACTACATTCCGTTTTCCCCTTCCTTGTCTTTCAGTGAGGGGTGCCACTGAGTCCGTCCACCAGGGCTTCCCTGCTTGCGCCACCGCCCAGTCGGGGCGATTCTTCCTCCGCTTCACGAACACAGCCTGAGCTCTAGACGACAACCAGACCACCCACGCTTGGCCCGTTCCCACTTCCGCCCCAACCCCCCCCCCCCCCCTCGTCCTCGCTGTGTTGCAGCACCACCCACCCATCTGGGCGCATTGCCTACCCCCTCACGCAAGCGGTGTTTAAGCCACTGCACCTTTCCTCTCCTAAAATTCACTTCAATCCTCCCTTTATCCTTCCCCCGTCACTAACCTTTAAGTTAAGTATGTCCTACATTATCGGTTGGCGGGCTACTATACGTGGATTGGATGTCATCAGTACTTGGTACACTAGGTTTCTGTTTGTTCTCCAAATTTCGCTGGTAGTCAAAATTTTTACATAATGTGTTATGATGATCCCGCCCCCCCCCCCCCCTTTGGCACTTTCTGCAGGTTTGCAGCTTGACACTGCAGAATTTTTGCGAGGCGTTTCCTCATGCATGGTAAGCAGTTTTAATTCTTTCAATTCGCTCACTTCCATTTCTGTATTTTGTACATGGCGAGTCGTTATGGGAACCCCCGCAGAATCTACAACCCGTCTGTTATTCTTATTTGGTTTTGTCCTTGTGTCCGCGGTAAAGTAAGTTCCTAAAGGTCGTTCCTTCAGACGGTCAAGAGGGTGTAATCTGAATATCAAGCTTTGACCACTTACTGGATTTTTGGTGGGTTTTAACCTCATGTGAAATGAGGTTTCGTAGTCCTTCATTTAGTCGTGCAAGGTTAAAGTAGTTCTTTTCATACTTGGGGCAAAGTTGTCTTATGGTTGTGATTGATAATCTATACTGGAATAATGAGGCAACCATCCATTCACAGCAGGAGTAGTCAGGTTTGTTTTTTATGCTTCTGGTCAGATTCAGCATTTTTAGTGTAAAGGTTTCTAAATCTCCCCGTGTGTGTTTAGGTTGACCTAAATTTACTATATTTTGTAATGTTTAATTTTCTCTTCATCCCCATACGTCTCTAATAGTATCCAGTACGCTTTGGTAATAGACATTATTGAGCTATACCCCTTAATTAAATCAAAAGCCCGACC
>CAUDMG010002729.1:1495000-1500514 GCA_958450375.1 Homarus gammarus | reverse complement strand
CGAGTCTGTTTGGCCCTGCCACTCCCCCTGCTATACCCCAACGCCCTACCAGCCTTACTACACCAGGATCGATTCAGCAAAACATTCTAGTGATTAGTGAACGATTGATTACGGAGCAGTGCAATAAGTGATTACCATACAGTGCTCGATAGTGCACCCCAAGGAAAAGTCAGACAGTGGGCACTTTATCGGTCACCTTTAAAGTGCCAGTGACAAGGACCACCGCGGTGTTTACATATATCGTGAAAACTGTGTCGGCGACCCCAAGCACCAGGGACAAAGACCACGGTCTTTACGACTGACAAATATTAACAGATGTCTACCAGTGTCAGTGTCCCTCAAAGTGCCGCCAGTGACAAACACTTCCGTCCGCCCACAACAGATTTCAACAGATGGCCACCAATCACTTACTCCCGACGCACTCTGTACCATCTAAAGCGTGGGAACGGTTATCCTGATGGCAGTGTTATCGCGCTACTCAAGTCACTAAACCTATTCCACGCGCGGAGCCGTAGACAAGGCCGTCATGCACATAAGCCCATTAGAACCGTAACCTCCACTAGGAAACCGGAGAAACCCACCCCTGACAGACCATACCACCACACTGAAGTTCCACGGATATGGTATGATCTCCCGTCTTTACTGCTATCCAACGTCACTTCCCTAGCTAACAAGTTCGACGAGCTGGCAACTACAGTCAGGTCAACCGCCGCGAGCGTCGTTGCCATATGTGAGGCCTGGCAAATTGTGCCTGAAACGTGTCATATTGAGGGATATCAACTCTTTCATCACCTTCGTTCACAAAGACGCGGAGGGGGCGTTGCCCTCTTCTGTCAAGATGACCTACGCCCGTCACGCCTGGATGTTCAAGTCCCAGCAGATGTGGAAGCATTATGGGTACGTGTCGTGCTAAGAGCCCACCCACGCAACACTGCTTCCATTATAATCTGTGTGGCATACCATCCGCCTCGATCACCCACCAGAGACACTCTTATCAATCATCTCATCACCACCTCAGACCACCTCAGAGTTAGGTACCCATGTGCCAAGTTAATATTATGTGGGGATTTAAATGAAATTGACACCACTGATATCCAGGACCAGCTATCACTATCACAAGTTGTGACCTTCCCCACACACGGTCAGAATACCCTGGACCTTATCTTAACTGACTTAGCGGACCAGTACCAACCACCTCAACCAATGCCTCCTATCGGGTGTAGCACACACTTATCAGTGCTCTGGTCCCCAGCTGCCACTCCCACTCAAGTACAGAGACCCTACATCAAGACCTACAGGCCGATTACTGACTCTGCAGTGCGCCTCTTCGGGCAGTGGATAGTTCACCATCCCTGGACTGAAGTACTTAGCGTGGATGACGTGGAAACCAAATGGATAAATTATACCAACACCACCACGCAAGCTCACCACCACTTCTTCCCCGAGAAGTCCGTCAGATCTCACCCAGCTGATTTGCCCTGGATCACACCTCGGATCAAAAGACTTATGCAACAGAGAGACAGAGCCTTTCATCTCAATGACCACATCCGCTACAGGTCCCTTCGCAACCGAGTCATCCGCGAAATACGCACTGCAAAGAAGTCCCACTACCCAACCAAATTACAACACCTGAAACAGACCAACATCAGTCAATGGTATGGTAAGCTTAAAGAACTCTGTGGACTAAACAATAAGACACACCCCCTCCCCTTCCTTAGCCATCTCACTAGTGTTGACGCAGCTGAGCAAACAAATAACCATTTCGCTACTATATGCCAGACGCTCCCACGGCTTGACACAACCACTCTCCCTGCTTACCTACCAGCCCCCTTCCCACTGACTTAGTAGAAGAATTTGACGTAGCAAAACGCCTGGACAAACTAAAATTAAAACGCTCTACCACCCCCATTGACTTACCAATGAAACTCTTCAAGGAGTTCTCCCCGGAGCTTGCTAAACCCCTCTGCTCCATCATCAATGCTTCTCTCAGTCAAGCCAGATGCCCAGCTGACTGGAAGACCTCTTATGTATCACCAGTGCCCAAGTCAACCAGCCCACAATCCTTAAATCAGCTACGACCTATTGCAATCACCCCAATACCCAGCCTAATCTGTGAAAGTTTTGTGTTCGACTGGGCTTATGCTGATATTGCAGGAGTCGTAGACCCTCAGCAATTTGGCAACATGAAAACTTCCTCCACCACTCACTGTCTTGTCAGCTTTCTCGATTACATATACCGCCATCTCGAGAAACGAAAAACGTCTGTAGCTGTCGCCTTCATTGATTTCACTAAAGCGTTCGACCTAGTCGACCACAATATAATCATCAACAAAGCTATTGACCTCGGGCTTCGAAGAAGCCTCATACCATGGCTTACAGACTTCCTCAGTGACCGACGCCAAGCTGTACGCTTCCGAGGGGCTGTCTCCACCTTTCAGTCACTCACCTGTGGCGTCCCCCAAGGCACCAAGATGGGACCACTCTGCTTCCTTATGCTCATCAATGATGCCCTAAGAGAAACCCCTGCTCGCTGGAAATATGTCGACGACTCCACCATTGGGATCAGCGTCAACAATTCTGCTCCCAACTATACCGCCCTTCAGGATTTATTGAACAGTCTCCAAAACTGGGCTACCAACAACCATGTCACCATCAACCATACCAAGACCATGGTTATGCACATCAACCTCTCCTCCGACATTGTCCCACCTCCTTCCATTACTCTAGGTCCGAACACACTCCAGGTCGTAGATTCCACGAAGCTCCTCGGCGTCACCATAGACAACAAACTAAATTGGAAACCACACGTCAATGAAGTTGTCAAATCCTCCAGTTTCCGTCTCCACCTCCTCCGCCGACTCAAGTCCCTCGGAGTTCCTGCACACGAGCTCCTCAGTGTTTACACAACATTCATACTTCCCAAGCTCACCTATGCCTCCCCCACCTGGTCTTCCTCCCTAAATGCCACACAACGTAAACACCTAGAAAAAGTGCAAAAGAGGGCATGCAAGATTATTCTCTCCTCCTCCTACTCCACATATCAAGAAGCGCTCAACACACTGACCCTTTCGACTCTCACTGACCATCACCACGACCTCATCTGCAAATTTGGTAAGAAGCTTCTACACCATCCCCGACACCGGCTCCTACTACCACCCGAGGTCCCTTGTCCGAGAATTGCTGTTCGACACCACAACCGCATCCAGCCCATACGTGCACGAACTGATCGCTATAAGAACAGCCCAGTCCCAACCATTGTAAAAATTATCAATAACTTGTAATACTGTAACACTGTCACTACGTTGAATTGAACTGTAGTTTGAGCTTTTCCCCATCTAAGTTATTATATGTCTTATTTGTGTCACTTATGTTACTTGTATATTATTTGTAATTCGTAACCCATTCCCCAAATATGTAACTGTATATTTTCAGCCTTCTGGCTGCCAAGCTCTTTCAATAAACCGTTAATTATTATTATTATTATTATTATTATTATGATGAGTTAGAAATGTGTAGTACGTTAAATAGTCATTTTCGCTCTGTATTCACAAATGAAAACCTAGCACAGTTTCCAGAAGTTCATAAGGTATATAACGACAGTATAGAAAATATGTTGATGAATATCAATATTACAAGTAACGATGTGCTTAAAGTAATTAACAAACTGAAGCCTCATAAATCGCCTGGTCCAGACGAGGTATATGCTAGAATATTAAAAGAATGTAGAGATGAGTTGAGTAATCCATTAGCAGTTTTATTTAATAAGTCATTAGAATCGGGCCTAGTGCCAGAAGCTTGGAAACTTGCAAATGTAGTTCCAATTTTCAAAAAGGGTGATAAATCAATTGCATCAAATTACCGTCCCATTAGTCTCACGTCAATCATAGGCAAGTTGCTAGAGTCAATTATTGCTACAAAAATCAGAAGCCACCTTGAAACATTCAACTTAATTCATTCTTCTCAGCACGGGTTCACCCAGGGACGTTCTTGTCTCACAAATTTGCTTAGCTTTTTCTCAGAAGTATATGAAGCGGTAGATAATGATAAGTCATATGATATAATTTATTTAGATTTCAGTAAAGCATTCGATAGAGTCCCTCATGAGAGATTGATAAGGAAGGTAGAAGCACATGGAATAGGTGGATCATTATTAAAATGGATTAGGTCATGGTTAACTGATAGGAAACAAAGAGTCAGCATAAATAGATTAAAGTCAGACTGGGGTGCGGTCAAAAGTGGAGTTCCCCAGGGATCTGTGTTGGGCCCTCTGCTGTTTGTTATATTCATTAATGATCTTGATTTAGACATAACTAGTAGGATTAGTAAATTTGCAGATGATACCAAAGTGGGGAGAGTGATAAATTCAGACAGTGACTTTGAACACCTTCAAAGAGATCTAGATACCTTAGTGGTCAGTAGACTGGCAATTGAATTTTAATACTGATAAATGCAAGGTACTACAGATAGGGAAGACGAATACAAACGTTAAGTATAAACTAGGTAACACGGAAATAGAAAACTCAGTTTGTGAAAAAGATCTAGGTGTATTTGTTAGCAACGACTTGAAACCTAGAAAACAATGTAGTAGCGTTCGCAACAAGGCAAACAGGATTCTAGGGTTCATATCTAGGTCTGTGAGTAACAGAACTGCTGACGTTATCTTGAAACTTTACCTAGCATTAGTGAGGCCACACATGGATTATGCGGTTCAGTTCTGGTGTCCTTATTATAGAATGGACATAGATTCTTTGGAGAGAGTACAAAGAAGAATGACAAAAATGATCCATAATATTAGAAACCTTACATATGAAGAAAGACTGAAAAGCTTAGGCTTGCATTCATTAGAGAGGCTTAGAGTTAGGGGAGATATGATAGAGGTGTACAAGTGGGTGAGTGGGATTAACAAGGGTAAAATGGAAGATGTTCTGAAGCTCAGTAATAACGAAATAACTAGAACAAATGGCTTTAAATTAGATAAATTCCGATTCAGAAAGGATATAGGCAAGCACTGGTTTGGTAATAGAGTTGTGGATATGTGGAATAGGCTACCGAGTGCTATAGTAGGATCGGGGACGCTAGGGAGCTTCAAGACGAAGTTGGATAGGCACATGGAAGTGCTGGGATGGGTGTGAAAGGGATCTGCCCTGTATGGGCCAGTCGGCCTCCTGCAGTATCCCATTTTCTTATGTTCTTATGTAAGGTCATACTACAAGGCATTTCAACACAGTAATATTGCAAAAAGGTAAGATTGGCTGGGTGTGAACACAGTGGTTGAATACGAGTTGTTGATAATTTTTACAATGGTTGGGACTGGACTGTTCTTATAGCGATCAGTACGTGCTCGTATGGGCTGGATGCGTTTGTGGTGTCGAACAGCAATTCGCGGACGAGGAATCTCGGGTGGAAGTAGGAGCCGGTGTTGAGGATGGTGCAGAAGCTTCTCACCAAATTTGCAGATGCGGTCGCGGTGATGACCAGAGAAAGCCGAGAGGGTCAGTGTGTTGAGAACTTCTT
>CAUDMG010002729.1:1460000-1490000 GCA_958450375.1 Homarus gammarus | reverse complement strand
CACATAAGTAACACCCTGTGTACAGCGGCCATTGGATACAAAAGACACAGCGATGCCCCTCCCTTTCCCTTCCCTACACACACACACACACACACACACACACACGCACGCGCGCGCACACACACACACACACACACACACACAACAGGTGCACAGGGGTACGTTGAACCAAGATAGAGGAAGCTTAATGGTTCAGTACTGTGGTAATGTCTTTATCGCCCACTTAGCGTGTGTCATAAATTATTTGTTATCACCCAATTATTTTTGCAAGTTTTAATGTCACATACAGCTTGATGGGCGGTCCACCTCACGGCAGACGCCCATCAAGCTGTATGTGGGCGAGTTAGTATCGTAAGACTGTGAATGCATTGTAACTTGGTGAGGACTGGCCACAGTGAACAAGCTTCGCCTGAAAGCTTAAAATGTGTATTTTTGATGTTCATGTTTTGTGTTGGCTCAACGGGAGGACCACGACAAACCCGGAATTGTCAGAGAAGTGTCCGTGCACTTGCAATTGAACGATGTTATTGCAGTTTTGAAAATAGTGGTGACCGTGTTGCTGAAGCATTATGTTGCCGACAACCAGCTGTTGTTCTGAACCACCTCCTCAGTCTACTTACTCCAGCTGTTTCTGCTTTAGCTCGGTGTGATTTAAATTAGGTTAAGGTACGTTAGGTGGGATTAGGTACGGATTTGCCGATCATAACAGATACTGGCAAATCACCTTTCAGTAACAGGTGCCGGTCCAGATTAACCAATGAGAACAGTCATGCTATTAATTGCTACTTAACGGGGTAAAAAACACAACCACTATATCTTGTACTGTGTCACATAATTGTCCTGGACACAAACCTCCGCCTTAGGTATGTTCTTTATCAGTAGCATGAGTGTGGCTGACGACGTATATAGACGAGGTTGTGTGTTACTGGGAGTGATCAATGTTACCACGAGGGGGAGATAAGCAAAATTAATAAAAAAAAACTAAACCATTGCACTGCGTTAGTGCCAGAAGCCTCGGTGATAATAAACATGGGAATATGATAATGATACCGAAGGTGATGGGGTAGCGTTCTTGCCTCTCATTAATGTCACTTAGGTTCGATTACCAGCTGGGGTCAGAGGTGAGACGGGTTTCGTCCGGCGTAACACTGGGCAACGGAGACAAGTTGAGGCTTATCTTGAATAATATTATTTATCAATCATCAACCTTTCTCACGTCGATAGTACAGTCTAAGGTGAACATTGTAAGTATATTTCAGGTGTTTAGAGGTAACTAGGTATTTCTCATCGTATCGTAACAGTTAATTGGGAAATTACTTGGCGTTGTCAAAGGTTCATACTGAAGTATTGTTCTATAGTAACATGCAGTAACACACGGATACGATCGTGACCGATGAAGGCAAGGAAGGGAAAGGATTTATAGGAGGGGTCCAGGTAACGTATTTAGTACACCTACACCTGTTCTGGTGTTGGAAGGGGGTTGAGCAGAGTAAAAATTACAAATCTTATATACTGTAGCGTATGGGTTAAAAGCTTTTAAACCCCTAAATACCCACTGTCACATGAAGCAAGGGCGGGAAGGGGAAACACCAAGATTCGCCCCCACAGATTACAGTATTTCACCTTAAGTTTATTCACCCTAACCTACCCCCCCCCCCCCCATCCCGGTAGCGTTAAGGTGTTTAATCATCAAGTGAAGTAAAGTTGAGGGGCTATCCTTAATGTGATCTGATAAGACGGTCGTAGGCTTCATGAAACAGTATTGCAGCGTGTAGAGTATGGTGACGGACGTGTGGTATTGAGTGTTATTGTGTAGTAAGTATGTGTGTTACTGTGTGGTGGTGATGTGGCAATTGTATAGTGACGGGTGATGGTGCGGGGAATTGTATGGTGATATGAGGAGGTGGGAGTGGAGGATGGTGGGTGCTGGGGACTTCAGGCAGCTCTCTAACTTCCCACCAGGTGAAGACGTTCCCTTAATGATGCTAATTACTGAGTCAACATGCTAATGCCCACCACTTACCTGTGAGTCACGGTGGTGGTGTGTCCTACCCACGGTCTGTGAATTCAAGCGTGGGCAGATGTGTGTCCCTCCTCCACACCTATCACCCACCACCACTCATTCATGTCGCCCACCAATACCTGTCGTCCTTAATCACCCACACCTGTCGCCCACCACCACCCACACCTGTCGCCCACCACCACCCACACCTGTCGCCCACCATCACCCACACCTGTCGCCCACCATCACCCACACCTGTCGCTCACCATCATCTACACGGGAAAACGGAAACAACGGAGTACCTTAGCTTTCGTTTTTATTCAAGACATCTTCAGAGGCAACTGGATTACATGGACAGAGAGAGGCTTAAATATAAAGGGTGACCTTAAAAACATGAGGTCAGGTCATAATGATGTCATCCACTAATCCCCACACCAACACATACGTAGAGGAGCTTAAGAGAAGGGGGTGACGTGACTTGTCAGGTCAGGTCAAAAATAAGGGACCCACAAAATAACTATCATACATCTAGATCAAAGGTTTTCAAAGCAATTTTAACCTCAGGAAAGTTAGATTTAACTATTGTTAGGATTCAATACTGAATGATGGGGTCCCACGTCTTGCCAGGATTAACTGTAAGTTCCTGTGTGGTATCTAACTCTGCATAGTCTTCACTCAATAGTTGGTATATATGCTTCTTCCGTATATTTGTGGTAAAGTTTTCAGTCCCTCATTAGTCCAGTTAGGCGCCGCTCTGCCAGGATTTTATGACTGGGTAACTTCGGGTGATCTGTGCGGAAAGGTAGGGGAGCTAATACTACCCAGTGGCCCGAGTACCGGTGGACGACTACAGCTCTTGAACTCTCCGATCTTCCACTGATAATGAAATGTCGCCATTTTCCTTGAAGCAAGAAGCCTCTATTTCCATAACTGCTTAACTTGTGCCTCCATGCGTGTGTCAGTAATGATAACGGTTGTGGCAGTCGCACACCTCGTCAGATATAGACCAGGTTCTTGTATTCCGTGGGGCCATTGATGGTGCATCCGAGATGTATCCTAACCGCAAATGGGCCCCGCTTCTCCCTGTTTTACATTCAAGCAGCTTCAGTGCATGAGGAAACATCTTGACCAATCAGGATCTCGATTCCTTCACCACGATCAGCAGGTGCCTCACTTCCACGAAGATGATCCCATCTTTCAACATCATGGAGCGGAGCCACCGATTCCTCCCGAGCTACTGGAAATCTTTCAACAATTAGCACCTTGAGTAGGAGTACCGCACGACCCCGCCTTCCTAAGCGAACGCCCCTAACTTCATGGTCTACTTCCACTGTTTTTTTTTTACAGGGCTCAGCCTATCCGAACACAGGTCACTGACCCACATCGGGGCCTGGGGGGCGAAAATGTAATAATAATAATATTTATACTACTACTACTAATAATAATAATAATAAAGAACCATACAGAAATAAACAAAATAAAAAAAGATCAAAAGTGAGAAACAGTATACAATATGTATGTTGTGTTGTCAATGGTAAGATACACAATTGAGACCCTGCAATTGTGTGTAAATGAGTCAGAAGTGAGATCAGTAACCTTGATGCTCTATGGCAGCAGGGTCTACCACACATTATGCTTCCAATATCTTCCCAGGCTGTGGTACCTCAATGCTTACTCTCTTGCAAGAGGATGTCGATGAAGATCTGCACCGGCTTCCCCTTTACTCCTATCATTTCTACTAAATACTATGTGCAGAAGGACCTGTTACTGCCAGAACCCACGTTCGAACTGACTGTTCCAAGCCTGGTCCTTTTATTTTAACCTCTACTGCGGGTAGAGGTACCTTTTGCATTTGGTTGTCATGAGTAAGGTTGCAATTCCTCTGATGTATTTATTTCTGTAGCGGTCGACAGGCACGTTACGCACGTTATTTTGTTACATCTTTACAAAGACTTCACCACCATGGTAACTTAGCGAGTCACAGTAACGACCTTGCTTTGACACTCTCGTCTTACTGGTTGCTATGTCTTTTGCATCTTTCCAGTAAGCCTTGTGGCTACAGCAATGTTGCATTGACGCATGTCTATCTCGCGCATCATGTATAAAGCTTTCAAGTTGCAAAAGCAGGTCCACATTTCGTCTCCTAATTTCTGTAGAGCCCTTCCATCATTTGCTTTCACTATTGGTCCGTTCAGCAGTCGCAGACAACAGATATTGAGTCTTAACTATGGACCTCGTAGACATACGAGGTAGTAGGCAGCTACTAAACAGGGAGGTACTACCGCTTGGGAAGATATTGGATGGACGCATAATGAATTGTCTAACGATAGACCCTGCTGCCATATGCCATCACGAAAATTGTCACCAAGTCCCAGGTTGCTAATCAGACTTTCTTCCTCATTTACACACATTTGCAGGGTCTCAATTGTTTCTCGTACCATTAAAAACACAACATACATAATTATATTGTTTCTCACTCTTGATCTTTTTTCATTTTTGTATTTCTTTGTGGTTTATTATTATTATTATTATTATTATTATTATTATTATTATTATTATTATTATTATTATTATTATTATTATTATAGTATTCCCCCCCCCCCCCCCGGCCCCGATGTGGGTCAGTGGCCCTTGCTCGGGTGGGCTGATCCACGTAAAAAAAGAAAAATAAATAAATCAGGTATTGGGCCTTAATTTTGGGCCTCGTAGACATACAACAGATATTGGTCTTTAACAGCAGTATAACATCACGAACTCCCGTACAATACAGCATTATCTACAACAGCACTGTATAGCAGCTGCATGGCATCATTATATTTGAGCATCACAGCACAGTATTATATGAGCATTACAGCACAGTATTATATTTGGTCATCACAGCACGATGTTATACTCAGCTCCAGATCACAGTATTATTTTCAGCAGCACAGTACGGTATGGCTCACATAACATAGTGCTATAATCAGCACCACAGCACGGTATTAAGTCAGCACCACTGATAGAATCAGTATCACGTCACAGTGCTATAATCAGCACCACAGCACATTATTATTTTCAGCAGCACAGTACGGTATGGTTCAATCAAAGGACGGGACGGCGTAGGATTTTCCGTAGACTTTTCTTCGTTTCACCTTACGTTTGACTATAATCGCCTCGTAAGGAGCTTAACCTGCCACGTCAACTCGATACAGTTTATTTCGGTCAAACCAGCTTTTTGAAGTGAGACAGATTGTATGAGTATGGAAACACAAAAGAAGGCAGAGTATTCCACAGTTTGGCTGTACGAGGAAAGATGGATGTACAGGGTACTATAACCCGGGATTGTATGTAGTGTTGCAGTGCACTGTATCACATGGGATCATATGTAGTGTTGCAGGGCACTATATCACCCGGGATTGTATGTAGTGTTGCATGGCACTGTATCACATGAGCTCATATATAGTGTTGCAGGGCACTGTATCACCCGGATTCATTTGTAGTGTTGCATGATACTGTATCACATGAGCTCATATATAGCATTGCAGGGCACTGTATCACTTGGGATTTTATTTAGTGTTGTAGGGCACTGTAGCCCACGGGCTCATATATAGTGTTACAGGGCACTGTAACACATGGGCTCATATGTAGTGTTGCAGGGCATTATATCACATGGACTCCTATGTACTGTTGCAGGGCACTGTATCACTTGGGCTCATATGTTGTGTTGCAGGGCACTGTATTACCTGTGCTCATATGTAGTGTTTCAGGGCACTGTATCACCCGGGCCCATATATAGTGTTACACCCATTGACAGAATTTTCTAATTAGTCTGTGATCTGTAAGTTTTCCTGTCGAACCTGTCTGATTTTTAATGCACTAGTTTATAGTAATAACAAGGTTTCGTTATAATAATGACACATACACAGTTTTTTTAATACGAACTTTATTTTGAAAAGAAATCAACAAATCAAAGAAATAAAAGCTTTGTTAAAAAAATGTGTGTGTTAATCAAAGCTAGTTAACCTACAATTATAGAAAAAATACTAACAACTACACAAAATAGCATTTATTTGTAGCAAGGAAGCTCTTCATTTGAGGCAGACATGACATTTTCTTTGAAATTACAACCGAGGTAAATTTTCCTGCCTGCTTTAGTGTCTGGTGTTTGAAATGCTCCTCCGTACATTAAGCATGGTGCTCTTTCAAACAGTTTCCTATTTGTGGCTATTCCCGTTGCTGGGCCATTCAGCTTTATGAAGGTCAACATTTCTATGGTGTCAGCAGTTGTGGTGTCTTGTTCTTTAAATCTAGATTTATTTTTGATGAGACAATCTATTACTGACCCACCAGGACTCAACAATAGCTAAAGATATGGGAAAGGAAACGACTGAAGGCATGCAAAATTCAGCAAATATACATTCATTTTTGTTACATTGGTAAGCCTTTTTACGAAGCTCTGGTGTGTCCAACACTTCTCCTCTGTTGCGGATCATAGAAAATAAATTAGTCATGTAATCAATCATCACTTTAAGTTCAAAATAAGGAGTTTTAAGAGAGTAAGTGTTCTTATTTACAAATGAAATATCAGAAATAAATCTACAAAAACCATCGAAGGATGAATAATTATCAAAGATATTTCTGCTACTACTGGGATACATCAAATGTGTGTAATCCAATAAACATTCAAATTTATGACATAGCTCAAAAGTACTGCATTGAAATCTGAATTTAATGTTTGCTGCAAGTGCTGAAATGTATTTTTTTTTATTTGTTTATACATTCTCCAAACTTGTGCTTGAGTCCACCAGGACCACCACCAGCACTTCTTGATATCTGAGATCTTAATCTTACTGGTACATCAGGCACTGGTAGTCCTTGAAATGTGTGATGATCAACAATTTATGTTATTTTAATTAGGTGAGCAAATATATCACGAGGCAGTATGTGAAAACTATTATTTTGAATTTCATCACAAATGAATACATGTATATCATTTTTAAAATCATCAATAGCTACTTCAGTCCTATTAATTTCAACCAAGAGAATGTCAATGTCCATAGAGTTCTCCCAGGGAAGTTTATTTCCTGCCATTTGAACTTTCTTTGACCCTTTACTTAATATTTGGTGTACATCTGACAGAAAAAGTGGGTAGAATAAAAAGCTTGGTTCTAACATTTGGTCACTAAACAAATATCCTTCCTTATTTGGTAGCTTCTCCAGACCTGCTATTAAGCTTTTGAAATCAGATATGAATGCCCTGAATATCATTTCACTATATGCTGTAAACTTCATGTCCTTAAAAATCCTAGGAACATAAAATGTTTCAGACAAATCCTTAACAGACAGTAACAACTCAAAGTTATTTCCCCACATAAACTGATCCATCTCATTATGAATCAGTTTTATAGCATCATTAAGAACCTCCATAATTTTACTATCTTTTTGGGCGACGTCAATCCTGTGCATGGGATCCCAACACAAATTTACAGTTTTACTAAGTTCTTTAGAAATATGTTTATCAATATGCAGACAGGTATACTGGCCATCCATGACTAGTCATGGACATACATAAGAATGGAGGAAACTGCAGCGGGCCTATTGGCCCATACTGGGCAGTCCCATTTACACCCAACCCCTATTGCTCATATAAGCATCCAACCTATGTTTGAAGCTATCCAGTGTATTCGAGTTAATGATGATATTTGGTAACTTGTTCCACTCATCCACTACTCTATTTCCAAACCAATGTTTACCTATTTCGCGCCTAAATCTAAATTTGTCTAATTTCAAACCATTTTTACGAGTCTGCTCCTGGTTGGATAGTTTGAGTACCTTTGTAATGTCCCCTTTGTTTAGCCTTGACTTCCATTTATGCATCTCTATCATGTTGCCCTTCGCTTTACGTCTCTCGAGGGAGTGCAAATTAAGATGCTTTAACCTGTCTCTGTACTCAAGGTTCCTAATGCCCGGGATTAGTCTTGTCATTCTCCTCTGAATTCTTTCCAAGGATTCTATATCCATTCTGTAATACGGTGACCAGAATTGAACTGCGTAATCCAAGTGAGGTCTCACCAGCGCAAGATATAGTCTTAAGATGACCTCGCTAGTCTTGTAACTAACACTTCTTTGTATGAACCCAAGTACTTTATTAGCCTTATTTCGAGCAAAAACACATTGTTTACTTGGCTTAAGATTCCTACTTATCATTACTCCTAAATCTCGCTTGCAGTCGGATTTATCATGAACATCGTTGTTCATCTGGTATCTGGTTTCCCTATTTAGGTCTCCTATGCTGAGTACTTTACATTTGTCCACATCGAATTTCATCTGCCATTTTTCAGACCATTCGAAAAATTTGTTTAGGTCTTCCTGTAGTTTTGCGGAGTCCTCGTCAGATTTAATTACACATCCTATTTTAGTGTCATCAGCAAATTTACTTATGTTGCTGTCTATGCCGATATCTCTGTCGTTTAGGTATATAATAAATAATAATGGTCCAAGTACTGAGCCTTGGGGAGCTCCACTAGTGACGTTAATGCTCACTCGCTGTTTCCTGTCCTGTAACCACGCCCTAATCCATTTTAGAATATCACCTTTCATGCCATGAGCCTTTACTTTTCTTATTAGTCTTTCGTGGGGGACTCTGTCAAAGGCTTTGCTAAAGTCGAGATATACCACATCATAATTGTGCCCTTCGTCCACTGATTCAAAAACTGATGAAAAGAATTAGTTAGACATGAACGCCCGCTTGTGAAGCCATGTGGGGAATCATTGATCAACTTGTGCTTCTCCAGGTGATTTCGAATAGAGTTTGAAATGATTGCTTCCAGTAATTTGCCTACAATTGATGTTAGACTGATTGGACGGTAGTTAGAGAATAGTGATCTTTCTCCCTTCTTGAAAATCGGTATTACATTTGCTATCCTCCAGGATTCTGGTACTACACCTGTTTTTAAGGACATGTTAAACAACTTTGCTAAGGGCATACTAAGCTCTTCCTTACATTCCTTTAATACTCTGGCAAATATCTCATCGGGACCAGGTGACTTATTAGGCTTTAGTTTGTGTATTTGCTTACTAACATCGTTACTAGTCACTACTATCTCGCATAATTTGTTTTCTTCACTATCTCTGTATAGAGTCAGAGCCTTGGGTATCATATTTAAATTTTCGATGGTGAAAACTGTTGAAAAATATTTATTCAGATTATTGCTCATTTCTCCGTCGTTATCAGTTAGCTCGCCGGTATCTAACTGTATTGGTTCCAATCTTTTCTCGTGTTTTAGTTTGATATATTTGATAGAATCCCTTGGGGTTTGACTGCGCCTCCCTGCTATCCTCAACTCATTATTCCTCTTTGCTTTTCTTATCTCGGTCTTATCCCTACCGTCCAATACCTTATAATAATCTCGGATGTAAACTTCACCACGATTTATCCTCCTAACTATAGCTTTCCTTTGACCAATAATGTTCTTTAAATAATTATTTATCCATTTAGGGTCATTGTTGTTTGATCTGATTTTTTTGTATATGTTCTGCCTTTGTGCATTAAGTAACTCATTATTTAAATTGTCGTGGAACTCGGCAACCTCAGATCTCGTTATCAGGTCAGTCAACCGTCAAGTCTCAGGTTAGGGTGAAGTTGCCCACTGTGGGTACATTGTAGGTCACATCATGTGAGGTCATGTAGTTCACCCCCAAGCATGATACCCCTTCTCTCAAGTGCCTCTTCAAACTATCAAAGATGGCCCTTCTGAAATCTGGGACTTAAGTGGAATTTTCCTTACGGCTGCCCTGAAAATCTAACTGGGATCTAATTTCTTTGTGATCGCTGTTTGCAAATTCGTTCCCTACCTCGGCATTACTAATGAGGTTTTCTCTGTTCGACAGAACTAAATCAAGTATATTATTACCCCGCGTGGGTTCGGTTATATGTTGACTTAGGAAACAGTCCTGCATCGTTTCAAGAAAATTCTCTGATTCTGAGTTACCCGTAAGGTCAATCCAATCTATTTGGCTGAAGTTAAAGTCGCCTACTATACAGACATTGCTGTGTATAGAAGCCCTACGCATTTCATCACAAATAAGTTGCTCCTTAACTCTATCAAGATTGGGAGGTCTATATATTACTCCTGTGATTAATTTTTCTCTACGTTCGATTAATTCTATCCAAATTGCTTCTGTATTCCGCTCAGTTTTTATTTCCTTATTTACTTCACACTTCAAATTATCCCTGACATGGATTGCTACTCCGCCTCCTTTCCTAATCTGCCTATCGGTATGGAATAATTTGTAACTTGCAATTTAGTATTCGACAGGTAGCTCACGTGAGTCTAGGTTTATCCATGTTTCAGTGAATGCTATTATTTCGATTTTTTAGGTACGTGCCAACGCCCAAATATCATCCATTTTGTTTCTCATACTTCTACTGTTTGCATAGTAGACATTCAATTTAGTCGTTTTCCGAGTCCTCTCTTTGTCGTGTTTAGGTTTTAACTCTGTCTAATTTAGTTTTGTCATCATTCCTAACACTATTTCCCTGTAACCTTTCACGTTGTTCACCCGCTCCCAATGCAGTCTCCTCCACCCTCGTGCTCATATGTTCCCCTAGCATTTTAAAGACTTTGATATCTTTTGAACTGCCCTCTCGAGAGACCCAGCCAGGGTTGCCACCCCAGCCCTAGACAGGTGCACCCCATCCCTAGCATAAAGGTCCCTTCTGCCATAGAAGTTGTCCCAGTTGTCAATGAATGGGACTGATATTGACTTGCAATATCTGTCAAGACGGCTTTTGACATCAACTGCCCTTCACAACTATTCATTGCCAACTCTCCTTCTAGGCAGGACACCACATATGATAGGGATCCCTCCCTTAGTCGTAATACGTTATATAGCTGCCTTGAACTTATCAAGAAGCTCCTCACTCCTACACTGGCCAATATCATTGCCTCCTGCACTGAGGCAGATAATGGGTTTGTTCCCATTACCAGATAAGATATTGTCCATCCTGTCACCTATATCCTCCACCCCAGCTCCTGGCAAACAAACCCTGATCCTATTTGTATTTTTACCACAAAAAGCTCTGTCCAAGTACTGTACCTGTGAGTCGCCAACCATTAAAGTTTTCGTACCTTCCTTGTCAGTCCTGTCCCTGACTATACTAACGTCCAATTCATCTATCAAAGGACAGAAAGAGTTGATACACTTAACTGTTGTTGACGCATCCTTGAACATTGGTGAGGCTGCAGGTAAGAGGGGGCTCACTGCCAGCCTGGATGTTATCCAGATCTATGAGATCAGTGAGGGTCTTGGCACCTAGATTGACTTCAGGAGTCTTCCTGACCCTGAAGGAATCGTCACCAACTGATTCGTCATGCCCAGATCCTCTCATAAGTCTCATATCCAAGATCTTTTTGACTGCCACTCTTCTCTTCTCCTCATCCTTACTGCAGAGCATTGTCTGCAGAACTGCCTCGGGATGAGCATACCAGGAAGATCTCCTCACAGTCTGCTCCACAATCTGAACAGCCTTCCTTGGCTGACTCCTCAGGAGCTCAAGCTGGAAGAGAACATGCCTCGGACCTTCGGAGAACGATGACTTGACCTTGGTGTTGAACCAATTTGGCAAGTAGACCCTCACGATGAATTGGACAATAAGTCTCAGGTTGTGAAGCTGGTTCCCTTTCAGTTTATGATGAGCGACCCAAATTCTGCAGAACCTGAGAGCCGTTGTGAGCCACCTAGAATGTGAGACTGGACCTATCTGCAGGTAAGCAAGTCTATCAGGCATGACCCCAGTTTTGATGGCACTGCAAATCATGTAACCATAGTACTGGTCAGTACTCAGGTCGTCAATGACAGTATGTGCAAGCTCAACGAGTGGAGGGCCAACTGTGATTTTTTCAAAGCTCGGATTTATTTCTAACTCAGTGGCAGAGTCCAGCATCTTGCCAAGAGGACCAGACCATCTGTTGTTTGAAAGAGTCTTGCCATCCAGCTCCTGGATCAGATGTCTGAGTGGCAACTCGTTGGTGTGGAGGTCACAAACAATCCAGACCAGCTTCCTCCCAATCTTCCGCTCTATCCACTGTATGACCCCCTCTTGCCACCCTGTGTTCGTGTTGGTGCTGTCCCCTCCAATGGCCTGCAGGGTCTGGTCTACGTTCCTCTCTCTGAGCCAGTTCACAATGTTATCTGCCACTATCTCAGCTGGTTTCCTGATGTCATCTTTCTCTGGAGTGAAATGCCACAAATACTTCCCTCCTGGTTCACTGCAGCAGGAGTAGTGTTCCTCCTTCACCATGGCAGGGAACAACTTGTCAGAATCTCCAATTTTCATGAACACTTTAGTGTCATCCCTTCTCCCATCAAAGAACAAACAATTGATTCCATTTTCTCTTATCCCCTTATCAAACTCCTCTTCTAGGTTACTGACAAGTTTCTCCTGAGCTCTCCTTACTTTGTTATGATCTATCACCAGGTGAACATCATCAGGTGTTATCAAACCACCGTCAATCCAGGCAGCTGTTGCTATCTCTGCAGTTTCTCTGAGACCAGTGTGGTGTCGCATGCTGGCCAGAGCTATGCTCGGGATATCTTTCCTATTTCGAATCTTATGCCTGGAAGGTTTGGGATCATTATTTTCTGGGTTAGGGACAAAGTCACAATTCTCCTGGTCAGCACTCGGATTAGCCATGGGGAAGTCATTAAACTCTGAATCAGCTTGACTCCAATCATCGGCCTTTTTTACCTCACCCTGGGCCTTCTCAAGTCTCTTTTCCTCGGCAACTCTTCTCCTCTTCTGTCTCTCTGTGGCAGCCTCTTGTCTCTTGGACTCCGGAATATCTTGGCTAGAAATCATGAGAGCCCCTATACTGCCAGTCTTCTCTCTCCGTGCTTTGACAAATGCCAGTTCGATCACAGGAATCTTCAGTTCACACTTGCAAATACAGGAGATGTGGGCCTCGGATTTACAGTCACGATCGCATCCAAACTCAGGACAGAGAACAATTGGGCACTTGCAAGTAATTATGTCAAATAACTGGTCCAGTTGCTTGGCAAAGCTGTCCTTAACTGCAAGTTTTCCTCTCCCAAGAGAGATATCTCTTGCCTTTTCCCAACTAGCTAGCAGTCTCTCACTAATCTTCTTCTGACTTGTTATGAGTGGAGGCTTGAACTGAGCGTTAGCCAGAATGTACTGTGCCAAGACAGCTTTGGTCATATCACTGGCAATGTCTTTGTTTGTGTAAGTTCTTTGGTTCTTTTCACTGATTTGCCTGATTAAAACACCGTATCTCAAAGCATCTCTCAATGTAGGCAACTCCGACTTCAGGAGCTCTCTCCCAGACCCAAGATAGTGACTGAGATGGCTGGATTTTTGGTTCCTCGTCCTGACACAAGCAGCCATCGCAAATATTATCAACTTACAAATGCATCAGAATCTGAAACAGAAAAAAATATTGTTAGTTGGGTTGTTAAAGAATGAAGTCAGAAAGCAATGTTCACTATTTAATTGTAATGCACTAATGCAGCTGTACGTTAGATTTTCGATAAATTTCACGCTAAAATTTACCTAGCAAAAGGTTGCCAAATATTAAAACTGAAATTATTTTCTGTTTATATACACTAAAATCTACCAAAAAAGTGATGGGCCATTAGTTTTAGCTGATCTTCCCTCCTATGACACACCCTACTGTACTACCATGGTACAGGGGGATAGACTGGAGGGTAAGCATTTTCTTCTGTTAAAGATTAAGAAGCTGGTCTTTTGAGGTTCAAGGTCAGTTTATGACATGTTATCCAGTTCCTGACTTTAGTCAATTCATTATTCATGCTCTTATTAAGAAATGAATATCTGCGTGACTGGCATACGGATTACTCTGATCTACAAATAAATTATACTTTACAATTGAGCTGACTCAACTATTGGTTGTTATGGGGATTTTTTCATAATTTTCATAATTTCAAAACTGATTGATAAATTGTATATAGATCATGTTATTTGATTGATTATTATGTTTACACATGTTTACTTTATATTGATATTTTAATATAAATACGACTTTAAATACTTTAAAATATTTTAAAATGTGAAGTATGTCTTATATTGAGTTATAGAAGTGTATTGTAGTAGAATTTTCTTTGTCAACTGTGAAGATCAACAGCTTTATCTCCCGTTGTGGTGCTCAGTAACCCGTGTTAACTACGCTTGGTCCTGCTTGTTGTTATTGTTAGTCCCGCTGTGTGGCCATATAATTGATCTTCATCCCATGAGGTCATATCCAGCTAATTGGTTCAAAAGGCCATTGATACTACTGAAGCCTTGTGGCAGCTGAAGACACACGTGGCTTCTGCTTCCCTAATTATATTCTGATCCGAAAACAGCCTGATGTGAATGGTACTCTGATAATGCCCATAACTTGTTGCTGCTGTGAAAGACATTGGTGTAGTTGTTTTCTGAACGAAATTTAAAGACACCAATGTGGGTAAGTATCACCTGATCACATTACACACCGCTCTTACGCACTCAGGATCCACCTCCCCTCCAATATTAATATCAATATATGGGATATAGCCAGAATAAACAAACATACACTGGAAACATTTGTGGTTCGGTGCACATTTATTTGAATCTCTTTTGAATAACACTAGACAATAAATCGTTGAGGGCTCGGTCTGGGGACGCGGGCACCCCTTGGTCGTGTTCCTGGTTCACCTGAATTGCTAAATCTTACTGTAGTCTTCTTATGTAGTATTTGTTAGGTTCTGAATAATAAGTTCTATATACAGGAGAGAACACAAACACCTGTATAGTTTTGTAGGTTCGGTTTACTGGATAAGAGTATGTACACCATGCCAAGGTCTGGCCACTGTATCTGTGTTCTTCAGTTGGAAGCAAACACACAATCGTACTTGCACACGCATATATCCACAGACTTTGAAAGGATGTCAGACAGAGAATCTGAATTTAACAATATTACATGACCTCTTACTGAAACAATTCAATAACAGTGGATAAGTTTGCTGAACAGTGTGGGGTAACTATTGCAAATTTTTTGTTTACCGAATGACATCCTTTTTTTATCTTCTTAATTCAAATACGCGTGGTATTGTAGTGGCTGACTGTGTCAGGTGAGATGAGTATGATGGAATAAATCTATGCACACAAATAAGCCAACCTACCCAAGCTACAGTAAATACTGTACATACCATAACTCAATACGACCTGCCAAGAAGTGCACCGTAGGCGTACGCTCAAAATAGTTGAATGAAAGCGAGAGAGAAAGGAAGAAATATAAAAATAAAATATAAAAAGAAACAATGGTAAACAACTGCCGTATGTCACAGAAAATTGCGAGTTTGCTTCCAAATATGCGAATTGAATTTTTACGAGTTACAGTTGTGAGGGAGAATGTATACAAAACGATAGTATTGGCGTGTACTGCAGCCAGATGAACTCACACAGTGGATATTGCCGCGTAACACTATCACCCAACAGAAGATACTGTATATTATCATCTATTTTTGATACATTAGACAAGTTTAGGTGAACCCGAAACAGTAGACACTGATACATTATTCCGTCCATAAATTCTTCGGATTCAAGAGTCTGAATCTTGGGGTTCATGGTTCAGGATGAGAGGCGACAGGACTTTTTTGGGAGACTGTCCGTGGGTTTTACAACTGTGACTTTACTTTGTGGTGATTATAGGTCGCTTTATTTATATATTACGAAGGCTTTTTTCCCAGTTATCAGCGTACAAGACACACAGGTATGTTTTTTTCTTACGATGGTTTTTCTTGTTTTTCTTTTTGGTGCTGTTTTTCCATGTTTTTTTATCTTGTTCTCTTTATATCCTCGAGTCCCTGCCTCATTTTCCCCTTGCTAACATTTTCCTTTTCATTTTTACTTGTCATATTTTCCCCTGCCAGCATTTCGGTAGTAGGTAGTAAGCAGCTATCAAACAGGGAGGTACAACCGCCTGGGAAGATATTCGAAGCATAATGTATTGTCTAATGGTAGACTCTGCTGCCATATGGCACCACAAAAATTGTGACCAAGTCCCAGTCTGCTGATCTGACTTTCTGCCTCATTTATACACAATTGCAGGGGGTTGCTGGTGGTAGAGTGGTACCGCTCTTGCCTTCGCAAGCGAGATGTCACGGGTTTGATTCCCGGGCCGGTGGAAGTTGTTTGGACATACTTCCTAGCCCCCATTAGTCCCTGTTCACCTAGCAGCAAAGTAGGTACCTGGTGTAAATCGAAAGTTGCGAATTCGTATTCAGGGAGTTCTTGGAGCTTCCAATAACTTGATGACATAAACCATTGACTCTTCAGGCTTCTATGCCCTTGACTCTTCAGGCTTCTACGCCCTTAACTTATGAGACATAGAGGCAAGCATGAACTTAGCATGCTTCCCTGTTGGACACTGTAAACGCTTCTGCGTTACACAAGGAAGTAGGGGGGTGCCCAATAAAAAAAACAATTGCTATTATTATTATTTCGCCCCCCAGGCCCTGATGTTTGTCGGTGACCTGTGCCCGGTAGGATTGGTCCCCGTAAAAAAATAAAAAAAAATAAATGAATAAATAAAACAAATTCTCCTGCCATCTACTCTCCTTCTCTCATTTTTCCCCTGTCAACCTTTTTCCCCTGTCAACCTTTTTCCCCTGTCAACTTTTTCCCCGTCATCCTTTTCCCCTTGCTATCCTTTTCCTCCTGCCTTCATTTTTTCCTACCAACGTTTTTCCCCTTCAAAAATATTCCATACCACCTTTTCTCCCCTGCCACCCTCTCCTCCCTCCTCCCGTAATATCCAATATTTGGTGTTGTCCCTTCTCCGAGATTTTATGGTCCAACTTATCCATGGGCTTTCCTTTCACGCCTTACTGTACGTTATCCAGGTTTACGGTGACACGCAGGCGCACGATAATCTGTCTGTCGCGCCGTGTTGGATCTTTTTCCGTGAATATATTCAACATTGTATATGGTTCTCTTATGTTGATATATTCATTACCTGAAATTTCGCCCTCCTCAGATTAACCACACAAGCGCTACCTGCAGGGGTTAGATTAGGTTTGATAAGGTTAGGTTAGGTTAGACTAAATTAGGTTCATTTAGATGAGGTTACATTAGGTAAGGTTGACTAGGTTCCTTTTACTATCATTTTATCTTCTTCACCACTGATCGTCTCGTTAGGTCAGACAAAGTTAGGTTTTCTCAGTTTAGGATAGGTTAGGCTGACTTTGGGTTGATTAAATATCCATCAAGTCATTAATATGTTATTACCGTAACGACATCACAACGTTATGACGATGAGGTTAAAATACTTATAATGTAACAACGGCATTTTGTCCTTGGATTCAAGTTATTATGTTTCCATATGGTTAGTTTTCCTCGGCATTAAGTAAGGAATTATGAGTCTCAATGATTTGTCGGGAAGTGGCGTATGAGAGGCATGCTCAGAGGAGGAGAAACAGATGAAGAAGTAAATAAAGATTTCTCAAGGACCTGACCATTCTGACCGTTCTACTCTTGATGTTACTGCCTATTATCATCATCGTCATCGCTATTATTATTATTATTATTATTATTATTATTATTATTATGGGCATTAGGACGAAGCTCTTACTTTCCTCCAGTAGTATATTAGGAGCCAAAACTTGTTATAAGTGAAAAAATGTCATACAGTATAAGATATATGTTTAGTAGCTTAGAATGGAACTATCAGTTATATTCTTTGGTGTTGATTTCGTCAACAACAGTAGTCACTCCTCATCATTTCGTGGCACTTTGAATACATAAAACATAATATTATTACTAATTCTTTATTACAGAGTAATTTTCCTTTGTACTATTCATAACATGTTAATTTGATAGAAAATACAGCGCAAATAATAAAAAAAAAATCACTTCGGTACCGACGGTTAACCTTGCCGATAACATAACATAACATAAAACTTATATTTTATTAAGATATGGTCCAGTTTCTTAACTTTAATGCTCTAAAATAGGATTTATTCAACAGTGAACTGAAATGTTACTTACTCTGTTATTCTAGCCTTACTCTGCTATAGTTTAAATTAACATCTTATATATAAATTTCTTCTTAACTTGATCTTTGTTTTACCTCTAACCCCTCACACACTAGTCATACTCAATTTCCGCCCCTTAGGGTCTTCCTTCATTTTGTCAATGATTTACTTCACACTACTATTAATTCTATCCATTCTTACGCTCATGATTCTACTCTTCACACTTCTCATTTTTCCCTCCCCCTAATTCTCAAACTAGATGTGTTTTTAGAACTAATATCGTTTAATCTACCAATGCGGATATGTGCAGCATCTCCGAATAGGGAGGTAAACATTTGGTTAAATTCAATAGTAATGAAACTCAGTATTTACCAGTTACTTTCCAAAATGGAAGACACCCACCAATCATATTTCAGGACGAAATCAATCTGCCAAATTCTAAAATAGATATGCTAGGCCTCACCATTTCCTCAATTTGTCGTGGAAGCCACACATTCACAGCAATGCTAAAGCTGCCTTCCGAAACATGGGGATGAAGTAGAGATGCCGTAGCTACTTCACTTCTGAGCAGTTGCTTCAAGTTTATAAGGGATTCATTTGTCCTAACTTGGAGTACTGCTCTCATATCTGGGTGGCCCTTCATCTGTCCAATTGTTTGATAGGGTGGAATCAAAGGCATTTCGTCTTATTAACTCTCCTCCTTTAGTTGATAATCTCTCTTCCCTTTCTCTTCGCCGCAATGTTGCTTCATTTTCTCTTTTACAGGTACTTTAAAGGGCAATGTGAGGTGGATTTGGCATCCTGTGTACTGCCGGCATGGCAGTGCCTCATAACACTCGTGTTGCCCGCGGTGCCCACCGTTTCTGTGTTTCCATACTCATACAATCTGCCTCACTTCAAAAAGCTGGTTTTCCGGCATCTTCGTGGTGTAGATTAATATAGTCTTTTAATATATTTTTACTCTTATTTTTTTCGCCCTCCAGGCCCCGTTTTTGGTCGATGGTGCCCGGGTGGGCTATTTCACGTAAACAAAAAAAGTTAGTTTTTATCGGCTGCTTAAGACGACGACTTTACATTATAGTGATTTGTGTTTGCACGGCAATTAAAAATAATTTAAATATTGAGCAACTTGGAGATACTGAGGAATACCGACCCATATATTATCGCACAAATTTTGTGAGAAAATACAATATTTTTTTATGTTAGTTTCGTGAATAAATGCGCTTGTACAAGTTAAGTTTATGGGAACCGATGCTTGGCTTATCCTTGTGGAGTAAGAGTTGGCGTGGACTTATTAAGTGTAGGGCAAAAGCCCCCCGGAGCAAATAATTTTTATTTTTTATTATTTACAGTTTTTTAAAACTTCTCTGACATGTAAAATATTACATTTATTATATCTTAAGACTACAGTACCTAACAACATAACATAACATATTTTGCACTTTAACTCAGGGGCTTTTGTCCTACTTTGCACTTTAACTGAGGGAGTTTTGTTCAGGGGGCTTTTGTCCGGACCCAGGACTCAGCACAAGGGCATAAATTCCTGGTATATCATACTATGCAACAGTACTTGTACTGACACCCAAGCACAACTTTCTACTGTCATGAATAAAAACATGATATTGCCATCGATCGAGCGTTAACAACTTTGCTTGAGTGAATGAAATAACATAAGATAAACAAATGAGGATATTGACCATAAATATAGACCCTATACAAAGTACGAAGCAAATGAAATGCCAGAACAATAATGTACTTACCGGCAAAATGGTTAAATGTACTAGATCGAATGTAATTATAAAAAAAATGAGGGATTCTTCAAGTACTTATAATTTTTTCCCTGATTTACATGAAGTGTGGAGGGAGGGGGTGATTAGAGACCCCGTTCCTCAGGCAGGGTGTACGCCCATAATCTTAAATCTTGGCTCAAAAATTTTTCATGCATAACGACTCCGGCCATGTTTTGCCAAGGAGTGACTTATTGCTGGACGTGGTAGTGAGGTCCATGTTTTGCCAAGGAGTGACTTATTGCTGGACGTGGTAGTGAGGTCCATGTTTTACCAAGGAGTGACTTATTGCTGGACGTGGTAGTGAGGTCCATGTTTTGCCAAGGAGTGACTTATTGCTGGACGTGGTAGTGAGGTCCATGTTTTACCAAGGAGTGACTTGTTGCAGGACGTGGTAGCGAGTCCATGTTTTACCAAGGAGTAACGTGTTGCTGGACGTGGTAGTGAGGTCCATGTTTTACCAGGGAGTAACGTGTTGCTGGACGTGGTACTGAGGTCCATGTTTTACCAAGGAGTGACGTGTTGCTGGACGTGGTAGTGAGGTCCATGTTTTACCAAGGAGTAACGTGTTGCTGGACGTGGTAGTGAGGTCCATGTTTTACCAGGGAGTGACGTGTTGCTGGACGTGGTAGTGAGATCCATGTTTTACCAAGGAGTAACGTGTTGCTGGACGTGGTAGTGAGGTCCATGTTTTACCAGGGAGTGACGTGTCGTTGGACGTGGTACTAAGGTCCATGTTTTACCAAGGAGTGACGTGTTGCTGGACGTGGTAGTGAGGTCCATGTTTTACCAGGGAGTGACGTGTTGCTGGACGTGGTAGTGAGGTCCATGTTTTACCAAGGAGTAACGTGTTGCTGGACGTGGTAGTGAGGTCCATGTTTTACCAGGGAGTGACGTGTTGCTGGACGTGGTAGTGAGGTCCATGTTTTACCAAGGAGTAACGTGTTGCTGGACGTGGCAGTGAGGTCCATGTTTTACCAGGGAGTGACGTGTTGCTGGACGTGGTAGTGAGGTCCATGTTTTACCAGGGAGTGACGTGTTGCTGGACGTGGTAGTGAGGTCCATGTTTTACCAAGGAGTAACGTGTTGCTGGACGTGGTAGTGAGGTCCATGTTTTACCAGGGAGTGACGTGTTCTTTGGACGTGGTACTAAGGTCCATGTTTTACCAAGGAGTGACGTGTTGCTGGACGTGGTAGTGAGGTCCATGTTTTACCAAGGAGTGACGTGTTGCTGGACGTGGTAGTGAGGTCCATGTTTTACCAGGGAGTGACGTGTTGCTGGACGTGGTAGTGAGGTCCATGTTTTACCAGGGAGTGACGTGTTGCTGGACGTGGTAGTGAGGTCCATGTTTTATCAGGGAGTGACGTGTTGCTGGACGTGGTAGTGAGGTCCATGTTTTACCAGGGAGTGACGTGTTGCTGGACGTGGTAGTGAGGTCCATGTTTTACCAGGGAGTGACGTGTTGCTGGACGTGGTAGTGAGGTCCATGTTTTACCAAGGAGTAACGTGTTGCTGGACGTGGTAGTGAGGTCCATGTTTTACCAGGGAGTGACGTGTTGCTGGACGTGGTAGTGAGGTCCATGTTTTACCAAGGAGTGACGTGTTGCTGGACGTGGTAGTGAGGTCCATGTTTTACCAGGGAGTGACGTGTTGGTGGACGTGGTAGTGAGGTCCATGTTTTACCAAGGAGTGACGTGTTGCTGGACGTGGTAGTGAGGTCCATGTTTTACCAGGGAGTGACGTGTTGCTGGACGTGGTAGTGAGGTCCGTGTTTTACCAAGGAGTGACGTGTTGCTGGACGTGGTAGTGAGGTCCATGTTTTACCAGGGAGTGACGTGATTTCTTCACTTCAACAACCCGTAATTAGTCAGGGTAATTGTTGTTGACCGCATTGGTGCAGGACATTAGATTTGTCTCTGTCACTGTTGACGACTGTGAATGACAGAGAATGTGACCGATTGTTACGCTTCTCCCTCACCGGAGTGGAGTGTGTGTATATCACGGGGTGTCAGGCGATACACCTCCAGCCTCCTTTCACAGAATACTTTGCATAAACTTTCTAAATTACCGCCACGTGTTGCGGGTAAATATCCAATATTCTGTCCAGATGTTTTATTTTGCGGGATATTTGTTGTTACGGTAGGGTTCAGCATACGACCGCATATCGCGGAACTGTGAGCCGTGTCGTGCCTCTCGACACAGCTGCTCTTGCCAGCACGACCCAATACACACGGGAAAGTTCGACTCTAGAAGCTACCATGCCTCCAGTGCTGTCAAGGTTCAGAGTGTTATTTGCGGAGCGTCTACCTTTCGCCCCTCTGGTCCTTGGCTGCCTGTGCCCCGACTCTGGTGCACAATACTGCAGCCTCCGACGCTGGTCATAAATCGTGGTCGCTTTGCATTTCCTGCATGTTGCATAAAATGTTGTTCCCAGCAACCGTTTTTGTTCTTGTTGTTGTTGCACTGAGTCTTTCTCATTCCATAAGTGCGATCGCGAGTACACACACACACACACACACACTTTCCTGTGTAGGTGTTTGAGCTAAATTATTTACATACAATTCCCAGCGTTCTTCACCCCTCTCTTTTCTTTAACTTTCTTCATGACTCTTTGTTCCTTAGTGTTCTCCACTAGTCCTTGTTCTTCAGTGTTCTTCATGATTCTTTGTTCCCTAGTCTTCACCACTACCTGTTCTTCAGTGTTATCCACCACTCCCTGTTCTTCAATGTTCTCTTTAACTCTCTGTTCTTCAGTGTTCTCCACGACTCTGTTCTTCAAAGGTTCACCATGACACCCTGTTCTTCAGTGTTATTAACTCTCTGTTCCTTAGTGTTCTCCACCAGACCTTGTTTTTCAGTGTTATTAATAACTCTGTTCTTCAATATTCTCCATAGCTCTCTTGTTATTCAATGTTCTCCATGACACTCTGTTCTTCAATGTCCTCCATAATTCCCTTTCCTCTCATTAACCTTCCTTTTTTCCTCCCCATTTTCTTCCTCTCCTCCCTTTTGTTTTTTGCATGATCCTCCTCCATTTTTTCCCTTCTTCCTTACCCTCCGTGTCTCTCTTTCTCTTCGGCCATGTCTCTTCCTCATCTCGAAGGCCGTGTCTTTCTTTCTCCTCTGAAGGTGTGTGGCAGGATGGCGGGAGTGAGTCATAAAGGAGGACGTGATCCATACTTCTGCATGACATATTAAATCCGCGTACGACTGCATGACTGGGAAGCCAACCTTTCCCCACATATTCTCCAACCTTCTCACCCATCTGTAGTACGCCTGACTCTCCTTACCTCCCTCACCGCCATTTCATCTCTATCTCCAGACTACCCTTACCCACACCTCCATCCCTAAGAGTTCTGATCCCTCCATCTCCACCTTCATCCCCAAGAGGCCAAACCTCTCCCTCTACCTGACCTCTATCTCCTTGAGGCCAGAACCCCTCCCTCAAACTGACCTCCATATCCGAGGCCAAACCCCTCCCCCACCTGACCTCCATCCCCAAAAAACCAGACCCCTTCCCTACCTGACCTCCATCCCCAAGAGACCACACCCCCTCCCTCCACCTGACATCCATCTCCAAGAGGCCAGATCCCGCACCGGCATATTTCCTCAGGGAGTCAGGTCCGCCGGTAATACATTTAGGAAGAGAGATTCTTATGCAGGCGGGGAATATACCAAGACGAATGACTGACTTCCTGGAGTAAAAAATGTGTACATCCTCACTTTTATTATATGTAAGGTCTTCGTGTTAGTATTCTGTCTAGTGGAAGGAGATGGAGATGGTGGTCGTGTGTGTGTGTGTGTGTGTGTAATAATAATAATTAACGGTTTATTGAAAAAGTTCTGCAGCCCAAAGGCTGAAAATACACATTGGACAAAAATTACTTATTTCATATATGGTTTAACAAAAGCTTTCATTAGAGAAAGGAAAAGGAACAAACAGTGAATATACAGATTAATGTTTACAGTGGAGGTCACGTAGATAATGTGCGCTGAGGTGTTGAACAGCAGACACGTAGTGTAGTAACTCCCTCACAGATGGTGTTATGACGTGGCAATGTATACTGAACATAAAAGAATTTAAATCTCTATTACCAAGCCGACATAACTATCCTACTTTAGACAGACAAACATAGTGAACATACGAGCAGAAGAACTTTAAAAGATAACAATAAAGAAGAACATTAAGGCAACATTTTAAGCCAACTAATGCATGTTTAAAACAATTACTCTTGGATATCTCAGTGCTGCCTATACTGACTAGGCTCTTGTAGGAAAGGAAGGACCACAGTATCAAGGGTACAGCGTTAACTGGTCATTGTCGTCAGTTGACATCAAATTGTTGAGACAGATAGTTTAACGACTGGTTAACTGTCTCGTTCTAATCACCTTGCCCGGGGATCGGACCTGGGTCCTCTTGCTTCCGAGGCGAGCATGCTGACGGTTACACCACATACATACATACATACATACATTTCATTAACACAAAGACAGGTCAGATCAGGACAGAGGCACTCCAGGTGACCATCAGCCAAGCGTCGTCCTCCGTTAGTAGGGGAAACAAGACGGAAATCGAAGGTCGTAAACTTCTGGGTTTAGTGTGTTGTGGGAATCGCAGGTTGTGGGTTGTGATGGGTTGTAGGAGGAAGAGGTTGTGAGTCTGGTGAGTTGTAGGGTTGTGAAGATTTGTACTGTAAAACATGTGCTGTCAAATGACCCTCTGCATTTCAAATACTGTAGGACGGAGGACTGGAACAATAAATATTATATACCTTGTATCACCTGAAGATTAGGCACCCCAGCTTATTTCACTTGAAGCTAAACCACCGCAACACCAACCTAAGTCATCCAAGGCTAACCTAACCTAACCATCCTGGAGTTGCCTCACAATGGCGATGAATTTTGGTGGGCAGCCAAAACGGCTGAGGGTCCACCAGAGGGCTTCTCTGTTGACTGAGTAGAAGGCCTTGGTTAGATCGATGAAACCCATGTACAGGTCACGACGCTGTTCTCTGCACTTTTACTGCATTTGACAGGCAGCAAAGATCATGTTAGTGGTCCCACGTGATGGTGAAACCACATTGAGATTCTGGAAGAAAGTTTTCTGCCTCAGGAAGAAGTCTGTCTAGGAGGACTCGGGCGATAATTTTGGCAGCTACGGACAGCAGCAAGATGCCGCCGTAGAAGCCACAGTCTGACCGGTCTCCCTTGTTCTTATAAATATTGACAATGGAGGCGTCTTTAAGAGTTTGGGTGATTTCCTTCTTTTCTCATATGTGCTCCAGGAGAGAGTGGAGACGGCTGGTAAGCAGAGGTTCTCCTGCTTAATACGTACACCTCGGCTGAAATTCCATCAGGCCCTGAGGCTTTGTTATTTTTCATGTTTGATGACAGTAGCTTCCTCATCCAGGGATGGAGAATAGCTGAAGTCCGTCAGCTCTGAATGCTGATGGACCTGCTGGGTAGTCAGGACATCCAAATCGGTGTTTCCACTGCGTAGTGAATGATAGTGCTCTTTCCAGCGCTGAAGGCTTCATTATCTTTAATTGTGGAGTTACCTTCAGATGATCGGAGAGGAGCGAGTGATTGGCCCATAAAATATTTTAGTAGAAATGAAAAATTCGTGCATGTGGGGCTGAGTTGTAAATTTTTGCGTTTCACATACCTTATTTTTAAACCAGTCGTTCTTTAGATTGCAAAGTTCCTGCTGTGCTGCCGCCTTCTACTTGCGGAAGGTGTCCGCTTTGGTCCGAGACTGAGGGTTGTTCTGCCAGTCAGTTAAAGCAACACGTTTATCATCGACGAGTACTTTTATTTCAGGGTCATTTTCATCAAACCAGTCCTAGTGTATTCTTTCAATCTGGCCGAGGGTCTCTCTGCAGGTTTTTGACAGGACAATTTCGAGAATATCCCATTTGGCACTGTGATTTGGGTTGTTTGTTGTTGGGTTGGTTATCAGCCCATGTTGCAGCTGCTCTCTGAAAACATATGCTACCTCTGGATATCCAGACGCTTAGCGTTAAAACCTTTTTTGGAGGCTTGCTGCCTTTGCCGTTGTGGAGTGACGTGAAGTGAAAGCTTGGCTCTGACGAGCCGATGATCAGTGCCACAGTGGTCCAAACCGCTTATGGCACGGGTGATGAGGACATATCGGCTATCTCTTTCTCTAACAACGATGTAATCAATAAGAAGCCAGTGTTTGGATCGTGGGTGTTGCCATGAACCCTTGAACTTGTCGACCTGCCTAAACAAGGTATTGGTGAGGTTGTGTGCAGCACACTTGTTGAGGAGTAGGAGGCCGTTGGGATTACACTTGCCTTGTCCATCTCTCCATGTGGCTCCCTGCCAAATGTCAGCATCTTTGCCAACTCTGGCATTGAAGAGTCACCAAGGAGCACAACTTTATCTTCTCTGGGGATAGAGGTTAGCACTCTGTCGAAGTTAGCGCAAAAGGCCTCCTTGATGTCATCCTCTGCATCCAGTGTTGGGGAGTATGCACTGATAAAATAGGCATGACGTGAGTGATTCAGTGGGACTCCAAGTGTCATGAGACACTCGTTGATCCCAATAGACATTTCAGTTAGCCTGTGTAGGATGCGTTGGCGGATGGCAAAGCCAACTCCATAAATGCAGAAGGTCATCCAGACCCCGTTCTGTGAGTCGACACTTGTCTGGGAGCCAGGACTTACTAATGGCTGCTATGTCGATGCTATAACTAGCCAGCTCTTTTGCCACAAGAGCGGTTCTTCTTTCAGGACGCTCATTTGTGCCAGTATCCAGAAGGGTCCTGACATTCCATGCAGCGACCATAAGAAGTTGTATAGTTTGTTTTTGTTTGGATCTGTGATTTTGACTGTGTTTTCGACCTCCTAAGGATGACCTTAATGGGTGCAGTTGCCCAGTCAGGTTGGGTTTTTAGGCAGGCTATGTTTAGGGCACCTTTTCTAGCCCCCTCCCATGTGGGGTGAGAAGAGTGGCTCCTTGAGATGGCTGCTCAGTCGCACAGACAAGACTGGATTGCACTGCTGCCTAGATCCCAGTGCATAAACGACCATCTTATCTGTGCCGCCCATGTACAGAGTTGTGACTAGAGACTCCCGGCCGTCATCTCTGCCTGTCCCCGTCGCCACTCGTCTGTCGCCATAAGACTTTTAGGGGTAAAGGAGTTATGATGATGATGAGAGGTATGATGAGCTGGATGATGGCTGTGCACGAGTTGATTTATGTGGAGAGGTAGGAGCACAGGCTGCGACCACACACCTTGGCTTTCCTTTTTCCTGATCCAGTGGATGCAAGTGTTGCAACGACTGGGGAGAGGGAGAGTTGCAATGGCCTACCGATAGCCCAATTTGTTGGGTTTCGCCTTAGTAGCCTGTCCATCAGGCATTGCCTTCGTCTGCCAGTGTAGTCCTTGGGTTCCACCTATACCGCCGCTGGGATCTTGTTGAAGCTCTGTAAGCATGTTTGCCTGATGCGGGCTGCACCGAAGATTTGACGTTCGAGGTTTACTCCTGTAGCCTTATACCTACCAAGGTTAATTCGCAATGCAGCGGGGCAATGGTTGGTAGGCGTCAGGACGTGTCCAAATGCCAGTAGGCCTATGCACCAGCCCTCTGGGGCCCGCTGCTACTCCAAGATCCCCTGTTGGCCAGGCCTGGGTCCACGAGGTACCTAGTTACCATATGCTGCCATGAGGAGGCACAGCAGGAGTCTTGATGGTTAAGAGGCTGTGTACTGGCTGGGGAAGACTTCTGCAAGTTACTTCCGTGTTCGTCACGAGGGCTAGCCAGCGGCGGTAGCTGAAAGCAAGAGGGAGCAAATAGTGCTTGCACCTTAACACTAACATAATGCTGCCACACTAGACTCTTTCACCACACACACACACGCGCAAACACACTCTAACAACTGTAAGAGCGACAATCAGTACTTAGAGGCCAATGTTGACCTGACACCTTGACCTGACGCACCCTGCTCGCAGTACACTCGCCACCCCCAACACTGGATGAGAAGCCAAGACACACCCCAAACTACACCAGGAGAGAAATGAGGACTCCCTACTCCACCCAGGTGAGAAACTATGAATTCCTAACTACATCACATTACGAGCAAGAACCATCCCCAACACCTTGTGTGAGCTGGAGGACCTACCCGGACTACGTGGTACATCTGCAGCTGTAGTGAGGTAGCTGCTTAGCAGTCAGGTACAACGGCCATCAAGACAGTGGCGCCGACATTAGGTCACAAGAATTCTTACAGACCAGTTCCCACAGCACCAGATCTAAAGTTAATCTATTGAATATGTTGACCATATGTTTCTTCTGTTTCTCCCCGATATGAAACTTGTCATATCTGTTCACTGTATATTTTCAGCCTTCGGGCTACCATGTTTTCTTAATAAACCATTAATAATAATAATAATAATTATTATTATTATTATTATTATTATTATTATTATTATTATTATTATTATTATTATTATTATACACACCGGTTGATTATAATTATATTCCATACGGTCATGATCTTCAAACAGTCATAATCCTGACTCATTCAGTCAGTAATTTCTAAACCATCTATCTTGGCGAGTCACCGTCCTCCACAATATCTCCTGAAACACAATCTTCTGACTTTTGTTCCAACACAACTTTTGTCTCAAAGTCCTCTTTTATGTGTAACTCCTGCAAGACTGTGGTTGTCGCCTGCGGCAGTCCTGACAACTTTCTCATTAACAATGTCCAACTCTTGAGTTCTCCTGTGTTCCTCCGAGATCTTGTCTTCCTGTCGTAGGCTACTGCCTTCTTGTTCTGAACTTACTGTGCTACAATGTCTTCCCTTTCTCAGCTTATTATTTTACAACATCTTCCCTTCCCAGCTTACTGTGCTACAATGTCTTCCTTTTTTCAGCTTACTGGGCTGCAATGTCTTCCTTTTCCCAGCTTACTGTGCTACAATGTCTTCCTTTTTTCAGCTTACTGTCCCACAATGTCTTCCTGTTCCCAGCTTACTGTCCTACAATGTCTTCCTTTTCTCAGCTTGCTGTGCTGCAATGTCTTCCTTTTCTCAGCTTACTGTGCTACAATGTTTTTCTTTTCTCAACTTACTATGTCAATGCCTTCTCATTTTCAGCTTACTGTTTAGCAATTTTTTCCTGTTTTCACCTTTCTGTATTATAATGTATTCCTGCTTTCAGATTGCTGTGTTACAATATCTTCTTGTTCTCAACTTACTGTGTTACAATGTCTTCCTGTTCTCAGCTTACTGTGTTGCAGTATTTTCCTGTTTTCATTATCTTCCTGTTCCCAGCTCAATGTATTACAATATTTTCCTGTTCTCAGCTTACTATGGTACAATGTCCTTCTGTTCCCAGTTTACTCTGTTACAATATTTAAGTGTTTTCAGCTAACTTTATTACAGTGTTTTCATGTTTTCAGCCTACTGTGTTACAATGTTTTCTTGTCCTCAGCGTACTGTTACAATTATTTCCTATTCTCAGCTTTCTGTGTTACAATGTTTCCCTGTTCTCAAATTACTGTGTTACAGTGTTTTCCTTTTCTCAACTTCCTGTGCTACAATGTCTTCCTGTTCTTAGCTTATGTTACGATGTCTTCCTGTTCTCAGCATACTGTACTACAATGTCTTACTGTTTTCAGCTTACTATCCTACAATGTTTTCTTTTTCTCAGCTTACTGTGTTAAAATATTTTTTTCTTCTCAGCTTAGCATGGCACAATGTTTTCCTGTTCTCAGTTTACTGTGTTACAATGTGTTCCTGCTCCAAGCTTACCGTGTTACAATGTATTTATGTTCTCAGCTTACATTGCTACAAAGCTTTCCAGTTCTCAGCTTACTGTATTACATTGTCTTCCTGTTATCAGCTTACTGTGTTACAGTGTTTTCCTGTTTTAAATGTTTTCTGTTCTCAGCTTACTGTGTTACAATCGGCCATTTTTTTTGCATTTGGGTTACCAATTATTATCCCGAAAGCACCCCCATCGAACTGTAATTAATTTTTTGAAACCAAATATAGCGATGCCGAATGTGATATCGATTTTCAAGAAGGGAGATAGATCACTATCCTCGAACTACCATTAATGATTCCCAACATCGCTTCACAAGTGAGTGTTCATGTCTGACAAATCTATTAATATTTTTTTCAACTGTTTTCGAATCATTGGATGACGGACACAATTATGATGT
>CAUDMG010002729.1:1375000-1455000 GCA_958450375.1 Homarus gammarus | reverse complement strand
ATGTTTAAAAAATGGCCGAATGTCTTCTTGTTCTCATCTAGCTGTGCTACAATGTCTTCCTGTTTTCATCTAGCTGTGCTACAATATCTTCCTGTTCTCATTTAGCTGTGCTACGAGGTATTCCTAAACTCACTTTTTTTCTTTTTTTTTTACGATGGGCTCAGGTCACTGACCCACATCGGGGCCTGGGGGGCAAAAATGTAATAATAATAATAATAATAATAATAATAATAGAAAGAAATACGAAATTTAATAAAAAAAGATCAAAAGAGAGAAACAATATATGTATATTGTGCTGTCAAGAGTAGGTGAAACAATTGAGACCCTGCAATTGTGTGTAAATGAGGCAGAAAGTCTGATTAGCAACCTGAGGCTTGGTTACAATTTTTTTATGCCATATGGCAGCAGGGTCTACCATAGACAACACATTATGCTTCCAATATCTTCCCAGGCGGTAGTACCTCACTGTTTGGTAGCTGCCTACTACCTACTTACTGTCACAAAGTTTTCCTGTTCTCAGCTTAAAGTGTTACAATGATTCCCTGTTCTCAGTTTACTGTCTTACAATATTTCATGCTCTTAGCTTACTGTGTTACAATTTTTCCTATTTTCAGCACACTGTGTTACGGTGTTTAACTGTTCTCAGCTTACTGTGCTACAAAGTCTTCCTGTTCTCAGCTTACTATCCTACTGTTTTTATGTTCTTAGCTTACCGCGTTATAATATTTCCTATTCTCAGCTTACTGTGTTACAATATTTTCATGTTCCCAGCTTAATGTGTTACAATTTTCCTATTATCAGCTAACTGTTACAATGTCTTCCTCCTCTTAGTTCATTGTGTTACTGTTCTCAGCTTACTGTGTTACAATGTTTTCCTGTTCTCAGCTTACTATGTTACAATGTTTTCCTTTTCCCAGCTCCATGCATTATAATATCTCCCGTTTCTCAGCTTACTTTGTTACAATGTTACAATGTTTTCCTGTTCTCAGTTTACTTTACAATAATGTCTTCCTATTCTCAGCTTACTGAGATACAATGTCTTCCTGTTCCCAGCGTTCACTTTTGCAGTGTTTACCTGTTCCCAGTTTATTGTGAACCTCAGGTCTTCTGTCTTCTTATTCCCAGCTTATTGTCGCCTTCAGTCGCAGTAACAACTACAGTTAAGCACAACAGTCAGTAGCTGGAAGTTGTCGAACTGTATATATATCAGAGATGAGGGTAGTAAAAATATTGTGGTGTCGGGCGGCAGTTTTTGTTCTTAACATGTGTTTGTTTGATGTGCTTGTGGCTGTATATATATATATATATATATATATATATATAATATATATATATATATATATATATATATAATATATATTATGCAAGTAAATCACTGTAGGTGCGCGTGATCTAGGTATATGCTGATAACCACCAGGAAAGAAGAAAACACGAAGTTCCCAAGCGCTTTCGTGTAATTCACATCATCAGATGTGAATTACACGAAAGCGCATGGGAACATCGTGTTTTCTTCTTTACAGGTGGTTATCAGCAAATATATATATATTATATATATATATATATAATATATATATATATATATATATATATATATATATATATATATATATATATATATATATATATATATATATATAACAAAAACGTATGTCTGTGTGGGGGGTGCTGGTGGTAGAGTGGTACCGCTCTTGCCTTCGCAAGCGAGATGTCACGGGTTCGATTCCTGTGCCGGTGGAAGTTGTTTGGACGTACTTCCTAGTCCCCATTAGTCCCTGTTCACCTAGCAGTAAAGTAGGTACCTGTTGTAAATCGAAAGTTGCGAATTCGTATTCAGGGACAAGTTGTTGGAGCTTCCAATAACTTAATGATATAAACCATTGACTCTTCAGGCCTCTATGCCCTTGACGCTTCAGGTTTCTACGCCCTTAACTCATGAGACATAAAGGCAAGCATGAACTTAGCATGCTTCCCTGTTGGGCACTGTAAACGCTTCTGCGCTTCACCTTACACAAGGATGTAGGGGAGTGCCCAATTAAAAAAAAAAAAAAAGTCTGTGTGCTTGTGTGTGTCTGTATCCGCACGAGAATCTCGGAATCTACTTTACCGATCTGTAGTGATGATGGATGGTGTTATATGTAGTGATGATGGATGATGGTGTTATAATGAGTGATGATGAATGATGTTATATGTAGTGATGATGGATGTTATATGTAGATGATTGGTGGTGTTATATGTAGTGACGATGGATGGTGTTATATGTAGTGATGGTTAGACAATAAAATAATAGCAGTTTAATGCAAAAAAAATATACTTTGCTGCACTGTTGTAGTGAAAGACATGGTGGAACTTACATACACCGTTAATGAACTATTGATGGAAGAAGAAGTTTTGGGGACGGAACATTGAGACAATGTGGAGCCTCCCGGAGGGTGGCGTCCTACCGTGGCCTAGCGAATGAGCCGCCCGTCTTTTTGTGGGTGGGTTTGCGTGTTCGCACGAGAATCTCGGAACTACTTTACCGTTCTGTAGTGATGAAGGATGGTGTTATATGTAATGATGATGGATGATGTTATATGTAGTGATGATGGGTGGTGTTACATGTAGCGATGATGGATGGTGTTATATGTAATGATGATGGGTGGTATTAAATGTAGTGATGATGGATGGTGTTATATGTAGTGATGATGGGTGGTGTTATAAGTAGTGATGATGGATGATGTTATATGTAGTGATGATGGGTGGTATTATATGTAGTAATGATGGATGGTGTTAGGTTTTAAATGCAAGAAAGTGGTTTTCTTACCGTAGAACTCAGATACCTTCACACTGGTTACTCACCCAGGAGATTATGGTGTATCACTAAGTAGAATTTCACTCTGCTTCCGGCATTCAATGCGTTGTGTACTTGATAAATGATGATTTAATGAATTCCATTAACTTCCAACATCCATCTAAGTTATTGGTTATACTTGTCATAACTAATCAGTCATTACCTTTGATAATAATAATAGAGGGGTCACAGATACGGGCAGATAATTGCACTTACGTTTATTTGGCACAATTCCATACACTGGACTTATAATTTGCATGGATAGGTCAGTCACTCACATTCACGCCACAGTACCGTAAGTTATAAGGGAGAGTTTGTCAACCTGGAGAATTCATCGTTTAGATCTATTAGGCCGGCCTGGAGTGCTCTTGTAGCAAACAGGCCCTCACCATTGATCACTTCCTTTATAGGATGTGTTAACTTGTCGCTGGATTTAGTTTAATGCTATTAAAAATATACTTTGCTGTACCGTTGCAGTGAAAAACATGATGGAACTTACATACACCGTTAATGAACTATTGATGGAAGAAGAAGTTTTGGGGACTGAACAGTGAGACAATATGGAGCCTCTCGGAGGGCGGCGTCCTACCGTGGCCTAGCGGATGAGCGGCCCGGAGGGCGGCGATTCTGCAAGTGTATATATATATATATATACAGTATATATACATATATATATATACTGTGTATATATATATATATATATATATATATATATATATATATATATATATATATATATATATATATATATATATGCATACACACGAAGGATGAATAACAGTACCAATGTAGGGATGAACAACAACATTTATTTGGTAACTTTTCGACAAATCTCTTGTTATCGTCAGACTTCAAAACATAAATTTAAATAAATTAAATACAATAGCATCGAAGCAATATTCAAAATCAACATGACAATAAAATGAGATAAAAAATAACTTAAGTACATTGAGAGGGAAAAAAACATTAAACTAACAAACCGTTGAGATGTTAATTATTAATATCTGCTTTACTTTAACCATGCAAAGCAAAAACACTAAAATTAGCAAAAGTTTAAATCCTACAGCTGAATATACAAAAATAGGCACACATGTTAAAGCAACCAAGAACTGGCTGTACTCGGCGGGTGAGGAGTGACTGCTGTGAGTGTGACCCGTGTGACCTTGTCATGTCCAGGGCTGCCGTGTTTTACCGAACGCTCTGATTGGTTATCATCCTTACATTGTGACTGGCTATGAGACCATGACGCCCAAAAAACGTTTTATTTGTTAAATGTGTTACATACATAGGATATCAGTAACAATTAGTTTCCTTTTTACTATTATTATGCATATATATCGTATGAAGTACTGCACAATAGATTCTTTAAACCACTTTAGAATCGGGTGGAGCATTATTATATTGAATAATAGAGATAAAAAGAGTTCAAGAAGTAGAAAATGGAGTGATACCACGAGTGCATATCGTAGAAAATGCACTTTAAAAATGGATAACTATTATAATATATATAATTTTAAAATGTCTGATAAAATAACAACAAATAAAGAACTACTCGTAAAGGACTCGCCGAAAGTCGATGTATAACGGCGTGTAGATGCTTTTGATAAAGGCTCTACTGCGAAAGTCATATGAAAGGCACTGAACTCATGGCGGATCCAGCTGGGTGACCCCCCCCCCCCCCTCTCTTTTCATCAGAAGACTTCAATACCTTTCCTTATTGCAGTATTGTACTCAGGTTTTTTTGTATTGTAAAAATTAATTACAATTGACCTCAGAATATCCTTTAATATCAAATGCACATGGCTTCAAAATTACCTGAAAATGCTTATGATAATAGTCAGATTTCCAAAATATTTCTGTGGGAGGGAGGGGGGCTTACTGCTATCCCCCCCCCCCCCCCCCCACCGATGGGTGGGCTCGCTTTGCTGGCCAGGTTCCCCCACCCAAAACTTCTTGGACCCTCCCCCTTTTGATATTCCTGGATCCACCCCTGGAACTAAAACATGGAGCAGAATGAAATGACTGTCTTTGTGTTCCTAGTAGACGTCATCCTCTCGTGGCAACTCATCATAAAGCAGTATTGCTAAACTTTCAATTATAAAATGAAGGAAATCAAATAAAATACCTTCATATTTGTTCTATATCATTTTTATTTTGCATTTGACCTCAAAAAAGGTCTAATTAACAATTTCGGTATTTTTGCGACGGGCCACCGGAGCCGCTACGGTGACGTCACAGTCTACCGCCTAGGTCATCGAATTTTTTTTTTTTTTACCGTCTAGCAGACGAATTCTCGTCAAACGGCAGCACTGGTCATGTCGTCGGGGCAAGCTGTGAGGATGGTGATGTCAGCTTTATTTATAGGGTGATCGGATGTGTGACTATAGTCTCCGACTGCCGAATAAGGTAGTTGAGACAGTAGTTGGTTTGTTCTGAACGAGCGACCCTGGTGTTCGGCAAATCTAACTCAAGTGTTTTGAGAATGGTGTTCATAAGAACATAAGAATGGAGGAAACTGCAGCGGGCCTATTGACCCATACTGGGCAGTCCCGTTTATACCCAACCCCTATTACTCGTATAAGCATCCAACCTATGTTTCAAGCTATTCAGCATATTCGAGTTAATGATGATATTTGGTAACTTGTTCCACTACTGTTTCCAAACCAGTGTTTGCCAAGTTCACGCCGAAATCTAAATTTGTCTAATTTAAAACCATTGTTACGGGTTTGCTCCTGGTTGGACAGTTTGAGTACCTTTGTAATGTCCCCTTTGTTTAACCCTGACTTCCATTTATACACCTCTATCATGTCGCCCCTCACTCTACGTCTCTCGAGGGAGTGCAAATTAAGATGCTTTAACCTGTCTCTGTATTCAAGGTTCCTAATGCCCGGGAGTAGTCTTGTCATTCTCCTCTGGATTCTTTCCAATGATTCTATATCCATTCTGTAATACGGTGACCAGAACTGAACTGTGTATCCAGGTGAGTTCTCACAAGCTCTAGATATAATTTTAAGATGACCTCCCTAGTTTTGTAACTAACACTCCTTTGTATGAAACAAAGTACTTTATTAGCCTTGTTACGAGCAAAAACACATTGTTTACTTGGCTTAAAATTCCTACTTATCATTACTCCTAAATCTCTCTCGCAGTTGGATTCCACAATGGCATCATCGTTAATCTGGTAACTGGTTTCCCTATTTACATCTCCTATACTGAGTACTTTACATTTGTCCACATTGAATTTCATCTGCCATTTTTCCGACCATTCGAAAAATTTGTTTAGATCTTCCTGTAGTTTTGCAGAGTCCTCGTCAGATTTAATTACACGTCCAATTTTAGTGTCATCAGCAAATTTACTTATGTTGCTGTCTATGCCGATATCTATATCGTTTATGTATATAATAAATAATATTAGTCCAAGTACTGAGCCTTGGGGAACTCCACTAGTGACGTTGCTCCAATGCGATTTAGTGCCATTTTTGCTCACTCGCTGTTTCCTGTCCCTTAACCACACCCTAATCCATTTAAGGATATTACCTTTGATGCCATGCGCTTCTACCTTTCTAATTAGTCTTTCGTGGGGGACTCTGTCGAAGGCTTTGATTAAGTCGAGATATACCACATCATAATTGTGCCCCTCGTCCACCGATTCGAAAACTGATGAAAAGAATGTTAATAGATTAGTTAGACATGAACGCCCACTTGTGAAGCCATGTTGGGAATCATTGATCAACTTGTGCTTCTCCAGGTGGTTTCGAATAGAGTTTGAAATAATTGATTCTAGTAATTTACCTACTATTGATGTTAGACTGATTGGGCGGTAGTTAGAGGATAGTGATCCATCCCCCTTCTTGAAAATCGGTATTACATTCGCTATCCTCCAAGATTCTGGTACTACACCTGTTTTTAATGACATGTTAAACAGCTTTGCTTAGGGCATACTAAGCTCATCCTTACATTCCTTTAATACTCTGGCAAATATCTCATCGGGACCAGGTGACTTATTAGGCTTCAGTTTGTCTATTTGCTTATTAACATCGTTACTAGTCACTACTATCCCGCTTAATTTGTTTTCTTCACTATCTCTGAATAGAGTCGGAGCCTCGGGTATCATGTTTAAATTTTCGATGGTGAAAACTGTTGAAAAATATTTATTCAGATTATTGCTCATTTCTCCGTCGTTATCAGTTAGCTCGCCGGTATCTGAACGTATTGGTCCAATCTTATCTCGTGTTTTAGTTTGATACATTTGGTAGATTCCTTTGGGGTTTCGTTTCGCCTCCCCTGCCACCTTCAGTTTATAGTTTCTCTTGGCTTTTCTTATCTCGGTCCTAACCCTACCGGCCAGTACCTTATAATACTCCCGGAGGTAAAATTCGCTACGATTTATCCTTGTACCTATAGCCTTCCTTTGGCCAATAATGTTCTTTAAATAATTATTTATCCATTTAGGGTCATTGTTGTCTGATTTGAGTTTTTATATGGTATGTTCTGCCTTTGTGCATTAAGTAACTCGTTATTTAAATTGTCGTGGAACTCCGCAATCTCAGATCTCGTTATCAGGTCGGTGTCATCTTGGTTCACATCCAAGCGAGACACCCCCTCTCTCAGCTGCCTCTTTAAACTATCAAAGTTTGCCCTTCTGAAATCTGGGACTTTAATGGAATTCCCATTACGTCTGACCTGAAAATCTAACTGGAATCTAATTTCTTTGTGATCGCTGTTTGCAAGTTCGTTCCCTACCTCGGCATTGCTAATGAGGTTTTTTCTGTTCGACAGAACTAAATCGAGTATATTATTACCCTGGGTGGGTTCGGTTATATGTTGACTTAGGAAACAATCCTGGATCGTTTCGAGGAATTCCTCTGATAGTGAGTTACCCGTAAGGTCAGTCCAATCTATTTGGCCAAGGTTAAAATCGCCTACTATACAGACTTTGTTGTGTATGGAAGCTCTGCGCATTTCGTCCCAGATAAGTCGTTCATGAACTCTTATCAAGATTGGGAGGTTTATATATTATTCCTATGATTAATTTTTCCCTGCCGTCGATTAATTCTATCCAAATTGTTTCTGTATTCCGCTCAGTTTTTATTTCCTTATTTATTTCGCACTTCAGTTTATCCCTGACATAGATGGCGACTCCGCCTCCTCTCCTGGACGGCCTATCAGTATGGAACAATTTGTAATCAGCAATTTGGTATTCGACAGGTAACTCACGTGAGTCTAGGTTGATCCATGTTTCAGTGAATGCTATTATATCGATTTTTTTGGTACATACCAAGACCCTAATATTATCCATTTTGTTTCTCATGCTTCTACTGTTCACGTAGTAGACATTTAAGTTAGTCGTGTTCTGAGTCCTCCCTTTACCGCATTTAAGTTTAAATTCCCTGTCTAATTTAGTTTTGTCATCGTTCATTACACTATTTCCCTGTAATCTTTCACTTGGTTTACCCGCTCCCACTACAGTCTCCTCCACCCCCGTGCTCCTATGCTCCCCTAGCAGTTTAAAGACTTCGATATCTTTTGAACTGCCCCCTCTAGAGACCCAGCCAGGGTTGCCATCCGCTCCCGAGACAGGTGCACCCCATCCCTAGCATAAAGGTCCCTTCTGCCGTAGAAGTTGTCCCAGTTGTCAATGAATGGGACTGATATTGACTTGCAATATCTGTCAAGACGGCCGTTGACACCAACTGCCCTTGACAACCATTCATTGCTAACTCTCCTTCTAGGCAGGACACCACATATGATGGGGATCCCTCCCTTAGTCCTAATACGATCTATAGCTGTCTTGAACTTATCAAGAAGCTCTTCACTCCTACACCGGCCAATATCATTGCCTCCTGCACTGAGGCAGATAACAGGTTTGTTCCCATTACCAGACAAGATATTGTCCATTCTGTCAACTATATCCCCCACCCCAGCCCCTGGCAAACACACCCTCATCCTATTTCTATTTTTACCACAAAAGGCTTTGTCCAGGTACCTTACCTGTGAGTCACCAACAATTAAAGTTTTTATACCTTCCTTGTCAGCCCTGTCCCTGACTGTACTAACGTCCAATTCGTCTATCAAGGGACTGAACGAGTTGGTACACATAGGTGTTGTTGTCGTTGTTGTCGTATCCTTGGTGTTTTTCTTCACCACCAGGTTAGTCGTCCCTCTCCTCACAACCTCCCAATCCCCAATCACCGGCTTTCTTTGTCCCGTTTCTTCCTTCAGCGTTGCTACCTCATCCTTTAATTTCAAGCTTTTTAACTCTAATTTCAGGGTTTTTTCCTTGGATTTCTGTAACTCTGCCCACAGAAGGGTGTAACCCCTTCACCAGTAGCACTAGCCATATCTGATATTATCCCCGGGAGCAGAGCTAAGCAGCCATGACCTTTCCTCTAGTGAGGTCAGAACACAGGAGAGAACACACTGCAGAGGTTTAGATATTAAAGATCTCCCTGATGAATTGCAATCCCTAGTTGTTTATTTATTCAATTGTAATCTCTGTAATGCTACTTTGTGTGTGTGTGTTATAGTAATAATAATAATAATAATAATAATAATAATAATAATAATGGTAATTAACGGTTTATTGAACAAATTCTGCAGCCCGAAGGCTGAAAATATACATTAGACAAAAATTACTTATTACATACGAAGACATGGGGTGGGTGGGTCGTTTAACAAAAGCTTTCATTACTGAAAGGAGAAAGAACATGAGCTGAACATACAAATTATTATAGTTTACAGCTGATGGCCATACTGTGTGAGGTCACATAGGCCGCGTGGTTCAGTAACTCGTCCGAATTGATTTTTTGATTTTGCCGCTTGCAGCGGCTACTTTATTGTGCACCCCACACTCATCCTGTGAGCGGTAGCGCAAAAGGATTACAGAGTAGGGTTTACAAAGGGTCATAATAATTAACCCCGGTTGTCAGGATATTATGGCACTGAAAGTTACACATTATTTCATTTACATTATTTGTTTAGTTCTATACATAAAGGGTAACTTATTCACAAATGCGTGAGAACAGGCGTGTGAGGCAGTATGTCTGGCCTCACACTTTGTTATTCACATTTACGTGGGAGGTATTCAAGCACATTGCGTATTTGGTTCTGTACATGAGAACTGATATAGTTACTAAGTGCAAAAAAGTGGATACAATCTTAATATGTCGGCTATCTTGCCATTAGAGATGAAGTGTTGTGCCATTTCACACACAGTGTGCTTGGACCTGTCCCTAAAAGGCTCTATCTTCACACAGTCGAGGACGTAGTGTTCAAGTGTGTGGCCATATGTATGGCCACACACTTTACATTTGCCATACTCACAGCTATTAAATTCATTGAAACCACTGTTACTGACAGTCTCATCATCACTGACTCTCTATCCTCACTACTTGCCCTTGGTACCCTCGACTCAGGTTGTCACGATCTTGTCTCTGAAGCCAGACACAAATATGCGTGCCTTGTTGACCGGGGTGTCAGGGTCAAACTGTTGTGGATCCCCTCACATAGGCCTCATAAAACATGACAGAGTTGATGCCCTCGCCAAACTCGCGTCTAACAAAGACACCGTTGAATACAATTTGGGTCTGTCAAAAAGAACCCTTAAAACTGTAACTAGGAAAGAACTTATTGATGAGTTTGACGCAAGTTGACAAGTGCAAACAGGCACTAGTCGATCCATAGTTTACCATGATGAGATGTATCAAGTGAAACATGCATATGGAGCAAGTAACAAGATCACTAGATTACAAGATGTTGTAACCGCTAGATTAAGGTTAGGATATAAGTACCTTTGGCAGTATGTTCCTCAAGCAGATGTAAACAAAACTCGTCCGAAGGCGTTGATATGAAGGACCTCACGGGGTCATGGAGACACCGTGTGGTGTGGTGTTTACGTGGTGCAGTAACTCGTCCATATGTGTTGATATGAAGGACCTCACGTGGTCATGAGACACCGTGTGGGTGGTGTCAGTACCTGACTCTCTGCTAGGTGGTGTTGTGTTATCTCGTAGTCAGGCGTGAAGCCGACCCACTGTTGTTCCCATTGTGGACTAATTAGCACCTCCTGGTCAGAAAATGGTGGTCAGTTCCCAGGGGTGTTTATCTCAGTGGTGGGTCATTGCTCTCGCTGGTACTGTCTAGTAGTGAATTCACTGGCTTACACACTGCTCATTACTGTTCAACACTGATCCCACTTCTTTCCGAAGCGAAATTGTTACTTTTGATTATGTTGATATCCCGGTGGTGAAGAGGGGTGTGTGTGTGTGTGCGTGCGCGCGCCGTGGTGTACGATGGATCACACCTGGTACAAGAATGAAGATCAACTGAAACAATCAATGATTTATGGTAAATCGGGGATGGGAGGGAAGGAGGTGGGTGTAGGGATAAGGTCGTGACCCGGAGCACCATCACGCTCATTCTACGCCCTTAACTCGTGAGACATAAAGGCAAGCATGAACTTAGCATGCTTCCCTGTTGGGCGCTGTAAACGCTTCTGCGCTTCACCTTACACAAGGATGTAGGGGAGTGCCCAATAAATAAAAAAAAATAAAAATTCTACTAATTTTTTTGAAACGGATGTGTTGGCTTAGCTCTGAGCTGCTTCCTCTGGACATAAACTATCATAGGCAGGGACGTATGCTAGGTTAAGACTAATCAGGATATTATTCAGCTACTTTACGAAGTGTCTGCGAAACTTTTACAAAACTGGCATCAACACAGTGACTTACGAAGATTTCATGCAGGTGTTGTGCCTTAAATAGTACCCAATGGAGCAAAATTGTAGGTCCAGGGGGGCAATAATTTCATAAACCATACAGTAACATCGATAAACACCAAGCACGTTTAGGTTCCACTTGAACTGGAAATTGGTTGTTTTAGGCGTGAGGGAGTGAATGATCCACCATTTTCGGTAGCTCCGTAAAATCGGCGACCGTAGAAGGTCCAGCCCGAGCCGTCTCTGGCTGAGAGAGCCAGACAACCCCCTACCGACGACAACTCCACCACTCTAGCCACAACCTACGCAGGCTCTCACAATACAATCATAACTTTTCGATAAAGTTCAAAAAACTTTTCTGTGATGGAATTACGAGGTGGTGGTGTGAGAGTGGACAGGGTCAGAGGAGAGGTGGGGATTACACCACTGATGCCATGAACCCCGTCGGGAGGAGCGCCTTAATAAAGTAGCAAAAACTGGATTATTTACGGCCACGAAGGCTGGAGTAATTACTATGCAGGCATACTCAGTTGGGCAGAAACGTGCAGACGACGAGAAAAAAAAATAGTGTGTGTGTATGGGCTGAAGAAGAAAAGACGTACGGTGAGGACGGATGTAGAGAGGCCATCAAATATTTATCGCGTAAAGCACAAACTGGCAACTCCCTTCAGACTACAACAGTAATTTTTCATGAGTTGTCCTTTCTTGGCTAATAGCGTACAGGTGTGTGGTCTGCAGGTGTGTAGGTATGTAATGTGCAGGTATGCAATGCGCAGGTGTGTAGTGTGCAGGTGTGTGGTGTGTAGGCTTGCAGTGGACAGTTATGCAATGCAAAAGTATGTAGTGAGTAATGTGCAGGTATGTGGCGTGTAAGTATGAATTGTGTGGAGTGGGTAAGTATGTAGTGCGCAGGTGTGTGGTTTGTAGGTATGTGGTGTGTAGGTGTGTAGTATGCAGGGGTGTGAGGGTATATAGTGTAGAGTGTGCAGGTGTGTATGTGGAGTGTAGCGAGCCCAGGTGTGTAGTGTGCAGGTGTGTAGGTATATAGGGTGCAGGTGTGTAATATGTATATATGTCGTGTGTAGGTATGTGGTTTGCAGGTGTGTTGTGTGTAGTGTGTAGGTGTGCTGTAAGTATGTAGTGTGCAGGTGTGTAGTATACATGTGGTGTGCAGGTGTGGTGTGTAGTGTGCAAGTATGTTCTATGTAGTGTGAAGGAGTGTAGTATGCAGGTGTATATTATGCAGGTGTGGATTGTTCAGGTTTGTAATGCATAGTGTACAGGAGTGTAGGTATGTGGTGTGCAGCTGTGTAGTGTATGTGATGTGCAGGTGTAGCTAGTAGTGTGCAGGTTTGTAGCTAGTAGTGTGCATCTGTGTATCTTTTAGTGTGCAGGTCTAGCTAATGGTGCGCCTGTGTGAAGCTAGAAATGTGCAGGTGTAGCAAATAGTGTGTAGGTGTCGCTAATAGTTTGCAGATATATACAGTAGTGTTTTGTAGCTAATAGCTTGCAGGATATCTTACAGTGAAGAAGTATGTAGCCAGTAGGGTACAGGTGGAGCTAGTAATGTATACGTGTAGCTAGTAGCGTACAGGTGTAGCTAGTAGTGTTCAGGTGTAACTGGTAGCGTGCAGCTGTACTAGTAAGGTACAGGTCTAGCAAGTAGCGTGTAGATGTACTAATAGTGTGCAGGTTAGCCAATAGAGTGCAGATGTAGCTAGTAGTGTTCAGGTGTATACAGTAGAGTGTAAGTTTAGCTACGAGTGTACAGGTGTAGCTTGTAGCTTACATGTGTATGTAGTTGCATGTCGGTATTTTGGTAATGTGCAGGGGTAGCTAGTAGCGTGCTGGTGTAGCTAATAACGTGTGCAGGTGTAGTTAATAGCGTGCAAGTGTAGCTAGTAGCGTGCAGGTGTAACTAGTAGCATGCAGGTGTACCTAGTAGTGTGCAGGTGGAGCCAGTAGCGTGCAGTTGTACTTGTAGTGTGCCGGTGTGGGTACTAGAGTGCAGATGTTGCTAGTAGTGTTTAGATGTATCTAGTAGCGTGTAGGTGTAGCTGGTAGCGTGTAGATGTACTTGTAGTGTGTAGGTGTACCTAGTAGCTTATATAAGTAAGTAGTAGCGTGCAGGTGTAATTTGTCCTATGCAGGTGTTGGTAGTAGCGTTCAGGTGTAGCTGGCGGCGTGCAGAAGATACGTGTAGTGTGTAGGTGTAGCTAGTAGCTTACAGAATTAGATAGTAGCGTGCAGGTGTACTATTAATGTGCAGATGTAGCACATAGTATGAAGGTGTAGCTAATAGCTGCAGGGGTAGGTAGCAGCGTACAGGTGTACCTAGTAGTGTGTAGGTGTAGCGTGCAGGTGTAACAAGTAGAATGCAGGTGTATATAGTAATGTGTAGGTGTAGCAAGTAGAGTGCAAGTGTACCTAGTAGTGTGCAGGTGTAACCATTAGCGTGTAGGTGTACCTAGCAGTGTGCAGGTGTAACCAGTAGCGCGCAGATGTAGTTAATAGCGTGCAGACGTACAGTAATTAGTAATGTGCAGGTGTAGCTAGTAATGTGCAGGTGTAGCTAGTATTGTGCAGGTGTACCTAGTAGTGTGCAGGTGTACCTAGTGGTGTGCAGGTGTAACCAGTAGCGTTCAGGTGAAGCCAGTAGCGTTCAGGTGTAACCAGCAGTATACAGAAGTAAATAGTAACGTGCAGGTGTTGGTAGTGGACAGATGTAGTTAGTGGCGTGCAGGTGTATTTAGTAGTGTGCAGCCAGTAGTATGCAGGTGTACCAAGTAGTGCGCAGGTGTAGCCAATAGTATGTAGGTGTAATTAATAGCATGCAGGTGTAGCTAGTAGTGTGGTTGTTTATAGCTGGGAGGCGGTGATCTAATCGGCATAATTAATTAATTAATTAATTTATTTATTTATTTATTTATTTTTATTTTTTGGTGGAGGGTGTATGTATATCATGTATGCTGGATTATATATCATGTATGTATATTATGTATGTGCTCCATTTATGTATTATTTATTCAGCCTAGCTAGCAGCGTGTGGCAATGTTATTACCATGTCCCACATGCTTAATTAATGTGCCTGGCGACGTATGGAAGCTGCTAATGTATCACTTGCCATACGTCGTCTATAGCAGTTGACAAGGAGCCTAACCAGGGAGATCGCTGCTCTCCTCTGTGTACATACTCTTATCCAGTAAACCGAACCTACAAAGCTATACAGGTGTTTGTGTTCTCTCCTGTATATAGAACTTATTATTCAGAACCTAACATGGCGCAGTGATCCGATCTTACTGGATAATTACGAGTGAAAGTGCAAAGTCTGTGGAAAGCCGGCGTACGGACTCCTCCCGCCTTGGTCAATTCCCGCGCGTCATCCCTCCTCGAAGAATTTCGCAACTTTGAGCAGTGTCAGTGACAGTGATTTTCTGTGAAGTGTTTAGTGCATTGTGTGTTGCGTGCCATTCATGTGTGACCTTGTTCTAAAGGATTCCCAAGGTATACGGCACGTTCTGGGCATTCGTAAGGAGTAGAGTTCAGTGCACCCGTCTCTGACCGCGTCCTGAGGGTAACTAGACTGACTGGGAGTCGCCGCGCCTCTCCCTCCACCCCCTCACAGCGCCGCCTCCACCTCCCCCTCACAGCTGGGGCGAGACGCTTTGCCCGCCCAGGACACACACTCACACACATACATGTACTAACACTCGCTGACCGCGCGGCTTCCTTATATATATTTTATATATATAATCTACTTATCTGTGTATTTAATTAATTTTTTGTCTGAAATCTTGTTGATACGACGGGCTGACCGGTCAACACTGATTTAAGACATAGTACACAGAGGAAGTAGTTATGTCTCACGCCTTACGTAGCCGTGGACCCAGCGTCTGGATGAGCCAGGCGGGTGATAGCCCCGCAGAGATGGATGACCAGGCCGGCCACGACGCTCCAGCCCCCACATCGCGCAGTCCCTCACCTCAATATTCAGCGTTGTCTCCAGAGATAATTGCCTTACTAAAGTTTATGAGAGATGAGAAACGCGAGGATGAAGCCCACAGACGTTTGACGGATGAGCACAGAAGGCAAGCAGAGGCAGAACGAGACAACCAACGGAGATTGGAAGACAGTGAACGGTTTGAAGCCTTGATATCTCGCCTCACTGTTAACCAAGCCCCTGGCTCTAACACTGCCTCGGTACTGACTGGTTCAGATACCTCATCCATGCTTCCTTCACACCCCCCAGCCCCACCTAAAGCAGCAGCTCAAACACCGCCCATCTTGAAGCCTGATGTGAATTTCCAGACTTTTCGTGAATGGCGGCGACGGTGGACTGATTATTCTACAATGGTGGATCTCCAGAGTTTGTCACAGCCTAAACAACTCATCCAGCTGCGTATGTGCCTGTCCTTGGAAATTCAGCGTGTCTTGGAACATACGTTGCAGGTACCCCCAACCTCTTTGCTGTCTGTAGAGGAGGTACTGGACGTTCTACAACGGCACATCAAAGGACAGCAGAATGAAGCTCTGCGCAGGAGGGAATTGTTTAGCTGCAGACAGATGGAGGGTGAGTCTTTTGATGCCTTTTACGTGCGTCTTAAGAGAGCCTCGGAAGAGGTAGATATATGTCCAGGCCACCACCAGCAGTGCGAGGAGACCCAGTTGAGGCAGGTGATCCTGATGGGTGTTAAGGACGAGGAACTTGTCCAACGCCTCACCTCCCTCGACTCTTCCTCTTCTCTTAAGGATGTGTTGACGATATGTCGCTCCTATGAGGCTGCCAGGTGTGCCACCTCTGCCATCCGTGCTCCCCCTACAGCTGTACGCGCTGTGTCCCAGTACAAGAAGGACAAGAAGTCTGTTCCTACGCCTTCGCCCACCACGTCCACGCCCGGTTTATTTTGCAACAACTGTGGTAAGCAGCACGGAACACAGGTGTGTCCAGCTGCTCAGTCTACCTGCAACAGTTGTGACCGTAAGGGCCACTGGTCACTCACAGCCAAACGCGTCCAGTGCAATGTGTGCGGTCGTCTGGGCCACTATGACAAGTGTTGCCCTTCCAACATACCCAAGGGACCGCGTCGGCGGAAGCTTCAGCCCCCCTCCACCAGAGAGGGCCGCCCACAGTCTTCCAATCAGAGGTACGACGACTCTTGACAACGCTCGAGCCACATTAGGAATGTGTGCTCCCCCCCGCGTCCCAGGACCAAAGTCCCCCAGTACATCAGCGTCATCGTGACCTACGGCGGTGTGTCATCCCGTCTTCAGATGTTGCCCGACACCGGCGCTGATGCTACAGTCATCGGTCCCCAGCATTTGCAATGCTTGGGGCTCTCTCCAAGTGATCTAGGACCGCCCCCCAAGGATCTCCGCTTTATGGCAGATGGTTCACAGATGACCCCGGCCCTGGGTTCACTCCAAGCACAAGTCACCTTTGGAAACAGGTCGTGTCAAGCCTGGATTGATGTGCATAATGGTGTCCAGACTCCTTTGCTGTCCTACAGACATTGTCAGGAGTTGGCCATCATCTCCCAGGACTTCCCCAAACCTATTCTTGAGGTAAAACACGCCAACATGGTGCAAAAAGGGAGCAGCAACGACCCTGCTGCCGCCCTACCCCTGCCTCTTGCCAGTGACACCTCTCCTTCGGATGCTCGGAAGTACTTCCTGAAGGAATTCAGCGACGTTCTGGTGACCAAGTCCGCTCTGGAATCCAAGCCTCTCAAGAAGATGGCAGGCCCCCCCATGAGGATCCACCTGAGGGACGACGCGAAGCCATTCGCTATTTACACCCCTCGACTGGTTCCCCTGGCCTTCCGCGAGGCGGTCAAAAACGAGCTGGACTCCATGGTCGCCCAAGAAATTATTGTACCAACCGGCGATGACCCGTCTCCATGGTGTCACCCGATGGTTGTCGTCGCAAAACCTAAAGGTGGTGTTGGGATCACCACTGACCTTTCCAAGCTCAACAACCAGGTGTCTCGTCCTGCGCACCCTTCTCCCACGCCCTTTGCAGCCATACGCAGCGTGAACCCGAAGGCGCGCTTCTTCACGACGATGGACGCCCTGTGTGGATACTGGCAGATAGAGCTTGCCGAAGAAGACCGACCACTCACAACGTTCATCACCCCGCATGGACGTTACAGTTATTGCCGTGGCCCCATGGGATTCGCCGCTACAGGAGACACTTTCTGTCTTCGAGGTGATATGGCTCTACAAGGTCTGGCAAACTGCGTGAAAGTGGTCGACGACATACTCGTGTACGACGAGGATTATATGGATCACCTCTGCCGTATCTACGAGGTACTCAACAGGTGCCGGAAGCACGGCATTACCCTAAATGCCGACAAGTTTGTTCTGGCCAGCTCTTCAGTTGACTTTTGTGGGTACACCCTCTCAGGGAATGGTATCGCAGCTGACCCGGAAAAGGTCCGCGCCATTACGGATTTTCCCACCCCTGCTAACCTGACCGACTTGAGGTCCTTCATCGGTCTCGTCAACCAGTTAGCAGAGTTTTCGTCGGACATCTCCGCAGCTGCTCAACCACTTCGCCCCCTGATGAGCCCCAAGAGGACATTCCTGTGGACCCCCGACCACGACAAGGCCTTCCAGCAAGTGAAACAGGCCCTGTCTCGTCCACCTGTCCTCGCCACGTTTGACCCAGCCTTGCCGACAGTTCTGCAGACGGATGCCTCACGCTTGTATGGCGTGGGATACGCCCTACTGCAGGATCATGGTGGAGGGCAGTTCCGGCTCGTCCAGTGTGGCTCGCGTTTCCTCTCTGACACTGAGACGCGCTACGCCACTATTGAGTTGGAGCTGTTGGCTGCGGTTTGGGCGATGTCCAAGTGCAGGTTTTACCTCATAGGCCTGCAATACTTTCACCTAGTGACCGACCATCGCCCGCTTGTCCCGATCCTCAACCACTACACGCTAGACGCCGTTGAGAACCCTCGCCTCCAGCGTCTGAAAGAGAAGCTCTCGGCGTACATCTTCACTGCAGTGTGGCGTGCTGGTAAGGAGCTCTGCATCCCTGATGCCTTATCCCGCTCTCCTGTCAGCCGCCCTACTCCAGAAGACCATGTACTCGACGCCGACCTCGCTCTTTCCGTCAGGACTGTGGTCACTCTCCATGCCGTCCAGTCCCTTCGTTCGGACCTGTCACCAGATGACGACAAGGCAATGGAGGACCTTCGAACAGCGGCCCGAGATGACCCTTCCTATGTCCGACTCGTGGAGTGTGTGAGGAATGGGTTTCCTAGCAACCGCTACGATCTTCACAACACCCTGCTCCCGCATTGGAAACTCCGCGATGAACTCTACTGCGACGGAGACCTTGTTCTGTACGGAGCACGTGTAGTTGTCCCTGCTGCATCACGTCCCCACTCCTTGGGCCACCTTCACGACAGTCACCGTGGAGCTGAGGCCACCAAACGACGTGCACGACAGACTGTGTTCTGGCCCGGCATCAACTCCGACATCTCCAATGTTGTCCGTGCGTGTGAGCCCTGCCAAGTATTACAACCCAGCCAGCAGCAGGAACCCTTTATGAGTGACGACAACCCCACCCGCCCCTTTGAGTCTGTGTCGGCCGACTTTTTCTGTGTGTCAGGAAAGTCCTTCCTCGTTATCGTCGACCGTCTCTCTGGTTGGCCGGTTGTCATCAGGTGCGGCAATGACACGACGTCTGCCGCCACCATCAGCAAGTTCCGCCACTACTTCCGTGACGTGGGCGTTCCTGTACGCCTGCGAACCGACGGAGGGCCTCAGTTCACAAGCCGGGACTTTGCTGTGTTCCTTGACCGATGGGGAGTCCGGCATGTGTTGTCATCGCCCCATTACCCGCAGTCCAACGGCCACGCTGAGGCTGCTGTCAAATCCCTGAAGCACCTCATCCTTAAGGTGGCCCCTTCTGGGAACATTGACTGCGAGGCCTTCGACAGGGGTCTTCTTGAACTCCGCAACACACCTAACTACACCGGACGCTCCCCTGCCCAGGTTTTGTATGGACGCCCCCTTCGTTCTTGTGTCCCTGCTCACCCTCAATCCTTCTCCAAGGAGTGGCAGGCCAAGACAGAGGATTGTGATCGCCGAGCCGCCGAACGTGTTCAGGACGTCGTCGCCCGCTACAATGACCACGCCCGTTCTCTCCCCAGGTTGAGTGTCGGCACCCAAGTCCGTGTTCAGGACCCGACCTCCCTACGTTGGGACAAAGTAGGCGTAGTCATGGGTCTCGGCAGGTCACGGGACTACCAGGTGCGGTTACCCAGTGGTCGTGTGTGGTGGAGGAACCGCCGTTTTCTCCGACCCGTAACAATGCCTTCTGCTGGCCCCGCCACCAGTGTTGAGTCCCATACCCTTCCCAGTGATGAAGTCCCTCGACGCTCAGAACGGATCCAAAAGAAAAGGTCCGCTCAAGACTTTGCTATGAGCGTATAGGGGGGAGGGAGGTGTATGTATATCATGTATGCTGGATTATATATCATGTATGTATATTATGTATGTGCTCCATTTATGTATTATTTATTCAGCCTAGCTAGCAGCGTGTGGCAATGTTATTACCATGCCCCACATGCCTAATTAATGTGCCTGGCGACGTATGGAAGCTGCTAATGTATCACTTGCCATACGTCGTCTATAGCAGTTGACAAGGAGCCTAGCCAGGGAGACCGCTGCTCTCCTCTGTGTACATACTCTTATCCAGTAAACCGAACCTACAAAGCTATACAGGTGTTTGTGTTCTCTCCTGTATATAGAACTTATTATTCAGAACCTAACAGAGGGGAATTGTATTTTAAGGTTATTTCAAATTACGATGTACCAAACCGAATATACAGTATACTGCTTATTTATTTAAGCATTTATTGTTTTTTTAACCTATATTTTATCCGCTTGTTTATTGTATAAATGTGTTTGCTTGCATTCTGCATGCTATGTTATTTGTATGTATTTGTGTTTGTATTGTATATATATATATATATATTTATATATATATATATATATATATATATATATATATATATTTTTATATATATATATATATATATATATATATATATATATATATATATATATATATATATATATATATATATATATATATATATCTACCTACCTGCATACTGTGTATGTGTTTGGCGACCTGTGGTGTAATGGACAGCATGCTCACCTCGCAGTAATTGGGGACCAGGATATTAATCGATTTGAGGATCGTGTTCCGGGGTAATGGTTAGCCAGTGGTGTTGGCGAGTTGTCCGGTCCTTTCGAACTATTTCTCGACACTGGGTTATGCAACTCGTTGCATGAGGGGGAACCATTGTATATATGTGCATATATAGTTATGTAGATTTACTGAAATACTTGGAACACTTTGTTTTCATTCGTGACACGTGGGTGAGAACTCTGCAGTACACCCTGGACACAGCCGGCGAGGGAGTTTTCTCTCTGCTTGCCTTAAAAGCTTTAGCCTTCCCCAGCTTCCCCTGATAGCTCGGTACTCGACTGGCTGCCTTAAGCCCTGATGCATCTCTGCCAGGCTCAGGCCCTAACTCCGTGCTTTCCCTACCTCACTCTATTATGACGGGGTGTTTACTTCATGTTCACCACATACACACACATTACTGCACATACACACACACATACACCAAACACACACGCACACACGGACACAATCTTACCTTAACAATCTTACCCCTTTGCACTGTTACTATTTTGAAATGCCCACCTTGTTATTATATATCATATTTGTACCACCTATGTTACTTGTATATTATTTGTCAATCAATTGACCCATTCCACAATTATGTGTAACTGTATATTTTCAGCCTTGTGTGCTGCCATACTTTTTCAATCTACCGTTAATCATTATTAATTATTAATATTTCACACACACACACACACACACACACACATGCGTGTCTGTGGTGTTGGAGAAGTGTGTATGCGGTGATGAAGGCGTGTGTAAGTGTTGTGGTGAACAATTAGGATTTAATTCGGTTTACCAGTCATCTCATAAGAATGGACGAAACTGCAGCGGACCGATTGCCCGATACTGGGCAGTCCCGTTTACACCCAACCCCCTATCGTACATATATTCGTCCAACCTATATTTGAAGTTTTCAAGCTACCCAGCGTGTTCGAGTTAATGATGATGCTTGGTAACTTGTTCCACTCATCCACTACACTATTTCCAAACCAGTGTTTACCTGTCTCACGCCTAAATCTAATTTTGTCTAATTTAAGTCCATTGCTACGAGTTCGTTCATAGCTGGATAATTTAATTACCATTTTTATATCACCTTTGTTTAACCCTGACTTTAATTTATTTATCTCGGTCACATCGCCCTTCACTCTACATCTCTCGATGAAGTGCAAATTCAGATTGATGCTTTAATCTGTTTCTATACTCACGGTTCCTAATGCCTGGGATTAGTTTTGTCGTCCTCCTCGATTTGTTTTCTCGGGATTCGGTATCCAATCTGTAGTATGGTGACCAAAACTGAACTGCATAATTCAAGTGAGTTCTCACAAGCGCAAGACACAGTTTTAGGATAACTTCGCTTGTCTTGTAATTACAGGGTAACGCGCCTATGTACTTTTTTAGCCTTGTTTCGACCAAATACGCATTGTTGTCTTCGTTAAGATTCCTACTTTTTAATACCCCTAAATCTTTCTCATATTCGGATTTCTCTATATTAACGTTGTCAATCTGATATCTGGTTTCTCTGTTTACGTAAAATAAACGACGTATTTTGCATTTGTCCACATTACATTTCATCTGCCATTTTTCAAACCATGCGCAGTCCTCATCAGATTTAATTAAACTCCATATTTTAGTGTCGTCAGCAAATTTACTTATGTTGCTGTTTACGCCTATGACTATATTTATGTCGTTTATTTATACAATAAATAGTAATGGTCTAAGTACTGAACCTTGGGGTACTCCACTATTGACGTTACCCCAATCGGATTTAGTGCCGTTAATGCTGACTCTGTTTCCTGTCTTGTAAACACGCCCTAATCCAGTTTCGAACATCTCCAATTCCACGTGCCTCCACTTTACATATTAGTCTTTCATGGAGGATCCTGTCCAAGGCTTTGTTCAATTCGATGTAAGTCACATCATAATCATGTCCGTCATCAACGGATTTGAAAACAGTTGAAAAGATTGAATTTAGATTTGTCAGATATGAACGCCCACTTGTGAAGCCATACCGGGAATCTTTGATAAATTTTTGTTTCTCAAGTTCATTTCGAATTGAGTTTAGAACTATTGTTTTCATTAACTTTCATAGACTTGTTGTTAAACTAATTGGACGGTAGTTTGATGATAGTGATCTATATCCCTTCTTGAACATCGTTTTCATATTCTCTATCCTTCATTATTCTAGTATTTCAAAGGTTTTTATTGACATGTTAAACACGTTTGTTAAGGGCATACGAAGGTCTTCCTTACATTCCTTTAATGCTCTGGCAAATATCTCGTCGGGACCTGGAAACTTATTCGGTATTAGTTTATTTATTTGTTTACTAACAGCGTTATTAGTCACTACTATCTCGCCTAATCATTTTTTTTTCACTGTCTCTGTATATAGTCGGTGCCTCGGGGATCATGTTTAAATTTTCGGTGGTGAATACTGATGAAATATGTCTATTCAGATTATCGCTCATTTCTCCGTTGTTATCACTTAGTTCGCCGATATTTGACTATATTGGTCCAATCTTGTCTCGAGTCTTAGCTTGATACATTTGGAAGAATCCCTTTGGGTTTGACTTCGCATCCTTTGCTAACTTCAGTTCATTATTCATCTTTGCTTTTGTCATGTTAACTTCACCACGATTTATTCTCCTACCTATAACCTTCCTTTGTCCAATAATAGTCTGGGTTCATTGTTATTCGATCTGATTTTTCTGTGTGTATATTCTAAGAACATAAGGACATAAGAATGGGGGAAACTGCAGCGGGCCTATTGGCCCATACTGGGCAGTCCCATTTACACCCAACCCCGATTGCTCATATAAGCATCCAACCTATGTTTGAAGCTATCCAGCGTATTCGAGTTAATGATGATCTTTGGTAACTTGTTCCACTCATCCACTACTTTATTTCCAAACCAATGTTTACCTAATTCGCGCCTAAATCTAAATTTGTCTAATTTAAAACCATTGTTACGAGTTCGCTCCTGGTTGGATAGTTTGAGTACCTTTGTAATGAACCCTTTGTTTAGCCCTGGCTTCCATTTATACACCTATCATGTCGCCAGGGATTAGTCTTGTCATTCTCCTCTGACTTTTTTCCAAGAATTCTATATCCATTCTGTAATACGGTGACCAGAATTGAACTGCGTAATCCAAGTGAGGTCTCACAAGCGCAAGATATAGTCTTAAGATGACCACACTAATCTTGTAACTAACACTCCTTTGTATGAACCCAAGTACTGTACTTTATTAGCCTTATTTCGAGCAAAAACACATTGTTTATTTGGCTTAAGACTCCTACTTATCATTACTCCTAAATCTCTCTCGCAGTCGGATTTCTCAATAACATCGTTGTTCATCTGGTAGGTTTCCCTATTTAGATCTCCTATACTGAGTACTTTACATTTGTCCACATTGAAATTCATCTGCCATTTTTCAGACCATTCGAAATTTTTTTTTAAATCTTAGTTTTGCGGAGTGCTAAACTGATTTAATTACATGTCCTATTTTAGTGTCATCAGCAAATTTACTTATGTTGCTGTCTATGCCGATATCTATGTCGTTTATGTATATAATAAATAATAATGGCCCAAGTACTGAGCCTTGGGGAACTCCACTAGTGACGTTGCTCCAATGGGATTAAGTGCCGTTAATGCTCACTCGCTGTTTCCTGTCCTGTAACCTCGCCCTAATCCATTTTAGAATATCACCTTTAATACCATGAGCCTCTACTTTTCTTATTAGTCTTTCGTGGGGGACTCTGTCGAAGGCTTTGCTAAAGTCGAGATATACCACATCATAATTGTGCCCCTTGTCCACTGATTCGAAAACTGATGAAAAGAATGTTAATAGATTAGTTAGACATGAACGCCCGGTTGTGAAGCCATGCTGGGAATGATTGATCAACTTGTGCTTCTCCAGGTGATTTCGAATAGAGTTTGAAATGATTGTTTCCAGTAATTTGCCTACAATTGATGTTAGACTGATTGAACGGTAGTTAGAGGACAGTGATCTATCTCCCTTCTTGAAAATCGGTATTACATTCGCTATCCTCCAGGATTCTGGAACTAAACATGTTAAACAACTTTGCTAAGGGCATACTAAGCTCTTCCTTACATTTCTTTAATACTCTGGCAAATATCTCATTGGGACCAGGTGACTTACTTGGCTTTACTTTGTGTATTTGCTTACTAACATCGTTACTAGTCACTACTATCTCGCTTAATTTGTTTTCCTTACTATCTCTGTATAGAGTCGGAGCCTCGGGTATCATATTTAAATTTTCAATTTTGAAAACTGTTGAAAAATATTTATTCAGATTATTGCTCATTTCTCCGTCATTATCAGTTAGCTCGCCGGTATCTGACTGTATTGGTCCAATCTTTTCTCGTGTTTTAGTTTGATACATTTGATAGAATTCATTGGGGTTTGACTTCGCCTCCTTTGCTATCCTGAGCTCATTATTCCTCTTTGCTTTTCTTATCTCTGTGTTAACCCTACCGGCCAATACCTTATAATAATCTCGGAGGTAAACTGCACCACGATTTATCCTCCTACCTATAGCCTTCCTTTGACCAATAATGTTCTTTAAATAATTATTTATCCATTTAGGGTCATTGTTGTTTGATCTGAGTTTTTTGTATAGTATGTTCTGCGTTTGTGCATTAAGTAACGCATTATTTAAATTGTCGTGGAACTCAGCAACCTCAGATCTCGTTATGAGGTCGGTTTCAACCGTCAGGTCCATGTACAGTAGTTCACCCCCAAGCGTGATGCCCCTTCTCTGAACTGCTTCTTCAAACTATCAAAGTTTGCCCTTCTGAAATCTGGGACTTTTGTAGAATTTTCCTTACGGCTGCCCTGAAAATCTAACTGGAATCTAATTTCTTTGTGATGTCTGTTTGCAAGTTCGTTCCCTACTCTACATTACTAATGAGGTTTTCTCTGTTCGACAGAACCAAATCGAGTATATTATTACCCCGGGTGGGTTCGGTTATATGTTGACTTAGGAAACGGTCTTGGATCGTTTCAAGAAAATCCTCTGATGCCGAGTTACCCGTAAGGTCAATCCAATCTATTTGGCCAAGGTTAAAGTCGCCTACTATACAGACTTGGTTGTGTATGAAAGCCCTGTGCATTTCATCCCAGATATGTTGCTCATTAACTCTTATCAAGGTTGGGAGGTCTATATATTACTCCTGTGATTAATTTAGCCCTACCGTCGATTAATTCTATCCAAATTGTTTCTGTATTCCGCTCAGTTTTTATTTCCTTATTTATTTCGCACTTCAGATTATCCCTGACCTAGATTGCTACTCTGCTTCCTTTCCTAATTTGTCTATTGATATGGAATAATTTGTAACCTGCAATTTGGTGTTCGACGGTTAACTCATGCAGTCTAGGTTGATCCATGTTTCAGTGAACTCTTTTATATCAATTTTTTCGGTACATACCAAGGCCCTAATATCCATTTTGTTTCTCATACTTCTACTGTTCACATAGTAGACATTTAAGTTAGTCGTGTTCTGAGATCTCCCTTTACTGCGTTTAGGTTTTAACTCCCTGACTAATTTAGTTTTGTTATCATTTCTAACACTATTTCCTTGTAATCTTTCACTTTGTTTACCCTCTCCCACTGAAGTCTACTCCATTCCCTTGCTTACATGTTCCCCTAGCAATTTAAAGACTTCGACGTCTTTTGGACTGCCATTCCGAGAGTCCCTGCCAGGGTTGCTACTCTATCCCTAGACAGATGCACCCCATCCTAAGCATAAAGATCCCTTCTGCCGTAGAAGTTGTCCCAGTTGTCAATGAATGGGACTGATATTGACTTGCAATATCTGTCAAGACGGCCGTTAACACCAACTGCCCTTGACAACCATTCATTGCCAACTCTCCTTTTTAGGCAGGACACCACATATGATAGGGATCCCTCCCTCAGACCAAACACGTTCTTTAGCCGTCTTGAGCATATCAAGAAGCTCCTCACTCCTACACCGGCCAATATCATTGCCTCCTGCACTAAGGTTGATAATGGGTTTGTTCCCATTACCAGACAAGATATTGTCCATCCTGTCAACTATATCCCCTACCCCAGCTCCTGGCAAACAAACCCTCATCCTATTTTTATCTCTACCGCAAAAAGCTCTGTCCATGTACCATACCTGTGAGTCGCCAACAATCAAGATTTTCTTACCTTCCTTGTCAGCCTTGTCCCTGACTATACTAACGTCCAATTCATCTATCATGGGAATGAAAGAGTTGGTACACTTAGCTGCTGATGTCGTTGTTGTCGTATCCTTGGTGTGTTTTTTCACCACTAGTTTTGTTGTCCCTCTCCTCACAACCTTCCATTCGCCTGGTTTTCTTCATTCACCGGGTTTCCTTGCCTCGTTTCTTCCTTCATCCTTGCTGTGTCTTCTTTTAATTTCAAGATATCTTCCATGGCCCTCTCCAACTCGGCCCTCAAAAGGGCACAGCCCTGTTCACAAGTAGCACTAGTTTATTCTGCCTTTGGGCATTAATTAACTCGTTCTTTAAATTGTCATGGAACTCGTCAAACTCATATCTCAAGGTCACGTCACCTTCAGCAATCATATTTTGTGAGGTTACCATTTTCTGGTGATCTGGTAGTGTGATGTCTCCCTCTGTAGGTACATTTTGTGAGGTCACGCTATTTACCACCTCCTGAGAGGTCATGTGTTTTAACCCCAAATGTAATACCCCTTTTCTCATCTCCCATTTCAGCCCATAAAAGTTTGCCCTTCTGAAATCTGGAACTTAAATGGAATTTTCCTTGCTACTGACATTAAGATCTACTTTTAATTTTACTTCTTTGTGATTGCTGTTAGCTAGTTCATTCCATACATCGACATTACTAATGAGGTTTTCTCTGAGAGAACTAAATCTAGCATATTATTACCCCGGGTGGGTTGGGCTATATGTTGACTTATCAGATAGTCCTGAAATGTTTCAAGAAAGTCCTCTGAATCTGAGTTACCCATAGGTCGGTCCATTCTATTTGACTAAAGTTAAAGTCGCTCATTAACCCCATCGAGATTAGAAGGTTTCTATATTATACCTATGATTAAATTTTTCCTACCATCGGTTAATTCTCTGCAAATCACACTTAAAATTATCCCTGACATAAATTACTACCCCGCCTCCTTTCTTAACCTGCCTATCGGTATTAAATAATTTATAACCTTTAATTTGGTTTCGACAGGTAACTCACGTGAGTAAGTTTATCCATGTTTCGGTGAATGCTATTATGTACATTTTTTCAGTACTTACCATCGCTCTGATTTCAGCCTTTTTATTTCTCATGCATTCACTGTTTGAGCAGTAGACATTTAAGTTAGTCGTATTGTGAGTCCTCTCACTGTCATATTTGGGTTTTAACTCTCTACTAATGTAGGTTTATTATTATTCCTAGCACGATTTTTCTGTAACCTTTCATTTTGTTTACCCGTGACTACTGCAGTCTCCTCGACCCTCGTGTTCACATGTTCCCCTAGCAATTTAAAGACTTTGATATCTTTAGAACTGCCATTTCGAGAGAGCCAGCCAGGGTTGCCACACCAACCTAAGAAAAATATACCTCATCCCTAGCATAAAGGTCCCTTCTGCCATAGAAGTTGTCCGGGATGGCAATGAATGGAACTGATATTGACTTGCAATATCTGTCAAAATGGCTGTTGGCTCCAACTGCCCTTGACAGCCATTCAATGCCAACTCTCTTTCTTGGGTGGACACTACATAATATTATTATGACAGAGATCCCTCCCTTCTTCCTAATCCGGTCAATAGCTGCCTTGGACTTATCAAGGAGTGCCTCACTCCTACACCATCCAATATCATTGCCTCCTGTACTGAGGCAGATAATGGGTTTGTTCCCATTACCAGACATGATATCGCCCATCCTGTCTACTATATCACCCACCCCAGTTCTTGGCAAACACACACTCATCCTATTTCTGTTTTTAGCATAGAACGCTCGATCTAGGTACTTTACCTGATAATCCCCAATAATTAGGATTTTCGTATCTTCTTGTCAACCTTGTCCTTGACTATGTTAGCAATCATTTCGTCAACCAAAGGACTAAAAAAAGTTAGTACACTTAGCTGTTCTCAATTCCTTGTTGTCTTTTTCACTACCAATTTTATTTTCCTCTCCTCACTGTACAAGATACCACCACCTAACCTAACCTAACCTTTCCCCAACACCACAACAACCACCAGTATCACCACCCCTACTACAAGCATCTCTTCCTCCTCCTTCCCCCTTTACAATGAATCCACCACCACCACAATCATTACCATCACCACCATTACCATCAATACCACAACCATCATTACCATTGCGATCACAACAACCACCACCACCTTCACTATGACCACCACCAACACTACTACTACTACCACGACCATGACCGTCACCACCACCATTGTCACCATTGAAATAAATTGAAACAGTTTATTTAGCCAGAAAAACACAGATACAGAGTGGATAATAATAACAATATTAACATGGCTGAGCCAGTTGAGAACCTGAGCTCTCCCGTAGGCACCTATACATTTATCTCAAGGGAGTATTATGTAACGTTTAGTATCATCTGGAACGATAGAATAGCATGTTGGTAATAAGAACATCTCGCAATGTTACGAAGGTTATCCCTTCAATATTTATTCATTTTATTTCGTATTATTATTTTTTTTTATTATAAGTATATACATAAATTACAGCGGAATTGAAAAATATAAATGTAATGGGGAAGCAGTACAACCTGGGCTGTACAGTATTAAGGTTGAACAAGAGGACAGAGCTGTCAGGATTATGTCTAGTTGGCAAATATATTTATTGCAATGGTAATTTCTTATCTATTTACATTATAATTTCCGATAAAACGGTTTTGATGGTACAATAAAAGCAGGTACTGTAAATGTAGTAAGTGTTGCAAGAAATATTAATATTTAGACAATAGAAAATTTTTAAGAGATGATTTAAATGAAGGGAGCGTAGTCTTTGCTCGGGTGGGTGGGGGCAAGTTGCTCCGCACCTTCACACCATGATATTTTATGGAGATCTGGGACTGAGAGGAGCGCATGTGGGTAGTCTTAGTAGCTCTGGGTGCCTTAAGTTGCATCTCTGATTATTCCGGAACCGGAAATAATTATTGGCAAGCAAGTGATTGATAGATCTGTAAAGAAAGAGGGCACAGCAGCAGGTGTTAATATGTTTGAATAAAAACATTTTCAATTTAGCAAATTTTTCGTTTGTGTGATCTCTTTTTTTTCAAGTAATTTGATTGTCCGTACAACTCTCTTTTGCGCAGTAAACCAGGGATTGTGTTTTTGAAGAGCCAGAGGCCCCCCCATAGTGTGTGACAGTGTATCAGGTGTTGGTAAACAAGATCATGATAGATTTCTTTCATTGCTGTGAGAGTGAGTGACTGTCGAGTGTGATACATGATACTGCACTGTTTATTGACTTTACTGTGAATGGCTTGTATGTAGCTCCTCCAGTTATGCTTCTCATCAAAAATAACTCCGAGTAATTTCGTATTTCGTTCGCGTTTGAGGACTGTATTACCAAGGTACAGGGGGTACAAGTCTGGGGGTAAGATTTCCCTGCTGTGAAAGATCGTGTAGTGGGTTTTCTCAAGGTGTAAGGTCAGTTTATTTCGTATTACCCAGGTCCTGACTTTAGTCAATCCAGTGTGCATAGTTTTCGTCAAGGAATTCGAGGTTTGAGTTGCTAGCATAGAGATTACTATCGTCTGCAAATAAGTTGTATTTTATGAGTGTGCTGGCGAGGACTATGTCGTTTATGTTAAAAAAAAAAAAACAGTACTGGACCGAGAATGGAACCTTGTGGGACGCCATACAAGATTGGCGAGGAGTCAGATTGGTGATTATTATAACAGACATACTGCATCCTGTTGGACAGATATGAGGTACTGTAAACCAATTGTGGGACAGGCCCCTAACGCCGTAATGTTAAAACTTTGAAAGGAGGATGGTATGGTCGACAGTATCGAAGGCTAGAGGTCCAAGAATATACCGACTGTGAACTGATTGTCATCAAAGGAATTTAAGATGTCATTAGTAAAGGAGAGCAGAGAACTCTCAGTCGACATTTAGCTCTAAATCCAAGCTGGGAGTCTGTAAAGATGTTATTGGCATTGCAGAAGGAATTTAGTCTACTACATGCTAGCTTCTCCAGTATCTTACTCAAGGCTACATCGGTTTTAACCCTTTCACAAGGGGAAGTTACCCTAAGCTGAATGAAATCGTCTGGAGGTAGTCAGAATATAATGGCAAGGGCGTGACATGCGGTGAAAGGGTTAATCTAGATAGGTTTTAACCCTTTCACAGGGGGAAGTTACCCTAAGCTGAATGAAATCGTCTGGCGGTAGTCAGAATATAATGGCAAGTGCGTGACATGCGGTGAAGGGGTTAATCTAAATAGGTTTTAGCCCCTTTCACAGCGGGAGGTTTCCCTAAGCTGAATAAAATTGTCTGTTGGTAACCAGAATGAAATGGCAAGTGCGTGATATGCGGTGAAGGGGTTAATCTATATAGGTTTTAACCCTTTCACAGCGGGAGGTTACCCTAAGCTGAATAAAATCGTCTGGCGGTAGCTAGAATAAAATGACAAATGCGTGACATGCGGTGAAGGGGTTAATCCAGACAGGTTTTAACCTTTGCACAATGCACACGGAAGGTTACCCTAAGCAGAAGAAACTCGTCTGGTGGTAGCCAGAATAAAATGGCAAGTGCATGACATGCGGTGAAGGGGTTAATCTATATAGGTTTTAACCCTTTCACAGTGGAAGGTTACCCTAAGCTGAATAAAATGGCCTGGCGGTAGCCAGAATGAAATGGCAAGTGCGTGACATGCGATGAAGTTGATATTCTAGATAGGTTTTAACCTTTGCACAATGCACACGGGAGGTTACCCTAAGCAGAAGAAACTCGTCTGGTGGTAGCCAGAATAAAATGGCAAGTGCATGACATGCGGTGAAGGGGTTAATCTATATAGGTTTTAACCCTTTCACAGCGGGAGGTTACCCTAAGCTGAATAAAATTGTGTGGCGGTAGCCAGAATGAAATGGCAAGTGCGTGACATGCGGTGAAGGGGTTAATCTAGATATATTTTAACCCTTTCACAGTGGAGGTTACCCTAAGCTGAATAAAATCGTCTGGCGGAAGCCAGAATAAAACGAATAGTGCGTGACATGCGGTGAAGGGGTTAATCTAGATAGCTTTTAACCCTTTCACAGCGGGAGGTTACCCTATGGTGAATAAAATCGTCTGGCGGTTGCCAGAATAAAATGGCAAGTGCGTGACATGCGATGAAGGGGATATTCTAGATAGGTTTTAACCCTTGCACAAGGGAGGTTACCCTAAGCTGAATAAAATCGTGTGGCGGTAGCCAGAATGAAATGGCAAGTGCGTGATTTTCTGTGAACTGGTTAATCTAGATAGGTCTTAACCCTTTCACAGCGGGAGGTTACCCTAAGCTGTATAAAATCGTGTGGCGTCAGCCAGAATAAAATGGCAAGTGCGTGACATGTGGTGAAGGGGTTAATCTCGATAGGTTATAACCCTTTCACAGCGGGAGGTTTCCCCAAGCTGAATAAAATCGTGTGGCGGTAGCCAGAATAAAATGGCAAGTGCGTGACATGCGATGAAGGGGATATTCTAGATAGGTTTTAACCCTTGGCACACGGGAGGTTACCCAAAGCTGAAGAAATTCGTCTGGCGGTAGCCAGAATAAAATGGCAAGTGCGTGACATGCGGTGAAGGGGTTAATCTAGATAGGTTTTAACACTTTCACAGCGGGAGATTACCCTAAGCTGAATAAAATCGTCTGGCGGTAGCCAGAATGAAATGGCAAGTGAGTGACATGCGGTGAAGGGGTTAATCTAGATATATTTTTACCCTTTCACAGCAGGAGGTTACCCTAAGGTGAATAAAATCGTCTGGCGGTAGCCAGAATAAAATGGCAAGTGCGTCCCATGCGGTGAAGGGGTTAATCTAGATATATTTTAACCCTTTCACAGCGGGAGGTTACCCTAAGCTGAATAAAATCGTGTGGCGGTAGCCAGAATGAAATGGCAAGTGCGTGATTTTCTGTGAACTGGTTAATCTAGATAGGTCTTAACCCTTTCACAGCGGGAGGTTACCCTAAGCTGTATAAAATCGTGTGGCGTCAGCCAGAATAAAATGGCAAGTGCGTGACATGTGGTGAAGGGGTTAATCTCGATAGGTTATAACCCTTTCACAGCGGGAGGTTTCCCCAAGCTGAATAAAATCGTGTGGCGGTAGCCAGAATAAAATGGCAAGTGCGTGACATGCGATGAAGGGGATATTCTAGATAGGTTTTAACCCTTGGCACACGGGAGGTTACCCAAAGCTGAAGAAATTCGTCTGGCGGTAGCCAGAATAAAATGGCAAGTGCGTGACATGCGGTGAAGGGGTTAATCTATATAGGTTTTAACCCTTTCACAGCGGGAGGTTACCCTAAGCTGAATAAAATCGTCTGGCGGTAGCCAAAATAAAATGGCAAGTCCCAAAAATAAACTAATTTCAAAAGATAAAATTTTTTTTTATTCTTTTATTGAAAACCAATCTGCTCTTGCAATGGTGACTAATATAAAAAGAACAAACAGCATATTTTAGTATATTAATGGTATGTAAATACATAGCCAAATGTAACACCCTCTTCCCAAAAGAGTCATGAGTCATCCCTCAGGTTGACTCATAACTGGCTGGAATGCAAGACAAGGCATTTGCCATGACACAAAACTTCCCCCGAATATGCTGAATAACTAGATTTTAATCTTGTACCATTAGATTCCAGCGGGCAAGACGTTGATTCGCATTCCTTATCTCATGCAAAAATACCAAATTTGTATGGTGTGTAAACACTAGAAATGGGGTTCAAGAACCATGCAAATAAACATCAAAATAGCTCAAACTCCAAATCAAAGCTAGATTTTCCTTCTCAGCAGTAGTTCATCTGGTATGACAGAAACTGCTTTGAAAAACAACATATTGGGTGATCAATGCCCCGCTTCCCTTGCATCAAGACACTGTCTACTCCAACATCACTTGCATCAACCTACACCTTGAATGGTTTATCATAATTTGAAGTTGACAAAATTGTGGCATTAACCAACATTTTCTTAACCTTGGTAAAAGCATCTTCACTATGGACATCCCATGCAAATTAAATTTTCTTTGACTACAGTCTTGTGAAAGGCCATGCTACAATGGAAAAGTAAAAGAGAAAAAAAAATTAAATAAATAAATAAAAAAAAAAAAAAAAAATATATATATATATATATATATATATATATATATATATATATATATATATATATATATATATATATATATATATATATATTACCCACTCATCCCTAGAAATCTTAACAACTCCTTCTTACTCAAAGGAGCATCGAAATTTACGATGCTCTCAACTTTTGCGTCAATTGGTGTCACTTTTTCTTGGCCTATCACATAACCTAAATATTCAAATTGAGCTTTTACAAAATCACTCTTCAAATTTACAGTAAGGCTTGCTTTATCCAATCTGTCAAACACTCTTTTGATAAGTGACAAATGGTCCTTCCACTCCTTAGAATGCAATATGATATCATCTTTATATACAGAACAACTTTCAATGCCATGCAGTACTCCATTTACTAATCTCTGAAAACATGCACCAGAGTTTTTCATGCCAAATGGTCACACTTTATACTGACACAGTCCGTCCATTGTTTCAAATGCTGAGATAGCCTTTGCCCTCTCAGTCAAACCCACCTGCCAATAACCTTTTACAGGTAATAAATATAATTTAGTCACAAACTTGGCATCCCCTACCTGGTCAATACAATCATCAACTCTGGGAATGGAATATGAATCTGATTTGGTTATGTTATTAATTTCTCTATAATCTGTACAAAATCTGTAAGAAACACCACCGGGTTTCAAAACTATAACACAATCATGGTCAAGCATATATTCTACTTCTTTCCTCATGATTTCCTTCTTCTTTAGATTTACCCTGTAAGGGTATTGTTTAATAGAAGCAATATCCTCCACTTGCACATCATGAACACCTGCATTGGTTCTCCTTGGAGCATCAGGGAACAAAGATTTATATTCAATTATGCTTTCCATAATTTCACACCTCTTCTCGGGGTCTAAATAGTCAAGTTTACTATCTAACATACCCATTACAACAGAATTCTTTAGAACTTTATCCTCATATCTACCAAGTTTAACATTATCAGGTTCATCAACCTCCTCTCCAGTTACCTGCAAACAACCACATTGTGCTTCACCTTTTATCTCATTTTCTCTGTCACTCTCTACTCGTCTCTCGTGGTATGGTTTCATCAAATTTATGACACAACTGGTTTTTCTTGCGTCTGTCTGGGGGGTTAAGTACATAATTCACATCACTGATATTTTCAACCATCCATGGACCACTAAACCTTGCCTTCAATGGATTGCCTTGCAATTGTAACAGCACTAACGCCTTCTCATCAAGTTTATAGTTTTTAACCCTGGCATCCTTATCATACCACACCTTTATGTCACTCTGAGACTTTTTCAAATTCTCAGCAGCCATTTCCCTGTCTCTCTTCAATCCGTTCTTAAAATCAGACACATATTTTAACAAACCAGGGGGGTCATCACCATTTCCAAGCCACTTTTCCTTTAACATACTGAGAGGCCCCTGAGATCATGTCCATACTCGTACACTAATTCAAATGGGCTGAAACCTGTTGACTCCTGTACAGCATTCCTCAGAGCAAAAAAAGCCAATGGCACACCCTCATCCCAATCAATTCCCATCTCTTCACAATACATTCTCAGTGTGTTCTTAAGTGTCTGGTGAAACCTCTCTAAACTACCCTCTGACTGTGGATGATATGCACTTGACAACTTCTGATTACTATGCAAGTCTTTGAGAAATTTCTTAAACATACCTTTGTAAAGTTACTTCCCTGATCTGACTGGATAATCTCGGACAGTCCTACCCATGAGAAATATTTAACTAAGTCTCTCATAATATTCTTACACAATGGTTAACAGATATTGATTTCCTCTCCGTGTCTTTGGCAAAGGTCCTACACAGTCTATTGCAATTTTTCTAAAGGGCCTACAAAAAGTCTGAATGGGTTTTAATGGTACAGGTGGGATAATTTGATTTGGCTTACCAACTTTTTGACATTCAGAACAGGTTCTACAAAATGCTTCCACGTCCTTTTTCAAACCTGGCTAATAAAAGTGCATCAGCAACCTGCTTGTGGCTTTCCTAACACCTAAATGCCCTGCCAAACTAGAATCATGGTATAAAGTTATTATACCCTCCCAATTGCTAGGTTCTGAATAATAAGTTCTATATACAGGAGAGAACACAAACACCTGTATAGTTTTGTAGGTTCGGTTTACTGGATAAGAGTATGTACACAAAGGAGAGCAGCACTCTCTCTTGACTAGGCTCCCGGTCAACTGCTATAGGCGACGTATGGCAAGTGATACATTAGCAGCTTCCATACGTCGCCAGGCACATTAATTAGGCATGTGGGATATGGTAATAACATTGCCACACGCTGCTAGCTACATAAATGGAGCACATACATAATATACATACATGACATATAATCCAGCATACATAATATACATACACCTCCCTCCCCCCTATACGCTCATAGCAAAGTCTTGAGCGGACCTTTTCTTTTGGATCCGTTCTGAGCGTCGAGGGACTTCATCACTGGGAAGGGTATGGGACTCAACACTGGTGGCGGGGCCAGCAGAAGGCATTGTTACGGGTCGGAGAAAACGGCGGTTCCTCCACCACACACGACCACTGGGTAACCGCACCTGGTAGTCCCGTGACCTGCCGAGACCCATGACTACGCCTACTTTGTCCCAACGTAGGGAGGTCGGGTCCTGAACACGGACCTGGGTGCCGACACTCAACCTGGGGAGAGAAAGGGCGTGGTCATTGTAGCGGGCGACGACGTCCTGAACACGTTCGGCGGCTCGGCGATCACAATCCTCTGTCTTGGCCTGCCACTCCTTGGAGAAGGATTGAGGGTGAGCAGGGACACAAGAACGAAGGGGGCGTCCATACAAGACCTGGGCAGGGGAGCGTCCGGTGTAGTTAGGTGTGTTGCGGAGTTCAAGAAGACCCCTGTCGAAGGCCTCGCAGTCAATGTTCCCAGAAGGGGCCACCTTAAGGATGAGGTGCTTCAGGGATTTGACAGCAGCCTCAGCGTGGCCGTTGGACTGCGGGTAATGGGGCGATGACAACACATGCCGGACTCCCCATCGGTCAAGGAACACAGCAAAGTCCCGGCTTGTGAACTGAGGCCCTCCGTCGGTTCGCAGGCGTGCAGGAACGCCCACGTCACGGAAGTAGTGGCGGAACTTGCTGATGGTGGTGGCAGACGTCGTGTCATTACCGCACTTGATGACAACCGGCCAACCAGAGAGACGGTCGACGATAACGAGGAAGGACTTTCCTGACACACAGAAAAAGTCGGCCGACACAGACTCAAAGGGGCGGGTGGGGTTGTCGTCACTCATAAAGGATTCCTGCTGCTGGCTGGGTTGTAATACGCGGCGGGGCTTACACACCTGGACAGCATTGGAGATGTCGGGGTCGATGCCAGGCCGGAACACAGTCTGTCTTGCACGCCGTTTGGTGGCCTCGGCTCCACAGTGACTGTCGTGGAGGCGAGCCAAGGCGTGGAGACTTGAAGCAGCAGGGACAACTACCGAAGGGGAGGTGTCACTGGCCAGAGGTAGGGGTAGGGCGGCAGCAGGGTAGTTGCTGCTCCCTTCGTGCACCCTGTTGGCGTGTTTTACCTCGAGAATCGGTGTTGGGAAGTCCTGGGAGATGGTGGCCAACTCTTGGCAATGTCTGTAGGACAGCAAAGGAGTCGGGACGCCATTATGCACATCAATCCAGGCTTGACACGACCTGTTGCCAAAGGTGACGTGTGCATAGAGTGAACCTAGGGCCGGGGTCATCTGTGAACCATCTGCCATAAAGCGGAGATCCTTGGGGGGCGGTCCTAGATCACTTGGAGAGAGCCCCAAGCATTGCAAATGCTGGGGACCGATGACTGTAGCATCAGCGCCGGTGTCGAGCAACATCTGAAGACGGGATGACACACCGCCGTAGGTCACGATGACGCTGATGTACTGGGGGACTTTGGTCCTGGGGGGGGGGGGGGGGGAGCACACATTCCTAATGTGGCTCGAGCGTTGTCAGGAGTCGTCGTGCCTCTGATTGGAAGGCTGTGGGCGGCCCTCTCTGGTGGAAGGGGGCTGAAGCTTCCGCCGACGCGGTCCCTTGGGTATGTTGGAAGGGCAACACTTGTCATAGTGGCCCAGACGACCACACACATTGCACTGGACGCGTTTGGCTGGGCACCGTACTGTGAGTGACCAGTGGCCCTTACGGTCACAACTGTTGCAGGTAGACTGAGCAGCTGGACACACCTGTGTTCCGTGCTGCTTACCACAGTTGTTGCAAAATAAACCGGGCGTGGACGTGGTGGGCGAAGGCGTAGGAACAGACTTCTTGTCCTTCTTGTACCGGGACACAGCGCGTACAGCTGTAGGGGGAGCACGGATGGCAGAGGTGGCACACCTGGCAGCCTCATAGGAGCGACATATCGTCAACACATCCTGAAGAGAAGAGGAAGAGTCGAGGGAGGTGAGGCGTTGGACAAGTTCCTCGTCCTTAACACCCATCAGGATCACCTGCCTCAACTGGGTCTCCTCGCACTGCTGGTGGTGGCCTGGACATATATCTACCTCTTCCGAGGCTCTCTTAAGACGCACGTAAAAGGCATCAAAAGACTCACCCTCCATCTGTCTGCAGCTAAACAATTCCCTCCTGCGCAGAGCTTCATTCTGCTGTCCTTTGATGTGCCGTTGTAGAACGTCCAGTACCTCCTCTACAGACAGCGAAGAGGTTGGGGGTACCTGCAACGTATGTTCCAAGACATGCTGAATTTCCAAGGACAGGCACATACGCAGTTGGATGAGTTGTTTAGGCTGTGACAAACTCTGGAGATCCACCATTGTAGAATAATCAGTACACCGTCGCCGCCATTCACGAAAAGTCTGGAAATTCACATCAGGCTTCAAGATGGGCGGTGTTTGAGCTGCTGCTTTAGGTGGGGCTGGGGGGTGTGAAGGAAGCATGGATGAGGTATCTGAACCAGTCAGTACCGAGGCAGTGTTAGAGCCAGGGGCTTGGTTAACAGTGAGGCGAGATATGAAGGCTTCAAACCGTTCACTGTCTTCCAATCTCCGTTGGTGGTCTCGTTCTGCCTCTGCTTGCCTTCTGTGCTCATCCGCCAAACGTCTGTGAGCTTCATCCTCGCGTTTCTCATCTCTCATAAACTTCAGTAAAGCAATTATCTCTGGAGACAACGCTGAATATTGAGGTGAGGGACTGCGCGATGTGGGGGCTGGAGCGTCGTGGCCGGCCTGGTCACCCATCTCTGCGGGGCTATCGCCTGCCTGGCTCATCCAGACGCTGGGTCCACGGCTACGTAAGGCGTGAGACATAACTACTTCCTCTGTGTACTATGTCTTAAATCAGTGTTGACCGGTCAGCCCGTCGTATCAACAAGATTTCAGACAAAAATTAATTAAATACACAGATAAGTAGGTTATATATATAAAATATATATAAGGAAGCCGTGCGGTCAGCGAGTGTTAGTACGTGTATGTGTGTGAGTGTGTCCCGGGCCGGCAAAGCGTCTCGCCCCAGCTGTGAGGGGGGGGGTGGAGGGAGAGGTGCGGCGACTCCCAGTCAGTCTAGTTACCCTCAGGACGCGGTCAGAAACGGGTGCACTGAACTTTACTCCTTACAAATGCCCAGAACGTGCCGTATACCTTGGGAATCCTTTAGAACAAGGTCACACATGAATGGCACGAACACACAATGCACTAAACACTTCACAGAAAATCACTGTCACTGACACTGCTCAAAGTTGCTGAGATTCTTCGAGGAGAGCTGACGCGCGGGAGTTGACCCAAGCGAGAGAGGAGTCCGTACGCCGGCTTTCCACAGACTTTGCACTATCACTCGTAATTATCCAGTAAGATCGGATCACTGCGCCATGTTAGGTTCTGAATAATAAGTTCTATATACAGGAGAGAACACAAACACCTGTATAGTTTTGTAGGTTCGGTTTACTGGATAAGAGTATGTACACAAAGGAGAGCAGCACTCTCTCTTGACTAGGCTCCCGGTCAACTGCTATAGGCGACGTATGGCAAGTGATACATTAGCAGCTTCCATACGTCGCCAGGCACATTAATTAGGCATGTGGGATATGGTAATAACATTGCCACACGCTGCTAGCTACGTAAATGGAGCACGTACATAATATACATACATGACATATAATCCAGCATACATAATATACATACAACAATAGTCTTTCAGAATAACAATTTGCATCTTCATTTCCCAATGATCTGAAGCTGGGACCTTGGGAGGTCACCATTTCGTCATCAACACACCACCTTGGTAGTGAAATCCCACAAAGTTATCAACAGGCTTACCATTCCTTTCAGCCTCACTCTAGATTTATCTTAAACTGTCCTCCCTAAGCTGCGAGTTGATTAATTCGCCTTTATCAACAATAAAATCTGGACAAAATCTACCTCCAACTCTACCTTGCCATTTTTGTCTCCCTCTTCCATTATTACCTCATCATACTTGTCATTTTCCATGAACAACTAACCTAAATCAGTGTCGTCCTCACATGGGTCTTTCTTAGCCATAGACCTAGTGACAGCATACACTGGAAAAATATCAACATTTTCAACCTCCTCTCTCACTGCATCATATTTAACATTTACATTATTTATGTCATTCATAAATACCTCGGTAGTGTCATTCCCATCACTAGTTAAAGGATCTTCCACCATCTTAGGGTCCGGAACCACACGGTACCTTGTTAGATCATTACCCAATAACATATCCACTTAATCAATTAACCGGTAATTCACCCGTCACCTTAACCTTAGCTTTACCCACGACAAGATCGGTCTCAAGATTTACTTCATGTATGGGTATGGCCAATTTTGAGCTTAACACTTCACCTCATCGCCTGAACAAGACTCTGCCGTCTACTCCAGTGATATCTTGAGGTCAACACTCTGATTTGCCCCAATGTCTCTTAATATTGTAATTTTCCTCTTGGGACCTACCTCTACGGAGATTTTTCCCTTCGGTTATAAATGCTTCAAATTCTCTAGCAGGCTTCTTAACCTCACATTGTCTGGCACCTGTCACATCTTTGAGAAAACTCCTAGGTTTTTCCCAAGACACAGTTAACCCTGCTGACTTTTGAGTAGTTCTACACTGAAATTTTAAATTACCAACTTCCCCACACTTTTAGCATTTCACTGGTGGCCTTCCTTGCTGACCTACATTATTATTTCCATGCTGTGACTTATAACAATTTTCTGCCCTTGAGGAAACCCAATCATATTTTTGCCTGACGGCTGACTGCTTTCTTCCTCGTAGTTACCTGACCCTTGATTGTGCTGTTTAGTACTTGGCTACATTTGGTTCTGTTGACCCTTCCCATGATACTGGCTCCTGAACTAGCTATCTCCACCTTGTTTGTACGAGATATCCTTTCTCTACATTTTATAGGCCACTGCTAGCTGCTCCGCTAACCGCGCCGCCTCCATCAAGTCCTTAATCTGTCCCTTATTTATTAAATTTTCACATCAGTGTGTACCAAATTTTTAAACTGCTCGAACATAATCGGCTGCCTCAAATCTTCAAAATTTTCCACCCCCTCTGCCTTGCACCACCTATCAAATTTCATTCTACATTCACTACCTAACTCCAGCCTCTTTCACAGCCTCATAATCAACAGACTCTGTCATATCTAAACAAGCATAAGCCTCCCTTGTTTTTCCTATGAACCACGTCTGAACCAGAAGAGCCCAATCATTTTCATCCCAATTTTTTAATTTGCTATTTTCTCAAACTGGATAAAGAAATCTTCTGCTTCCTCTTCAACAAACTCTGGTAACTGGCTAACTCTATGATCGTTTTCTCTGTTTACAAGTCTGACACCCATCTCTGCCTCTACTTTTAATTCTTTAAGTCTTATCTCTTTCTCGGTTTGGATTCTCTTATAGTCCAAGCCTAACCTAAACCTTTCCAATGCCAACTTTTCACTCATCTGCATCCTACCATCATGGTTTGCCAACCCCTCAGTTTCTTCTTCAGTTTCTTTTAACACTCCCAAAGAGGCTAATTCTCCCACCAACTCTTTTTGCATGTCACACTTATTACCAGACCTTAAAGAAATCTCATATAAACATGCTAAATCATATAATTACTTCTAAGTGCATTGAGAGAGATGGTGTACATCCTGGGTTTCAGATAAATTCTTTACATTTACACTTTCTGTTATTTTGCTGTTTAATACAAAAATAACATTATCACATAATGTTACTGGTTAACAAACCTTATAATATACTGCACACAAAACTGTCACTATTCACTTACTGTACTTGCAATGTCACTCTCAGTAGTAAATAGTACAGTACACCTCATTGCAGATTACAATGGTAAAAACTCATAATTTCTGACCTGGTATTGAATTTTTTCATTGTTAATTACAAGGCCCATTCTACTACAAAGTGTACTCAATGCATCTAAACCCTCTTGCATGTTTCTCATACCTTTACACTGTAAAAGTATATCATCAGCATATATTATAACCTGTGTGTCTCCAGGAAATTCGTGGCGAGCCATTATGTTCATCAACATGTTAAAAAGAGTGGGGCTAAGTACACCTCCCTGAGTACCAACCCTGAAACCACACTCTAGCCATTCTGTCACTCAAGTAATCCACAATCCATTCATCGACTTCTCAGATACCCCAAAATTAATTATTTCCTGAAGTATGACTTCTTTATTTGCCCCACCAAAGGCCCCTTTTAAGTCTTGGAGTTATTCAAACACATTACAATACAGTCTGCAGTACTTCTCCCTTTCATAAATCCATGTAAATTGAGCGCCAAGATATTTTCCACTTTATACAACAACCTGTTTAATACTATTCTTTCCATCATTTTACCAAAACAAAAAAGGTCAAAGATATTGGACGAAAATCTTCATTGTTCTTTGGTATTAGTACAATTACTGCTTTCTTCCACTTAATAGGGATACAACCTCCATTATGAGACGTATTAAACAATTCTAAAAGCCTTCTGTATTACCAGCGAGACAGTTAATCGCATATAATAACTCGCCTCTCGTTAGAGGAACACATGTATCATCCCCCAGTGTACACTGACTTTGAACTAACTCACGCCTAAGTCTACTCTTACTTTGTAATGAGGCCTGCACACAATGAGGTAATTCGGCAAAACTAGCAGTCCCGGGCCATTTCCTAATAAGTTGACTAGCCCTGCCCTGTGATCAGCGTAGCCGTTGCCCTTGCTTCGAACACCTCGCACTTTATTCACTTCCTTCCACATGTCACCCAAGCTCTTGCCTTTAGCGATTCTCCCTAAAAAGTCTGTCCAGTATTTGTTCCTCGCTTCTTGCTTGATTTCATTATCATTTGGATTTACACTCCATTCTCTTTGCACATTTCTAAGGAGTTTACTTCAGCCCTGAACCAATTAGTCATTAACATACATATTACGTTTCCCATGATTTATTTCGCCTTTATAACTACACTTACTTGTTGTCTAAACAGAATCAATAATGTGTAATAAATCATCATAGAAGCTATTAACATCCTTTGGTTCATAATCTGTATACTCATCCTGTATAGTAATGATCAGCTCCTGTTTTTTGTCTTCCAGCAACCAATATCTTTTCCGTTTAATTAACTTCTGTATTTGTTAAAATGTAGAGTAATTATTAATGCAAAATGATCACTAAGCAAATCCGTAACTATGTCATCATTCGCTGTTATTCCACATGTATTAAAACATACTGCATAATCCTACCTTCCTCCATGTATGTGGGTAGGCTCATGATTCCCCAATTTTTCAATATCATCAAACTCCTCCAAGAATTGTAACCATTTCCTTCCATTAATGTTGCTGGGTCCTATGGTCCCCAGGACTTTGTGTCTTGCATTAATATCACCAACCAAAACACTAGCATTATTAAATAGGCACTCAGGAATGTCATCAGTATCCAAACTTTGAGGATGTACAGTACAGTCTCGTTCAGGATTTTTTGAACACTGCTGGAGACACCTGGCAACCCAAGGCCGTTTGTTTACTATAGTACGTAGTATAATATAATACGAAGCAACAAAGCCCAATATTAATTAAGCAACAAGGAACTACGTAACCAATCACCGATAATCTTTTACATTCATTCATAATTTTTTTTACGTACTATAGCAAACAAACGGCCTTCAGTTGCCAGGAGTCTCCAGCAGTGTTCGAAAAATCTTGAATAAGTCTGTACATTGATGTTAATAATACATATAGACCTCCCTAGGACGTTGATTTTAACAAACAAACTTTCAACCCCATTCTGCTTGTCAGCCATTACCAATTCATCCGGTACATTTTTCCGAACATAAGTTAACAGACCTCTTGTATTATTTTTATTATTAGCTGGTAAACAGAAACATTGATAATCACGCAAATTCATCAAATTACCATCCTCCGTCTCTTGTAGGGCTATAGCATCCTTCTTATACAACAGTGCAGTGCATGCACATCCGTGGTCCTAGGACGTAAGTTATTTACATTCCATGAAAATATACTTAAACTATTGTCCTCCATTTTCCCCATTAACAACAGAAACTAACCTTATTCTCTCATTGACAAACTGCTCCATTACTTCTTTCGCTCGAGCTAATACCTTATCATGTAATACTTCGGGGATGTCACCCCCTCTTGGGGGTAATCTCTTCCGTTATGTCCACATTTTCGGTCCCCCAGAGCAAAGATGTTTTGTTGAAATTTACTACAGTATTATGTTCACAAAAATGGGTAATTACCTTCTGGTTGTCCTCTACTTTTTTCCTAAGCATCTGAATTTCTTGCCTGGGTTGAACTACTACACCATACACATCACCAAACTTGTCAATTACCTTATCTTCTGAAACAAATTTTGGTGCAGCTCCTGCACCATTTCCTGTTACCTTCAACGTGTCACTCTGTTTCACCCTCTTCTTCCGCACGTTCTCAGTTGGAGGTAGAGTTGTCTCACTTGCAACTCCTCGTCCTTCCTCCTTTTCTCACTGTTGCACTTTCCCCATTTTTTGCCTCCGCACACCACGCATCTGTGGCTTCTTATTGGAAATTGAGGAACCTGCATTATGCGCGCCGCCACAATTGTAACAGCGTGGCACATGTTGCCCAGACTTTATTTTATTTCCACATTCTATTGAATTATGATTGTTTCCGCAGTAACGACACGGACATACACTTTGACATTTCCAGGCCATTTGGCCCCACCTGCTGCACTTGTAACACAGAACAGGTTGTTCAACAAACTTTTCAATTGTCCTATATCATATTCCAGAAATGAACATCGTCTCCGGAACGTCTCCGTTCATCAAGGCTACCACTTGGTTCTTCTTCTCACCTCGGATTTCGTGTCGCTTTGCCCATACGAATTGTGTATCGTCAAGAAGAAAATCAGGATTCAGTATCGCCTCCTTAAATCCTGTCGTCGTCAAAAACTTTACCGCCTCATCCCCAGCTACAGTCAGATAGGAATTATTACGACCTTCCTTAAGCATGGGTTCAAACTTTTTATGCTCTCTTCCCAGTGTAGCAGCCCACAGCAACAGCTCATAAAATTAAATCCGTAACTCACTTGGAAAGTTCAACCTCCTCCTACCTGAGCGGTTTCAAGCACCCGGGTTGTTCGGCACATTGTTATTTTCACGATGATCCGTTTGACTAACCTGCTGCGTTTTATTCCCAGTTGAATTTTATCTGCTTTCTTCTGTGTGTGCAGTCCTCTTCTTTCTATCATTCGTGATCTCATCACTATCACTTCCTTCACTTTTCTTCGCCAACTTTCGCCCCCTCTTCTTTTCTTTTTCACTAATCACCTCTTGAAAACTGTCTGTCACCTTCATTGTTGTTGGCCGCGGATCATCTGCTTCCGATTCGCTACTTGAAAGCCGCAGGTCGTCTTCTAAGCTGTTCAGTAGTGCAATCTCTTCTTCTCTAGCCAATGCCCTCATAAGTTTCTGCCCACCACTTGGCTCAGGCATGGTGCAAAGCTTAGGCAGCCAATGAAAATCATCAGTGTTGTCGCAAAGTACAAGGCTGACACGTCCGCGGACGACCATCAACACAAATTGCGCCTACTCCTCTCAACCAATGAGGACAAGCCCTATAAATCCCAGAGAATGGGAGAAATTAGTACCGTTAATTTCCGAGAAAAAATATTACAAAATGAAGGCAGATGTGTTTGGGTAGTGTTATTAAGGAGGGAAGCTTGGATGCCATAACATCCAAGTTCAACGTCGAGGGATATGTACACTCGCAACAAAAAGTATCGGTGCATACTGTAGTGTGAACAATTTGAGACCAGTGACAATAAGTATTGGGAAAGGCGAGTTGTTCCAGCCCTATGTTGGCAGCAGTGGTCAAGTGAAACAAACCGTTAAAAATAAGGTGGGGAAGTGATAAATAGACTGTATGAAATATGAGGAGCTCCCTGTTAACAAAATTATTTGTGTTACTTGTGAATATTGCCACATTAATTTATGCTACCAAATAAACCACTCCACCTGGTCGTCCTGAGGGGTGGTGCAGCGTGGACGGCCGCTCCGTGGCCTGTCGTCTGTAGCACCAGTTTCGAGGTATCGCCGAATCCATCGTGCAGCGGTGTTCCTGTGGACACCAACCCGTTGGCTAATATCTGTGACGCCGAACCCTTCGTTTTGAAGGGCAATAATAGCTCCTCGTGTTCCCCCTGTGGTTTCCATGTCGTCTGGCATGTGTAGATCTCTACTGCTGCATATTGCCTCTGTTTTATACCCACGTTTACCGAGACCGAACCCTCGCTCATCATTCAGTCGACACAAAGCAACATTGCGAAAAGAGGAAACAAACACACTGATTGTCAGCCATATGGCAACACCTAGTGGAGGGGGGGGGGGGGTTAAGAGGATACACTTACCAACCTTCCCGACATATCACAGTGTATACGTATCGTTTCGGAAGTCGTCGATCTCACCCTGCACCGATACTTTTTGGTGCGAGTGTACCTCAGTCATCTGAACTACAACGATGGAAGAACTGGGAGCATCTTCAATTAAAGTAAGTTCAACAATTTTGTTATTAAGTAGGTTACGTTAAATAGGGTGCACATGCCTACACTCTCTGAGGCAAGCAAATTTCTCTTTCTCATCCCAGTCTCCTGCATCCCACAGATTTTTTCTGGTTCCCAAGTTCAAAGTTGAACACACAGGTAGCTCAAACATGACCTAAAAAATAAAATAAAAAAGTTAATGGGGTTAGCCTTCAATTCCTGTCGCCTGTGGGGGGGGGGGGAGGGGGTATGGTATGATTTTTGTATTGCTTCTCTAACACAGTTTGTAAGATGAGATAACTTCAGTAGTTGAATGAGCTTGCACTTGGTAGTAAAACAAAACACAAGTCTCTTGAAAATTTCATAATGTTGCCCGTAAAACACTGTAACAAAAACAGGTCTATGAAATTATCATTTTATTTTTCTTTGCTCATAAATCATATTTACTATAAATATCCGATAAAACATGCAAAACAATTACAAAGAGAGTAACGAAGATCAGCTACTAGCTACATCTTCAAATTTCAATATTATTAGTTCGTTTTTATGCCGCCTCTCTCCGTCATACGCTGCACTGCGGGGTCCTTCGCGTTTAAAACTATGGTTGTCGACACGATGATCCCCGTCGACGGATGATGTTGATTAAAACTCCGGGCGTTAGACTCGTGAACCCAAAGCAGTAGATACCGATGCATTATTCTGACTGTAAATGGTTCGGATTTACGAGTCTGAATTTCGGGGTTAGTGGAACAGCAGAAGAGGCAACAGGAGTTTTGTGGGAGACTAGTCGCACAGTTTTTTTTTTTTTTTTTTTTTTTTTTAATTGGGCACTCCTCTACATCCTTGTGTAAGGTGCAGCGCAGAAGAGTTTACAGCGCCCAACAGGGAAGCATGCTAAGTTCATGCTTGCCTTTATGTCTCATGAGTTAAGGGCGTAGAAGCCTGAAGAGTCAAGGGCATAGAAGCCTGAAGAGTCAATGGTTTATGTCATCAAGTTATTGGAAGCTCCAACAACTTGTCCCTGAATACGAATTCGCAACTTTCGATTTACACCAGGTACCTACTTTAATGCTAGGTGAACAGGGACTAATGGGGGCTAGGAAGTATGTCCAAACAACTTCCACCGGCCCGGGAATCGAACCCGTGACATCTCGCTTGCGAAGGCAAGAGCGGTACCACTCTACCACCAGCACCCCCTAGTCGTACAGTGTTGTGATGTACAATGTTATGTGTACAGTGGTGTGATGTACAGGGTTGTAATGTACAGTTGTGTGATGCACAGTGGTGTGATGTATAGTGTTATAGTGTAAAGTGTTGTGATGTACAATGTTGCTATGTACAGTGTTATAGTGTACAGCGACGTGATATACAGTGTTGTGATGCATAGTGATGTGATGTACAATGTTAAAGTGTACAGAGTTGTGGTGAAGGCTATGAACCCTCCCAACAGTGTTTATTGAATATGCAGCGATGGTAATACAATTAGTGTGTTTGAGAAGCCGATGATGGATATTAATGAGTTGTTATTATGTGAAGGAGACATTCAGTAGCCTTCACGTGTTAAACGAGTTAAATCGGATCGCCTGAAGATTATCCACCCCAGATTATTTCACTTGATGATTAGACGCCCGAATTTATTGCAAATAAAGATTAGCCACCCCAACTTATCTCAACTGATGATTAGACATCCCCAATTCATATCACCTGAAGACTAGACACTCTAGTTTTTTGTCCTGAAAATTAGACACCCAAGCTTATTTTACTTGATGATTAGACACCCCAATTTATATCCCCTATCGCTCAGGTGAGCTAACCCCGCCAGGTAGCATTAAGGTTATTAATATTCTGGTGAAATAAGCTGGGGTGGCCAATCTTCGGGTGATCCGTAAAATCTTGTTGGGGTCCAATTAGTAAAGGATCAATATTTGGTCTCTTGACTAACGAATAGAAATCGGGAACTCGAAGTATTATGGTATCTACAAAACCTCTTTATCTACCTTAAAGAGAAAAAAAGATATGAATTAATATTCTTCCTCGAAAGAAAATAAAAATAAATGAAAAGGTATAATAAAACTTTCCTTCATTTCTTAAAAGTTGTGTAAAGAATGAGACTCACTAGTGGCGGGTTAATGACGCGAGCCGCTTGAAACATCTAAATACATTAAAAGAAGTGGAAAAAAGTTTAGTTTAAATTGTTGTTGTTTTTTCAGTAAAACACTCGGGGTATAGAGGTGACCACGGGGGTAGGGGGGGGGGGGGGGGGGCAGTAAAAACCAGCTCTTTCTCATCTGTAGATATCTCAGTTTTTGGTTTGTTTTCTAAGGTGGGGTCTCTCTCTCTCTCTCTCTCAATGTCAGAGAAATCTTACCCTGGCCCTCCAGACCTCAGCTCTGGCCAAACACGAATTCTTGAATAAAATGGATAATCTTTGACGTAACACAGAAAACCTTTCATACCCGACTTTTAATATTCCCAGTCGTCTCCCCACTACCCCCAACCTGCAGGACTGTGAGAGAAGAAGTGGGATGTGAGAAAATAGTTGAGGCTGTGGGAGAAGTGGGAAAGTGACAGGGAAAGTGAGGCCGTGGGAGGGAAGGTAGGGGTGTTGGAAGGGAGGTGGGGTGTTGGAAGGGAGGTAAGAACATAAGATTGGAGAAGAATGGAGGAAACTCTTGCGGGCCTATTGGCCCATACTAGGTAGACCCGTTTACACCCAACCCCTATCGCTCATATCTCCATCCAGCCTATTTTTGAAGCTACCAGGCGTGTTCGAGCTATTGATGAAGTTGGGTAACTTGTTCCACTCATCCACTACTCTATTTCCATACGAGTGTTTACCTATCTCGCGCCTAAATCTAAATTTCTCTCATTAAAAACCATAGTTACGAGTTCGTTCCTGGTTGAATGGTGTGTGTGAAGGGAAGCTAGGTGTTGGAAGAGAGACGAAGGTATTGGAAGAGTGGTGTGGGTGTTAGAAGGGAAGGCGGGAGTGTTGGAGTGGAATTAGGATATTGGAAGGGGAAGCAAGGATGTTAGAAGAGGAATTGAGCATGTTGTAAAGGAGGCTGGGGTGTACGAAGGGGAGACGGAGGTGTTGCAAGGGGAATTGGAGGTATTGGAAGGGGAGGTGGAGGTGTTGAAAGGGGAGGCTGAGAGGTGAGGGATAGTGGTTTCGTGGAGGGTATGATGTGTATGATGAAAGGATGAGGGTGGGAAGGTAGGTGAAAGGTGAGGGTTGGTGGTGGGTCAGAGGTGAATTGTTGGCTGGGTGGTGGATGAATGTGGGGGCGCTGGAAACGCTTCTGCGCTTCACCTTACACAAGGATGTAGGGGGGGTGCTCAATAAATAAATACAATACACAATGTGGAGATGGGTGGAAGGTTAGGGGTAATGAGGTGGTTGGTGAGAGGTGAAGGGTGGTAGTGAGGTGGCGGATGAGGGTGGGGGAGGTGGGGGTGCATGTGTCCGAGGTCTTCATTATTTTGTGATTGCTGGTCCTCCCTTCCCCAGGTTCATTCATCTTGTCCCACCACCTATTCCCTGAATCAACGCAAGCCAGGTGGTACGGCTTAGTGACCCATCATGTAAACAGACTTCCTCGCTAAACCCAACTCTCTCCTCTACTATAGGCAAAAAAAAAACACACACACAAAGGAGCTGACAAAAAGATAAACAAATACACAAATAAAAAAGAAAAAGAAACAAAGATCACCGCTTGTCTATAAATTTTAGAGGAACTAAAATAACCGAAACTGAAATGAAAATAAACAAACATTATTAAAAACTTAAAATGTATTCAATATCTCGGAAGCAAGGTAAATGGCCTCATTTTTTTGTATTTGGCAGTGAAATATAAGATACGACTAATTTTTAATAAACAATAATTCAATCCTGATACCTGAGCCTTAATTCCATCCCAATAAACTGGTGTTGGGTATGTTTCTTTCGTCTGTACTAAACCATTGTTGTGAGGGAGTCGCACGCTGTCGTTTTGTGAAGGAAGATCAAGTGACGTGCCGAGTTAATAGAGCGACGAGTCATTGGATAACAAATTAATTTGATATAAAAATAATACTATAATGATATGATAATCGGTTAGAAAATGGCGAAGGTGGTCCAGTCAGATTGTTTAAGGTTCTTGATTAATGCGTTATATTCCTGGTTTTGTTGCTTTGTTGACATTATTTATACAGTATGTGTACAATGTTTCTGATAGCGTGTGTATCTGTACTCTTTACTAATGTGTATAACTATAATTCACATAGTACAGTACACGAATACCTGCACTTTTACTAGTGCACGTTCCTGAACATTTATGAATACTTGTACAGGTATTTGTTCTTTTAATAGTGATTGCACCTGTCTTTTAGCTATTGCTTGTACCTGTAGTTTTAGCTTTACTAGTGCGTGTACCTGTACAGTGCCTGGACCTGTGCATAGCCTGGGTCAGAGTGCCTCCTGTGTCAAATGCTTCAAGGTGGTCTAGTTGATGATGTGCACTTGAATAACACAGAAGGCTTTTGGATGGCTCACTGGACCTCCATGTGGGTTGATAGTGAATGCGATTAACCATTTATGGGAGTTCAAATAGCTTGGAAAATCCTGATATAACTTCTTAGGTACTGTAGGTTATGTATCTAAGCTACTGTGCCGAGTAGCAGTTATATATGTAATTACGTGGCAACACTGCACGTGTTATGTGGCAACATTGCCCCGAGGCTGCCATATGGCAAGGCAGTCAGTCTGACTGTGTGAGCCGTGCATGGCACACGCTAGTCACCACTTGTATTTCTCTTATCCATAAATAAATGGACTTCAGTGTTACCCGGTGTTTCCCTACCCATCACTGCATTCTTCAGGGAACACTTGCAACCATCATGGCGCAGTGACTAGGACCTGTGGACGTACAAGTGTGTGAACAATGCCGACAGTTACATCTGCCGGCGATATGCGCATCGACTCAAAGTGTGTTGTGTTGTGTTTCGCCGCGATGTGCAGCGTTGGGCCGTCACAGTACTTTTTAGTGACGGTGGCAGTGTTAGTGTCAGTGTATTAGTGTGTGTCTAGAGCTGAGAGTTGAGCATTAGCCTGTTTTTTAGTGGTACCCACGGAGCACGCAGGCGTACACCCTTATTGTGTGACATCCCGGGTGACACTGACGGTCTCCCCCCTGCCGTGTCTCTAGCCACCGGCATTAAGGCCACCACTAAGTGCATCTACTGTCTCAGACACACACACACACACACACACACACACTCACGGACAGAACAGTGGACCCTATGCGTTATTTCTGCGCTGTTTATGTCATATATATGTGGTTCGAGCTGTTGAGGCGCCATTTTATATACTAAACAGTGCAGTCCACGCACACACAAAGATGGGAGGTAAGAGGGGACAACGTCAAGATGGGAGACACGACTCCCCACCACCTTCTCCTCCACCGGGCGCAGACTCTCACCCTCCACCTCCAGTGATGGACATTGCCCCAATTCTGAGGTGGATGGACGACCGGGACGAGCGACGTAGAGAGATGGAACTTCAGAGGGAGGAGACACGAAGAGAGGAGGAAAAGTCACGTTTTGATGCACTATTGGCGACCCTGGCGCTAACCCACCCTCCCTCACTCGCGCACCAAGGCGCCAATATCCTCCCTCCTCCACCACACCAGCGTCCTCCAGGTACTCTTGCCTCCAAACAAAGAGCTCCCAAGGCATCTGTTCAACCCCCACCCGCCCTCTCACCAGACGTCACGTTTCAGCTTTTTCGTGAGTGGAGGCGGCGTTGGACAGACTACTCCACGATGGTGGACCTTGACAGCATGCCTCCAAACAAACAGCTCATCCAACTGCAGATGTGTTTGTCGCTGGAGACCCAGAGAGTTTTGGAGCACACGTTGCAAGTGCCTCCCGATTCTACCTCTTCAGTGACGGATGTGCTCGACCTTTTACAGGAGCATGCTAACGGTCGGAATAACGAGGCTTTGCGTCGCCGCGCCTTCACCAGCGGCAAGCAGGCGGAGAACGAATCCTTTGACGACTTTCTTGTACACTTGAAGAGTTTGTCAGAGGAGATCGACGTCTGAAAGGCGCACAGCCGAGAATGTGAGGAAGCCGGGATCAAGCACGGGATCTTGGCAGGTGTCAGGCAGGAAGAGTTGGTGCAGCGACTCATCCCCCTGGACGCTTCCTCCACACTCCAGGTGGTAGTGACTGAATGTCGGTCGTACGAGGCCACCAAGTCCGCCACCTCTGCCTTACGGGCCCCTCCTGCTGTGAGAGCTATCTCACAGTACAAGAAGGGTAAGAAGGCGGCCAACAACGTGAAAGCTGCCGAACGTTCTTCCACGCCTCCGCCTAGTGCTTCCTGTGGCAGCTGAGGAAAGCAGCATGGCCCCAAGACATGCCCGGCCGCCGACGCACTGTGTCGTGGATGTGACCGTAAGGGCCACTAGTCTAACACAGACAGGTGCCCTGCACGAGGCCGCAAGTGTCAGGCCTGCGGTCGTTATGGACACTACGACAAGTGCTGCCGCCAACCCAAGCCCAAAAGCCCGAGACGAGGAGGAAAGCAGCGCACTTCCCTCGGGGTGGTTCGCACGCAGCCCCCTTCAGATGACCCACGCAGCTCCAAGCAGCAGCTGAGTCACATCAGGAGGGTGGAATCGACCACACGCCCCAGGGCTACCCCTTCCCCCACCATCAGCGTCGCCGTCACACACGGTGATGTGTCAGGTCACATCGAGATGATACCGGACACCGGCGCTGATACTACGGTGATTGGGTTGAAGCACCTCCAGAAACTGGGCCTCACTACAATGCGGACGGTTCCCAGATGCCGGACGCTGTGGGCTCCTTTCAAGCGGAGATCACCTACGGCGACAGGTCGTGTCACGGATGGATCGACGTGCATCCTACTCTCGCTACACCCTTGTTGTCGTGGGAGCACCTCAAGGAATTATGCGTGGTACCCAGAGACTTCCCGAGCAGATCCCAGCTGCTCGTTACACCGCCAGCAGGGTGCGTGAGCCGACGAGCGACGTGCCTGGCGCTGCCACAGAGAGCTGCCCAGAACCTGCGTCCACTCCCACCCACACAGGACGCTCCCCTGCCCAGATCCTGTATGGTCACCCTCTCCGCTCTTGCGTTCCTGCACACGCCAAGGCCTTTGCGAAGGACTGGCAGACCAGAGCCGAGAGCTGTGACCGCCGCGCCGCTACACGTGCCCAGGACGCCAAGGCTCGGTATGACTACTGTGCCCGCCCTCTTCAGCCGCTGGAGATTGGTGCCCTTGTCCGCGTCCAGTACCCGGCGACGACAAGTTGGGACAAGGTGGGCATAGTGATGGGCGTCGGCCGGTCGCGGGACTACAAGGTCAGGATGCCGAGCGGCCGTGTCTGGTGGAGGAACCTCCGCTTCCTCCGGCCAGCCCCACCCCCTGCTGCTGGCCTCCTGACCGAGGACGAGTCACCTACACCTCACGAGGATCCGCCCCACAGTGCACCTCGACGCTCGGAGCGACTTAGGACTAAGAAGTCCGCTCAAGACAAAGAATATGAGCGTGAGGGGGGGAGGGAGATGTAGGATATGTATCTATGCTACTGTGCCAAGTAGCAACCTTGTAAATAAGCTACTGTGCCGAGTAGCATTTATATATATAATTACGTGGCAACACTGCACCCGTTATGTGGCAACATTGCCCCGAGGCTGCCATATGGCAAGGCAGTCTCAGTCTGACTGTGTGAGCCATGCATGGCACACGCTAGTCACCACTTGTATTTCTCTTATCCATAAATAAATGGACTTCGGTGTTAACCGGTGTTTCCTTACCCATCACTGCATTCTTCAGGGAACACTTGTAACCATCAAAGCACAATTAATTATCTAATAATATTCATTTAAAGAGCCGATCAGTCGGGAAGGTTGGACAACTACTCCCAGGGTTCATCACGGCAGATGAAAAAAATTTACCATCCAGCTATGAAGTACGTTAAATTACATCTGTCATCTGATCATCTCAAGCTCATTCCCTGGCCATGGTCGTCCCTAGTCCTTCCACAACATTAAATATAGACATCCGTGATGAAAACTTACATTTTCCAGACATGAAATAGTGAACAGTGATGAAAACTTCCATGTTGGAGTTATCGATCTTTTGCATCATTTGGCACCCAGCAAGTAAATACACCAGATGATACTTGAGCAGTAATTCATTTTAACCTAAAAATAAGGTATGCCTGTATACAGTATGTGAACTTAATACTCACATGAAAATGATCTCCACAACAGTAGGTGCTGTATTCGGACATGGGGAAGTGCCGAGTAGCAAGCCACCATCTCTTTCTTATCTTCTTATCTTTCGGTACTGTGATGAATATTTTGCCTCGTGAGGATTTGTCGGTACTCTTGCACATTGGCACGAAGCACCAACGATTCTTTGTCCTTTCCTTGAACATTGTATATGGCTACAAGTCCTGTATTTCCACTGGTAGCAACACATACACCACAGCTGGCTGAAACCAGGCCCCCTCTCTGCAGCTCGAGGGAACCAGTGACGTCACAACCAGTTACAGAGCTTTTAGCAGTCACGTGACTTTTTAGCAACTTTAACCCTTAATTTTTACAGGGTACTTTGGGTGCCTGGATATTACCTTACAATGAATACATAAGAAAATAGAGGAAGTTTCTCGCGGCGTTAAGCGTCACGACCTTCGCTGGTGAATTAAGTGATGTAACGCTGTTTTCTTATATTTTGGCCAATATTATCGTTTTCTTTTGTCAGATGTGGTAAGAACAATGTCTCAAGGTCTTCTGGATGACCTGATATTGACTGACTTTGCAGAATTAAGAGCCTACATAAATCTTCCTTCGCGTCTTGAAACAAGCGTGGTGTTGACACCTGAAACCCACGACTTAACTTTATTTTTTTTTCAAGATTATTAAATATGTCTCACCTTCTTGTAGATACCTGGATATCGACAAACATTCCAGAACTAATGAGATACAAAAGAAATAAGAACTCTCTACAAACAAGATCTCGGCTGGCTTAATGTGTTTATTTTATCAGAATGCTTGCAGGCATTTATCCATTTATCACAAGTTTTCTTTTCTCTGAGATATCTGTAATACTTGATGTGCTCTCTGCTTGAAATTTGAGCTTTGCTTGTGCACCCGTATATTGCACAAATAAACATAATTGTTGATACACTGGTCCCGGGACCAGACGCGGGCACACAGGTGACCAGATGATGCGTGTTTACAACTGTGACGTCACCGAGCTGTGGATTGTGGGTAAAACAAGTGCTCGGAGGACTATCCTTACTGTCTCTAATCCTTGATATACAGTAAGCCCCGTACAGACACAGTAGGTAGTAAGCAGCTACCAAACAGGGAGGTACTACTGCCTGGGAAGATATTGGAAGCATAATGTGTTGTCTAATGGTAGACCCTGCTGCTATATGGCATCACGAAAATTGTGACCAAGTTCCAGGTTGCTCATCTGACTTCTGCCTCATTTACACACAATTGCAGGGTCTCAATTGTTTGTCTTACTATTGACAACACAACATACAGTATATAGTTTCTTACTTTTGATTTTTTTTAATTTTTGCATTTCCTTATGGCTCTTTTGTTGTTGTTGTTGTTGTTGTTGTTCATTTTCGCCCCCCAGGCCCCGATGTGGGTCAGTGACCTGTGCCCAGGTGGGCTAATCCCCGTAAAAAATAAAAACATAATATAAAAACCCAACCAGTATTCGGCTGACTGATCATCTCTTCAGTGATTCTACGTCTCTGTTGGGTTTACATATGAGTCCTTCGTGTGCCCAATCCAACTTGCTCGCCTCGCAAACGAGCGGACCTGTGTTCGATTCCCGGGCAGGGAGAAACTATGGGCGAGTTTCTTTACGCCATTTGCCTCTGCCTACCCAGCAGTAATTGGAAACCTGGATGTTAATCGAATTGCGGATCGTGTTCCTGGGTAATGGTTAGCTATTGCAGTTGGCGAGTTGTCCGGTCTTCTCGGATTATTCCTTGACACTGGGTTAGGCAGCTAGTTAACTTAGGGGGTGGTTGTTGTGTTGGTGACAGCTTCTACACCTTAAATAAATTCACGCCTTGGTGGCCCTTGGGCCGGCCATCCTCGTTACACGAGGGGCAACCATTATTATTATTACATATCGGATCATTGTATACGCTAAGTTCTTATCTATTTTTATTTCGTCTTAGCGGTCTTGTACAAACCTTAATTATGCCATATGTAATAAGTAATTTCTAAAAGCTCTCCTTCATTCTGTGAAACTCCGATCACCCAGTAACGAGACAAACTTACCTTACATACTCTCATTTACTGTGTAATTATATGACTGTCGTTAATACAAGTGAATCTTACTATGACTGATATGAATCATTACTCTTTATGTGGTTATTAGTGCTAATACGCAGAGAACCATCTCCTATCAATCTTATAAGTGTTCATTTAATGCTTAATCTTGTACTTGTATGATTTTTGTAAGTATTCTTAGGTTAAGTTCTGACCATTGTTTAGGGTTCATTGTAATTATTTTTTCTTTGGAAATAAATATTTTAATTATAGCGAAATTAATAAAACATCAACATCACCACAAAAATAGCGAAATTTATATGATTCTGAAGTTGCAACTTTCACCAAATCCTTACACGGTATTATTGTTTTTTTAGATTAGGTTAAGTTTGGTGGAACCAGGTATTTATCCTTAAGATTTAAAGACTGGAGACAGGAATCCCGCTGCTTGTCACCGAATGAACCAGCTGTGGAACAAAAGGTAATCCAAATAATGGGTTCTTTGAACCAGCTGTTGATTGGTATCCCGGTGGCAGGGACATTTTTTCTGGGACACCGTGTATATATATATATATATATATATATATATATATATATATATATATATATATATATATATATATATATATATATAGTGATATATATATATATATATATTACACGAAAGCGCTTGGGAACTTCGTGTTTTCTTCTTTCCTGGTGGTTATCAGTATATATATATATATATATAAATATAAATATATATATATATATATATATATATATATATATATATATATATATATATATATAAATAAATAAATATCATGTAGATCCACAATGAAAACTTGGATAAGATAAATCTTGATAAAATCACACGGGAAAAGGGAAACAACAGAGCACCTTAGCTTTCGTCTTTATTCATGACATCTTCAGTTGCCTCTGAAGATGTCTTGAATAAGGACGAAAGCTAAGGTGCTCCGTTGTTTCCCTTTTCCCGTGTGATTTTATCAAGATATATATATATATATATATATATATATATATATATATATATATATATATATATATATATATATATATATATATATATATATATATATTATTTGTGATTTTCAACTCGAAAGTTGAAAAAAAATCGCGTTTCCACAAAAAAGACTGTTGAGCAAAATGTGACCCAAATTATCCGCCAATCTAACATCGGGCAAGATTCAAATATTTGCCATATATACATATATATAACTATACAGGGGGTCTCAAAAGTCCCTATACTCAAAGTTTGGCAATTTATAGTAGTTTAATGGCTAACGATAGCCATCCATGTTTTCACGTGGCTCATGCTGACAACATCGCAGAAGATTGCGGAGTAATGTACACTCGGAAACGATAATCTGTAGCCCACCTGAGTCGGTGCTGGAGGTTAGAACAGTGTCCTTTCTGGACGGGGGCCCACTCTAACTATCACAGGCAACACACGCACGAACACACAGTTATAGTACGGCCGTATAGATGACATTATGTATAAATATTGTATATGGCATTTTATGCTCTGCATTATCTTCATTATATATGAACAGGAAGAAAAAATACCATAGGTTGTAGTTACGAAAGTGTGAATGGAAATAAACACTTCCAAACCACCCAGTGACTCCACACAACGTTTGCAGCGCTTGTGTGTGTGTGTGTGTGTGCCAGACCACGATGCTTCCCATCATTCTCATAACTATATGAAAAATCTTGTTTAATTTAACTACGTATTTCAAAAACCTTAAATTACGAGTGGATCAGTCACTCCTCATTTGACACACTTATAGTGTAATACTTTGACCATCCTACCTGGGCACATGGAGGCCTACGGTAACTCTCACCGGGCAACATACACACGAACACAAGTTATGATATGAACCCTTCCAGGCTTCACTATCATTATCATGTTATGTTCATCGTGCTCTGTATCTTGGTAACTAGTCATAGTATCAATACATGACAGTGTTATTAGTATAATATTGTAACTTTTACCCTACAGTTATTGTTGTAAATCATGGACAGGAAGGATACATAAATTGTAATATCAAGTGTATGGTTCGCTCAAAGCCACCCAAAGTAAGACAACACGTCTCACAAAGTTACACTGTGTGTGTGTGTGTGTGTTCTGTAACATTAAGCTTCATCCTTAGTAGGTAAGATGTATCATAAAGAGGTTTCTCCCATTCGTCATTGTGAGCATCGTCCCAGAGCACAGTGTTTCCGTCAAAACCATGGTTCATCCTTATTTCCCTTCTTCCGTGTAACTATATCCATATGGCAAAGTGCTTGCTTTTCATTTCTTTATTTACCAAAATAATGTGGATCAGTTACTCGCTATTTAACACATACATGCACTTAGAGCATCAAGATTGTTTTGTAGGCATGACTATTGGTTAATTGAAACCCCAAAAATATTTTTCACATTTATTATGCATAAACATTGTAAACATATTTATGTGATTATTGTAGTATATAACATATATTTAATGTCTGGACAGATTCCCAAGAGTTATGCATATTAATGCATAGATTTTGTAAGCATATTTATGCGAAGTGACGTAAGACCACATAGTAAAATACCTGGACAAATTCCCGAGAGTTAGGAAACGAAGTCTATGTGGCCCCAACGAGGTTACACCAGAGTGCTAATTCCACCGCCACCCCCTATAAGGCATCGTCGTGGGCGGAGATTTAATTCTTGACCACAGGTTAATACCGTGTCCAACCTCCATCTGCTGCTATAACTTCATGCAATCTGGTGGGCATGGAATCTACCAGATTGCTGCAGATGTTCGGCCTCCTCCTTATTCCCTCCCGCACATTATGTGCGTGTCTCCTCACTGCCTCACTCGTTTTGTCCTCAACATCCCAATCAACAACTATATGCGCCCATAGATTTTCTATTGGATTACAATCGGCTTCTTTAGGGGGCCAGTCCAATAGAATAATCTGCGGGTGCGCCTCAAACCAACGCTTGACTGCCTGACTTGTATGTATTGGACTGCGGTCTTGCACCATACATATAGGCTGTGGGTCTGGGATGGCATATGGGTTGCTGGGAGGATGGTTAGCAGTCATGTTGAACTGGCAGGTAGACAAAATAGAAAACTCACAGCCAAACTGTAAGAAAACCCATGGACAATGAGACATTAGTAAAATATACTAGGTCATTTTAGCACGTGCACACACATTATATACAGACCTATTGGGCCTTGCGAGGCTGTTTGGTTATGCTATGCTAACTAGTTTGCTTGGGTGAGGGAAAGAATATATATATATATATATATATATATATATATATATATATATATATATATATATATATATATATATATATTATAGCCTATATTTAACTCTTCTCAACAAATGCAAGGATGTTGCCCGGTGAAAGTTACTGTGGGCCTCCATGTGCCCAGGTGGGTTGGTCAAAGTATTATACTATAAGTGTGTCAAATGAGGAGTGACTGATCCACATGTAATTTATGGTTTTTGAATATGTAGTTAAATTAAACACAATTTTTCATATAGTTACGCGAATGATGGGAAATAAATGATATAGATGGGGTGTGGTGGAGGCATCGTGGTCTGGCCACAAGCGCTGTAAACTTGTGTGGATTCCCTGGGTGGTTTGGAAGTGTTTATTTCCAGTCATACTTTCGTAACTACAACCTATGGTAATTTTCTTCGTGTTCATATATAATGAAGATAATGCAGATTATAAAATGCCAAATGCAATATTTATACATAATATCATCTATACAGCCGTACTATGACTGTGTGTGTTCGTGCGTGTGTTGCCTCGTGATAGTTAGAGTGGGCCCCCGTCCAGAAAGGACACTGTACTAACGTCCAGCACCGACCCAGATGGGCTAGAGCAGTGGTTCTTAACCCTTTTACTACCACGCCCCCTCTTGGAATTGGTCCTTCCCTCCACGCCCCCCTTGCATCTATGAATAAAATTTCCTCCCAAATTTTAAAGAAAAATTAAAAATATTGTGTTTTTAGTCTTTTTATTGAGTATAAATTAGTGAAATACTTGACACTGCTTCTTAGCTACTAGATCTTGAATGCGTGGTTGAATGCCAGAGAGTGCACAACGTAAATCCCCTTCAACGTTCAGCCTGTTTCTGTACTTGGTCTTGACAGCAACGAGCGTGGAAAATGCAGCTTCACGAAGATACGTGGATCCGAACATAGTTAGATTCCGAAGAGCCTGATGTGAGATCAGAGGGTAAACAGGAAGGTACTTGACCCAGAACGTCTCAAGATCCAGTTCTTTGAAGTCTTCCTTAGCTGTGGAGTTGAACTTCAACTCAAGAAACTCCTCTTGCACTTCATCCAAAACATCAGCTACTTCACATTGAAATGGGAAGTATCTGATGAATTCTGTTTTCAAGTCAGTTAGATGAGTTATTATTTGTTTCTTTAACTCAGAATCAAGGTTACCGTGAATGAGAGCAGAATCCAAGTTACTAAAATTGGCTGTATTTCCCTGCTGAACTCGACACTTCCAGAGGTCGAGTTTGGCCATGAAGGTTCGAATGGTGTCGTGGTGCATGATGATGTTGATGTTTTTCCCTTGTAGTTTAAGGTTGAGAGCATTCAACGCTTCGAAGATGTCCACCAGGTAAACTAGAGATAGCTGAAAGCCTTCAGACTGGAACTTGTCATGGAGATCTACCTTCTGCTTCGAATCAAGAAATATTGCTACTTCTTCTCGTAGTTCATAAAGCCGTCCACGCATGTTCCCCTTTGATAGCCATCGTACGTTCGTGTGAAAAAGCAAGGTTTCATGTTCAGATTCCATATCCTTACACAGCAGTTTGAAGAGATGACTGTTTAAGGCTCCAGCTTTGATAAAGTTGACTACCTTGATAGCCACGTTCAGGACATCCCTCATTTCAGCAGGTAAAGTTCTGGATATTAAGGATTCACGATGAAGTATGCAGTGTGTACCTACAACAGACGGATTTTTTTCTTTCACCATTGTAATGAATCGAGACTGCAGACTAAGCATGGCTGGAGCTCCATCAGTGCACACCCCTACCAGCGAGTCCCACGGAAGTTGGTTTTCCTGAAAGAAATTTGATATATCATGAAAAATAGCTGCTGCTGTTGTACAACTTTCCATGGGGTGACAGAACAGCATTTCCTCTTTTACACTGTTGCCTGACACGAAACGAGCATACATCAGTAGCTGAGAACACTGAGCGATGTCAGTCGTTTCGCCACACTGGATGGCCAAATCAGGAGAATCTCTTACTTGGTCGAGAATTTGATCTTTGATGTCTTGAGATAATTCATCGATCCTTCCCTTGACTGTATCGTTTGATAGTGAAATTTGGGAAAGCTTGTTTGCACTATCTTTCCCCAGAACGAGTTCTGCTGCACGGAGTATGCTTGGTTTTATGAGAAACTCTCCGATGTTATGGCTCTTTTTGCTCTTTGCAATCAACATGGCGATCTCATAGGAAGCCTCAACAACCTTTGAAGTTTGTTGCCGAAATGCCCCACTGCCGTCCAACTTAACTTGCTTCAAGGAGTGTATTTTTGTTTCAAAGAATGCCTTGGGCTTGTCAGCTAGAGCAGGATGTGTTGTCCTCAAGTGGCGTTCCAAGCGTGAGGGCCGCATTCCATCATTGCTCAGAGTCTTGTAACATATCACACACTGGGGGACCTCTGTGTCACCCTTTTGGAGAGACACGATTCCAAATCGAATATATTCGTCAAGATACTTTCGCCTTTTTGCACTCATTGAGAATTATTTGATGTGCAGTGGACAACACAAATCTGTGAACAAAACATAAGGCACGTGTAAGGTAAGATAAACATCACCACGTGCTCATGAACACCACAACATCATGATAATCACAACCACATGATCAATAACAAACATATGATCGTAAAGTTCGTAAACACTACAAGTGACTACAATCATGCATGATCATCAACACCACATGATTATTAACAAACATCAATGATCACAACATGATCATAAGTATCACCACACTAATTATTAAGTAAATATTAACAAACACCACAACATTATAGTAAACACATCATGATCATAAACACATGATTATTAATAAATCAATCAATATCATAAATACAACTTTACCATAACCACCTGTTACCACCACATGATTTTAAGCACCACCAACTTCTGATAAAATACAAACGGAATTCAAAACTTGCGAATAAGAAACAGAGCAACACATGCGTGTTCACAATTCACCAATAAACTTATGGCTGCTTACTATTTTTAGGTAGATATAACAACTGGGATAAAACATACCTCAACAGCCTTAACTGAATAAATGTGAGAGAAGAGGAATTATTGCCACGGACGTGTGGAGAAGACTGGGAGAGAACGGGGCTCAACCAGTCACCAACGTGCAGTATACAGGTCCAGGACGAGTTAACCCCCCCCCCCCCCCCCCCCCATGGGTTTCGAGGGATAGGGAGGGGATAGGGTCAATAAGTACAGAAAATGGTAAGCCCTAAATAAAAAAAATAGCTTATAGAAAACTAAAGTTATACGGCAATACTTTTGCATTTTTTCATAAACTTCTCAATATTAGCCCACGCTCTTGTTAAGAGAATAAAAACTATAATTATAATTAGAGAAATTCCTACTTTTTCCCTAGGGCTTCCACCCCCCCCCCCCCCCCCCCCATGGAAATTATTGACGCCCCCCAGATTAAGAACCACTGGGCTAGAGAATATAGTTTCCGAGTGTACCTGTCACGTGACTTCGAACATGAGCGACAATGAGTCTTAAGCGGTAAGAACATAAGAATGGAGGAAACTGCAGCGGGCCTATTGGCCCATACTGGGCAGTCCCATTTACACCCAACCCCTATTGCTCATATGAGCATCCAACCTATGTTTGAAGCAATTCAGCGTATTCGAGTTAATGGTGATATTTGGTAACTTGTTCCATTCATCCACTACTCTGTTTCCAAACCAGTGTTTACCTATTTCACACCTAAATCTAAATTTGTCTAATTTAAAACCATTGTTACGAGTTCGCTCCTGGTTGGATAGTTTGAGTACCTTTGTAATGTCCCCTTTGTTTAGCCATGTCTTCCACTTATACACCTCTATCAGTCGCCCCTCGCTCTACGTCTCTCAAGGGAGTGCAAATTAAGATGCTTTAACCTGTCTCTATACTCAAGGTTCCTAATGCCCGGGATTAGTCTTGTCATTCTCCTCTGAATTCTTTCCAAGGATTCTATATCCATTCTGTAATACGGTGACCAGAACTGAACTGCGTAATCCAGGTGTGGTCGCACAAGAGCAAGATACAGTTTTAGGATGACCTCGCTAGTCTTGTAACTAACACTCCTTTGTATGAACCCAAGTACTTTATTCGCCTTGTTACAAGCAAAAACACATTGTTTACTTGCCTTAAGGTTCCTACTTATCATTACTCCTAAATCTCTCTCGCAGTCGGATTTCTCTATGGCATCGTTGTTCATCTGGTATCTGGTTTCCCTGTTTACATCCCCAACACTGAGTACTTTACATTTGTCGACGTTGAATTTCATCTGCCATTTTTCAGACCATTCGAAAAATTTGTTTAGATCTTCCTGTAGTTTTGCCGAGTCCTCGTCAGATTTGATAACACGTCCTATTTTAGTGTCATCAGCAAATTTACTTATGTTGCTGTCAATGCCGATATCTATGTCATTTATGTATATAATAAATAATAATGGTCCAAGTACTGAGCCTTGGGGAACTCCACTAGTGACGTTGCTCGAATGGGACTTAGTGCCGTTAATGCTCACTCGCTGTTTCCTGTCCTGTAACCACGCCCTAATCCATTTAAGGAAGTCACCTTTGATGCCATGAGCTTATACCTTTCTAATTAGTCTTTCGTGGGGGACTCTGTCGAAGGCTTTGCTAAAGTCGAGATATACCACATCATAATTGTGCCCCTCGTCCACCGATTCGAAAACTGGTAAAAAGAATGTTAATAGATTAGTTAGGCAAGAACATCCGCTTGTAAAGCCATGCTGGGAATCATTGATCAATCGGTGCTTCTCCAGGTGATTTCGAATAGAGTTTGAAATGATTGCTTCCAGGAATTTGCCTACTATTGATGTTAGACTGATTGGGCGGTAGTTAGGTGATAGTGATCTATCCCCCTTCTTGAAAATCGGTATTACATTCGCTATCCTCCAGGATTCTGGTACTACACGTTTTTTTAATGATATGTTAAACAACTTTGCTAAGGGCATACTAAGCTCTTCCTTACATTCCTTTAATACTCTGGCAAATATCTCATCGCGACCAGGTGACTTATTAGGCTTTAGTTTGTCTATTTGCTTACTAACATCGTTACTAGTTACTACTATCTCACTTAATTTGTTTTCTTCACTATCTCTGAATAAAGTCGGTGCCTCGGGTATCATGTTTAAATTTTCGGTGGTGAAAACTGTTGGAAAATATTTATTCAAATTATTGCTCATTTCTCCGTCGTTATCAGTGAGCTCGCCGGAGTCTGACCGTATTGGTCCAATCTTTTCTCGTGTTTTAGTTTGATCCATTTGGTAGAATCCTTTGGGGTTTGTCTTCGCCTCCCTTGCTATCCTTACCTCATTATTCCTCTTTGCTTTCCTTATTTCGGTTTTAACCCTACTCGCCAATACCCTATAATAGTCCCGGAGGTGAATTTCGCCACGATTTATCCTTCTACCTATAGCCTTCCTTTGGCCAATGATGTTCTTTAAATAATTATTTATCCATTTAGGGTCATTGTTGTCTGATCTGAGTTTTTTGTATGGTATGTTCTGCCTTTGTGCATTAAGTAACTCACTATTTAAATTGTCGTGGAACTCGGCAATCTCAGATCTCGTTATCAGGTCGGTGTCATCTGTCAGGTTCACGGCCAAGCGCGACACCCTCTCTCTCAGCTGCCTCTTTAAACTGTCAAAGTTTGCCCTTCTGAAATCTGGTACTTTAGTGGAATTTTCCTTACGTCTGCCCTGAAAATCTAACTGGAATCGAATTTCTTTGTGATCGCTGTTTGCAAGTTCATTCCCTACCTCGACATTGCTAATTAGGTTTTCTCTGTTCGACAGAACTAAGTCCAGTATATTATTACCCCGTGTGGGTTCGGTTATATGTTGACTTAGGAAACAGTCTTGGATCGTCTCGAGAAAATCCTCTGATTCTGAGTTACCCGTAAGGTCAGTCCAATCTATTTGGCCAAGGTTAAAGTCGCCTACTATACAGACTTTGTTGTGTGTGGAAGCCCTGCGCATTTCATCCCAGATAAGTTGCTCATTGATGCTATCAAGATTGGGGGGTCTATATATTACTCCTGTGATTAATTTTTCCCGACCGTCGTTTATTTCTATCCAAATTGTTTCTATAATCCTCTCAGTTTTTATTTCCTTATTTATTTCACACTTCAGATTTTCCCTAACATAGATTGCTACTCCGCCTCCTTTCCTGGTCTGCCTATCGGTATGGAACAGTTTGTAACCCGCAATTTGGTATTCGACTGGTAACTCACGTGTGTCTAGGTTGATCCATGTTTCAGTGAATGCAATTATATCGATTTTTTCGGTACATACCAAGGCCCTAATATCATCCATTTTGTTTCTCATACTTTCTACTGTTCGCGTAGTATACATTTAAGTTAGTCGTGTTCTGAGTCCTCCCCTTACCGCGTTTAGTTTTAAACTCCCTGTCTAATTTAGTTTTGTCATCATTCCTAACACTATTTCCCTGTAGTCTTTCACTTTGTTTACCCGCTCCCACTGCAGTCTCCTCCACCCCCGTGCCCATATGTTCTCTTAGCAGTTTAAAGACTTCGATATCTTTTGAACTGCCCCCTCTAGAGCTCCAGCTAGGGTTGCTACTCCATCTGGCTATGTTGGAGGCGTACTTTGAGTGCAAATCTAATCAACTGTGTGTTGAAATCTTTAGAAGGAGATTCCCCGATAGGCCGACACCATGTAAGGCTACTGTTTATGAACTGGTGAAACGTTCTCGTGATACAGGAAGTGTGAAAGACAGACCAAGAACCGGGTGGCGGTTTCAGGTACAGCTATATATTAGTTAACTCAATGCCACAGACATATTAATAGATCAATATATTTACGTTACTAGACAATGATTCCCAAACACAAACATGAAATGGATACACTTTCCACCGTAAGTAACTCACCAAAGGATATCGCTCTGACAATGACTCGTGTGACCTGAGGGAGGCCCAGCGGTTGGGGAATGTCTGCAGGTGCTGCTGGACTCTGTCTCTTATGGGAGAGACTGCTAGCTGGGGAGGGAAGTCTCCCTCCCGATTTCGACTAGTGACGTGCGCGACTCCGTCCTCCTCTAAGTCCTGACTCTCCCAGTCTGACTCTGGGAAGGAGCTGTCGTTCCCTTCCTTGTTGTAATAATAGTACCCCGTGGAAGGAGCTGCAGGAAAGTTATATTGGCGGTGACAAGCCGGAAAATGTCGTCACTAATCTGGGTGTGTCTGGCCAGATGACAAGTGTACTGGCTGGAGGGTAGCTTCGTGGGTAACAGGGTCATGTCTCCGGATTAGCTAATGACTCGGCGGTGAGAATTCTGGATCATTGTGACCTAGACCTCTCTTGGGTCAGGTCTTAATCTCACTTTAATTACGAAGGGTAGGTCAACTTATGAGGGTGTACACACCTGCGCTTCCGGTCACTGTTATATGTACTGATCTTCTCTGGGCTGTAAGCTAACACAATCCAAACTAACCGAACCTATACATATATATATATATATATATATATATATATATATATATATATATATATATATATATATATATATATAATCAACGAACTCATCAAACTATGTATTAAGGATTGCAAATTCGAATTCAATGGGGAATATTATGCTCAAAAATTTGGTATGGCAATGGGTAATCCACTCTCACCTGTATTAAGCAACCTATATATGGAATTCTTTGAAAAGAAACTATTAAGTAATATTTTACCACCCTCAGCAGTCTGGTTTAGATATGTTGATGATGTATTATGTCTCTGGCCATGTAAAGAGGACCTAAAAGTTTTCCTACCACAACTTAACAACTTAGCCCCCTCGATCAAATTCACTGTGGAATTAGAGCAAGACTGTAAATTGCCATTCCTAGACTGTCTGATACACAGAATAGGTAACACTTTTAAGTTCAGTATTTATAGAAAACCAACCAATGTGTGTTCATACATTCATTATTATTCTGCCCACCATAATAAAGTCAAACAGCCAGTATTTACAACAATGTTTTTACGTGCCTTGAGAATTTGCAGTCCGGAATTCATCGATGAGGAATACAAATATATATATAATATTGGCTCAAACCTTAAATACCCTAGATCTTTCATAGACAAATGCTTAAACATTACTAAGAAAACTTTTTATAGAACTGATCCCAAGCCCACCCATGACCATAAGAATATCTTAATATTACCATTTCACAAAAATTTCTCACACATTCCGGCACAGCTAAAATCTTGGAACGTCAATGTGGCATTTAAAAACTCATGCACTGTTAAACAAATGTTAATCAAGAACTCCCCCAACAACACAATTGGTTGCATTTATAAAGTTCCTTGCAAGGAATGTAATATGTTTTACTTAGGCCAGACAGGTAAAGATCTTGTAACTAGAATTAAACAACACAAATACAGTGTTAGGACAGGCCAGGAATCCAATGCTCTGTTTGTTCATTTGAGGGATAACAAGCATTGCATTGACTGGGATAATGCCTCCTCAATATTACCTTGTAATTCAATTGATAGTAGGAACATCATAGAATCTAGTCTTATTAAACATACCGAAGCATTCAACATGAATTTGAGTAACGGCATGTACAAGCTGGACAACTTTGTAATTAAGAAGATTTGTGATCAGGTGAGAGGGCGGGTCACTGTCCCATCTGACCCAACCACCAACCGTTGTGTGCCATTTAAAGATTAGTAGGGTCATTACCTGACCATTGTGGACCTGGTCTCACCCTCCTCTGTATATATTCATCTTGTTTTGCATTACTCTATCTAGTCTGTACTCACCCCTGAAGATGTGAATTACACGAAAGCGCTTGGGAACTTCGTGTTTTCTTCTTTCCTGGTGGTTATCAGCATATATATATATATATATATATATATATATATATATATATATATACATATATATATATATATACATATATATATATATATATACATATATATATATACATATATATATATATATATATACATATATATATATATACATATATATATATATATATATACATATATATATATATATATATATATACATATATATATATATATATATATATACATATATATATACATATACATATATATATACATATACATACATATATACATATACATATATAAATATATATATATACATATATACGTATATATACATATACGTATATACGTATATATACATATACGTATATACGTATATATACATATACGTATATATATATATACATATATATATATATATATATATATATATATATATATATACAGTATGGTGGAATTAGGCCTATATGATATTAAATGTAGTTTACCGATTGAATAATGATGCGAGTCATGAAGTAAGGGACTATTATTGAATTTTAAATTATTATAGATCGTTTAGCAGTCTGAATAATGTTACGGGTGTCCCAAGGAGTTATTAGTTAGGCAGAAAATAAGTCACGTAGGCCTAAGCTCACGCCTTGAGAGAACGCGACGAGGCCTCTCCCCCAGTCCCGGAGAGCATTCACAGAGACAAGACGTCTCTGTGCGCTTGTCCCAGGAATAGTCACGTGGTCTAGTCACCTGTGTTGCATTATTGCATAGTAACAAGTAAGTCTCATTCGATCTCAGACAGGGTTAGATAGGGCAGTGATAAAGTAAACTAGAGCTAACAGTGAGTTCATTTCAGGGTTTCCGTGAGAACCCACTTGACTGGAGTTGACCCGGAGTTGACTGCGAGAGATTGACTGCCGTTTGAGACTGCCGTTGATGATTGAGGGTGGCGATTGTCGCCATTGGACCGAGCAAAGTAGGCCTGTCACTGTTTAGCGGGGTAGCAAAGGATCTCTTGAGTGAACGAGTGCTCCCGACAACTAAACGACCCGGGACCAGCAGTGGGTGATCAGTTCTTACCACTCCGGGCACATCACCACGTGTCCCGAGCTGCTAGCGAAACCCTCTTGCTAACGGGACGCTAAAGCTTCTCTCAACTGTACAAGGTCTGATCGGCTCACTCCCGTCCGCTTTATGGACGCACTGGGAGTACACTGAGGCTATCTGAGTAGACTAATGGTCACACACTGAGACCGTGAGTCTAGGTCTCTAGGAGATACCTGGAGGAACATTTTCCCTCCCTTATTACGGGTGTAGGTTAATAGTTTCTAGATAATTTTGATAATATTGTGTTGAATGTTTGTGCCATCAAGTGGAACCAGAGTGATTCTGTGATTTGATTCTTTTAATGCCTCTGATTGTTCTTCATAACTCTGATCTCAGGTATAACCTTGTTCCCCAGAGTAGTGGTTAGGTTAGGTTAGGAAGTGTGCATCTGTTGGGGTGCTATAATTTTGTTGAGTGCCCTTAAGGCCTATTCATTGCAGAGTATTTAATTTCTCATTTTTATTACCATTCCTCAGTGACATATAATTTTGTTGAGTGCCCTTAAGGCCTATTCATTGTAGAGTAGTTAATTTCTTTTTTTAATACCTAAGTGACTGATATTATTGTGTGAAAGCCTTTAAGGCCTGTTTCATGTGTGCACGCAACAGTTCTTAATACTTCAAATTTATTGTTGCCTGAGGTTCTAATAATTTTTATATCATGTATAACTTTTATTCCCCAGAGTAGTGTTTTAAGTTCAAGTTGAGAGGTGCGCATATTGGTGTACCATTATTTGATTGTGTTTGTAGTGTTGGAGGGAATATAAGTGTCTAAATTTTACAGTGTGTCTCATTCATCCCAGTCACAGATGCTATCCTTCCACGGGTCACGGACAATTTATTTTGTTTAGTAGATTTAAGTGTTCTTGTGCTGGTTCGGGATTTTTCTCAAAGGGGCGCTTCCACTGCCATTACCATCTATTAATTTTAAATAAACCCCAAGTCAAGTGAGAAATTAAAGTCCAGTAAATTCCGACCGGTTACAAATGGTAGCAGAGCGTAGTTAATTTTATTTCGTGACTGATAGTTCTGTGGTTGGGATAATGAGCGTAATCATGGAGTGGATGGAAACGGTAGAGAGTGTGACCCCAACTCTACTCATGCTCGCCGTGGGAATGGGGTTGTTGTGGTTGACGGTGCGGTTGAGAGAAGAGTTCGTGGAACGTATTGGGAAGCTAGAGGGGAAAATCCGGGGTGAGTACCAGGAACGATTGGAACAGTTAGAAGGGAAGATCAATGGGGAATGTCAGGCATGGGTGAACCAAATCAGGGGGGAGTATGGAGTATATGTACAACAGTTAAGGGGGGAGTACCACACACAATTGCAACAGTTAGAGACGGAACACCAACAACACATAGCTCTGTTGGGGGATGCACTAGATAGGGTAAAGACACAGTATAAAATACAGCACGAGGAGACAATGTGGGAGATGAGGAGACACAATAGTAGAGAGGGAACTAGTCTCGGGGCCGGGTTGACCATGTCTAAGTTCGACGGTAGGCCAGGAATAGAGGTAGGAAAGTGGTTAAGAGAGGTTGACCGAACCCTCAAGCTGTTAGACGGAGACGAAGTCAGTCGAATCCAATTCATAATAAGGCATCTTGCGGGGCCTGCGGCAGATCGCGTATACAACACACGCAGAGACTGGGAAACCGTAGATGAGTTAACCTGTTATTTGAAGCAGCAATATGGCGGACCGACGGCCACGTACGACGCCATTCAGAAGGTGATGACGCGGAAACAAGGGAGCAACGAAACGCTTCTTGAATATTATGACGCTATGCTAGATTTAAACGATGAGTTGAACCACCATGATCATAAATATGATAAGGCCCTGTTGGGAGATGCAATCACTCGGGGGCTCAAGGAGGAACAAAGCCGTATGTGGTTAGTGGATGAGATCAAGAAGTATCCTCACCATAGTCTAGACGAGTGGATCACGGGGCTGAGAGAGGCGGAACAAAAACGAGAAGCTTTGAGGGAGGTACCGCTGACTAAAGGAAGAGAGAACGAGCCGCAGACTGGAGGCTCGATTCCCCCGAGGTGCTATGCGTGTGGACAAGAGGGCCATTTCAGTTTCAATTGCACGAACGGGTCCAGACCAGGAGAGAGTGTCCCAAGGGGATACGTGGCCAATGGCCAGTATCGAGTTGGAAATAACAATCGGAACTGGCGGTCGGGAAATGGCCAAGGCCAGGCAGTCCCCGCCAACCGTTCCTGGCCTCACCAATAGATTCCACCGGCGATGTTATGAGCCAAGAGAGAGCGGACCCATGGTCAAGCGTGGTTCGCATGACAAATTTAATCACAACAGAAGGTACCTTAAGGCTGAAAGCAGAGTGTCCTAAGGTCTCGGCGCTGGTAGCGGGTCGTGAAATGTGGGGTTTAGCAGATACTGGGGCAGAAGTGTCGCTAATTGATGAACTTTTCTACCGTCGGGAGCTGGAGCCTGCAGGCGTGGTGTTGCAGCCCACTCGAATAAGGGTAAAAGGGGCGTCAGGGTTTCCAGTGCCGTGTGTGGGGTGTATTCGGGTCACTATGGTCGTATGTGGGGTGGAAGTCACTGATGTGGGGATGTTGGTTTGTCCAGGGATTGAGACCCAGGGTAAGGGGCAATCTCATGTCGGGTTGTTGGGGATGAATGTGCTGGGGGAGGTTGCGGAGATCTGGCCGCACATGTATCACTTGTGCAGGGAAGCCAGGAGCACCGCTCAGTGGGAAAATTGCTTGCATGAGGTTAGGCAGTTATGTGCAATAGAGGCCATCAGCCTGGGGTATTGTATGACAGAGAGGAAGGAAAGACCAACCATTCCTCCCCGGAGTACTCGGTTGCTGTCAGTATGTGTTCCCTCATTAAGCCAGGTAGCTAACAAAGAAGTAGTGATTGAACCTCTAACAATAGAGGATGAAGGTTGGATGCCTGAGGGTGTGATAGTGTTGCCGACAGCTGTAAGAGTGGTGAGAGGCATGACCCAGGTGTTGGTGGCAAATCTGTCTGATAGTCGTACGAGCTTGAGGGGCAATTGGCGGATTGGGAAAGTGGCTTCGGGGACGGAAGTCGAGGAAGACATCAGTGAAGAGGTGAATGTGAGGACAGTGCAACCGGATGCCCGTACGGAGGTCAAAGTGCACACGGAGGAAATGAATGAGGGACAAGAGAGTGCAGTTAGGTGTTTAATAGAAGAGTTTAGTGATATTTTTGAAGAAGAGGGCCAGCCCATAGGAAAGGCTATTGGGGTTCAGCATGAGATCCCAGTGACCACAGACAGGCCAGTTAGGGTGCCATATCGGAGGATCACTCCAAACCAGGTACCAGAGGTGAAGCAGCACATTAGCCAGCTGTTAGATCAGGGAGTAATTCAGCATAGTGAGAGTCCGTACTCTGCCGCCATTGTAGTAGTGAGGAAAAAGGACGGGACGCTGAGGTTGTGCATTGACTATCGTGACTTAAATAAGGTCACGGTACGCGATGCGTTTCCTCTGCGTAGGATAAATGAAACTCTAGAATCTCTGACGGGGGCCCAGTTTTTCTCAACGTTTGATCTGGCGGCGGGATACCACCAGATAGAAGAAAGACCTTCAGACCGTCCAAAGACTGCCTTCAGCACAAGCTTCGGACACTTTGAGTACAGGCGACTGCCTATGGGATTGTCAAATAGTCCGGGAACCTTTCAGAGATACATGGAGCGGATTTTAGGGGATAAGATCTTCTCCTCGTTGCTTGTATACCTTGATGATGTGATGGTGTTTTCAAGTACAATAGATCAACATATAGTCAGATTGAGGGAATTATTTTGCAGGATGAGGGAGAATAACTTAAGATTTAAACCTAAAAAGTGTGAAATAATGGCTTCAAAAGTAAGTTATTTAGGATATCAGGTGTCAGCTGAAGGCATCACAGCTGATCCTGAGAAGATTAGGGTAATAAGAGATTGGCCAGTCCCTCAGACGGTGAAAGATGTGCGGTCTTTTGTAGGGTTCACATCATTTTACAGGAAATTTGTTAAAGGGTTTGCCCAAATAGCTGCTCCACTGCATGCGTTGATGCATGGGAAATCTAAGGATCGGGTAGATAGTGAATGGAGAGAGGAACAGCAACAGGCTTTTGAGAATCTGAAAGACAAGGTGACGCAGACACCAGTATTGGCTTGCCCAGATTTCACTCAGGATTTTATATTAGAAACAGATGCAAGTTTTCGTGGGCTAGGTGCGGTGCTGTCCCAGCGGAAGGATGGCAGGCTGCATCCGGTGTGCTATGCGAGTCGGGGCCTGAGGAAATCAGAACGTAACATGAACAACTATAGTTCTCGTAAGTTAGAGATGTTAGCACTCAAATGGGCAGTAGTGGATAAATTCAGGGATTATTTGGCAGGGAAACATTTCACAGTCTATACAGATAACAACCCACTCAGTCACCGGGAGAAGGCTAAACTAGGTGCCGTGGAAAGTAGGTGGAATGCGGATCTCGAGCAGTTTAACTTTACTATAGAGTACAAGCCGGGGAAGGACAACATTGTGGCGGATACTCTATCTAGAATCCCGGCGGAACAGGAGGAAGATAGTGAAGAAGAGTATACAGCGATGCATGTACTAGAGGAGAACGGGGCAGGAAGGAAGGAACTGTGGACGATGGATGGGCTGCGTAAGGAGCAAGAAGGCATGGACTATATGACAAAACAACGAAGATTGCAGGAAGCAGTGGAGATCAATGTTCAGAGACGCAAGGAAATAAATAGAAGAAAAAGAGAAGAGAAAGCCCACGAGAGTAGCTGGGAAGTGGGCCAGGAGGTTTTGCTGAGGAACAATGTAAAAATAGGCCGGTGTAAGCTGCAAAACCATTGGTTTGATACGAGATGGCACATTGTTGAGGTCCTAAATCCAAGGCCTGGTTTATATCGCATTGAGCCCAGTGGGGAAGAAGACCTTGAAGCGAGAGTGGAAAACCGGAGCAACTTGAAGGCTGCTCCAACCCTAAGGCATCCGGGAGACCCAGCGATGGATGAATCTGAGGAGGAAGACGAGGAGCCCCCACTCCAGATGAGCAAGATGAAGAGAAGTAGTTCAGAGAGGTCGATCGAGCCTGCAACTGAAAGACGAAGCCGACAAATTACAGTTTAGGTTGCAGGGTAAGGAGAAGGGGCAGGTTGTCGAGGGTGAGTTGGAGGAGTTGTGAGTAGGGCAGGGGGGATTGGAGAGATGGTTAGGTCAGAGATGTGCGTTGAGTAGTGGTTGCTGTCATGAGCGGGATTGAGTTGCTGTCATGAGCGGGATTGAGAGTACGGTTGTAATGTCCAGGGCCTCACTAATATGGACTGGTACATTGTCAGAGGGTTGGTCTGCCGGCATGAGGTTCGGAGACGTGGACTGAGTATTTTTTTGACACTGGTTCCTCTTAGCTCAAGGGCCAGGCAAAAGGAGAGAATGTTTGTTTTGGACTGTGTATTGTTTTGACACTGGTTCCTCTTAGTTCAAGGATCAGGCAAAAGGAGAGCATGTTTGTTTTGGACTGAGTATTGGTTTGACACTGGTTCCTCTTAGCTCAAGGGCCAGGCAAAGGAGAGCATGTTTGTTTTGGACTGAGTATTGTTTGGACACTGGTTCCTCTTAGTTCAAGGGCCAGGCCAAAGGAGAGCATGTTTGTTTTGGGCTGGTATTAATTTTGACATTGGTTCTCTAGTTAAGGGCCAGGCAAAAGGGGAGCGTGATGTTCTGGTTGGTTTGAGTTGGGCTAGGAAGAAATGGGGAAGAAATGGAGTTGCTAGCTGCGAGTGGAATAGTACAGAGTTGAAGGTGGGTTCTAAGTTGTTCTCTCAGCACATGAGGGCAGTGCTGTTTTTTCTTTAGGGGGGTCGAGTGTTAGCGGGAGAGAAAAGGAGAGAAGAGAAGACGGGAATGCTGCGTTTAGCAAAAGGGGCAAGATGCAGTTTCTTAGAACAAAATTTTAGGGGGGTCGTATGTATGTTTTCTCAGCACATGAGGACAGTGCTGTCTTTTTTTAGGGGGGTCGATTGTAATATTCAGAAATTTCAGAGTAATTTCGAATGCCCCGCCATTGGCAACACTGAGCGTTTGTAATAGGCCCCTGTCTCATCAACAGAACGTATTATATAAATGGGTCAATACATCTGATATTATATTCAGATTCACCACCCTGTAACTTTCCACTGTCTATGAGTAAGACATGAGATGGACACGTGAGCGGGCAACTTACCCAAGAGGGCGAGACCCATAGCTCAGCATATCTGTAAGCACGCACTGCGATGCCCCCAAGCTTCAGTAGCTCACCTCAACTCATATCGAAAGGACGTGACCTAACGTTTATCATACATAAACGCCGTCCCTTTCTCATTCACTCCTAGACAGTGAGACTTACGGTTGATATACACTCAGGAATTATATCTACAACCTTTTATAATAAAACAAAGGAACTACCGTTTGGGTTTCGTTACTTAAAACCCAAATATAAATATGTGTGAACGGACTGGTTAATTGGACAAGCAGCCGATTCACGTTCAAGGTCATGGGAGGGGAGAGAGCGCTTCCCCCTCCTAGCGGGAGATGGTGGAATTAGGCCTATATGATATTAAATGTAGTTTACCGATTGAATAATGATGCGAGTCATGAAGTAAGGGACTATTATTGAATTTTAAATTATTATAGATCGTTTAGCAGTCTGAATAATGTTACGGGTGTCCCAAGGAGTTATTAGTTAGGCGGAAAATAAGTCACGTAGGCCTAAGCTCACGCCTTGAGAGAACGCGACGAGGCCTCTCCCCCAGTCCCGGAGAGCATTCACAGAGACAAGACGCCTCTGCGCGCTTGTCCCAGGAATAGTCACGTGGCCTAGTCACCTGTGTGGCATTATTGCAGAGTAACAAGTAAGTCTCATTCGATCTCAGACAGGGTTAGATAGGGCAGTGATAAAGTAAACTAGAGCTAACAGTAAGTTCATTTCAGGGTTTCCGTGAGAACCCACTTGACTGGAGTTGACCCGGAGTTGACTGCGAGAGATTGACTGCCGTTTGAGACTGCCGTTGATGATTGAGGGTGGCGATTGTCGCCATTGGACCGAGCAAAGTAGGCCTGTCACTGTTTAGCGGGGTAGCAAAGGATCTCTTGAGTGAACGAGTGCTCCCGACAACTAAACGACCCGGGACCAGCAGTGGGTGATCAGTTCTTACCACTCCGGGCACATCACCACGTGTCCCGAGCTGCTAGCGAAACCCTCTTGCTAACGGGACGCTAAAGCTTCTCTCAACTGTACAAGGTCTGATCGGCTCACTCCCGTCCGCTTTATGGACGCACTGGGAGTACACTGAGGCTATCTGAGTAGACTAATAGTCACACACTGAGACCGTGAGTCTAGGTCTCTAAGAGATACCTGGAGGAACATTTTCCCTCCCTTATTACGGGTGTAGGTTAATAGTTTTTAGATAATTTTGATAATATTGTGTTGAATGTTTGTGCCATCAAGTGGAACCAGAGTGATACTGTGATTTGATTCTATTAATGCATCTGATTGTTCTTCATAACTCTGATCTCAGGTATAACCTTGTTCCTCAGAGTAGTGGTTAGGTTAGGTTAGGAAGTGTGCATCTGTTGGGGTGCTATAATTTTGTTGAGTGCCCTTAAGGCCTATTCATTGTAGAGTATTTAATTTCATGTTTTATTACCATTTCCTCAGTGACTGATATAATTTTGTTGAGTGCCCTTAAGGCCTATTCATTGCAGAGTATTTAATTTCTCATTTTTATTACCATTCCTCAGTGACATATAATTTTGTTGAGTGCCCTTAAGGCCTATTCATTGTAGAGTAGTTAATTTCTTTTTTTAATACCTAAGTGACTGATATTATTGTGTGAAAGCCTTTAAGGCCTGTTTCATGTGTGCATGCAACAGTTCTTAATACTTCAAATTTATTGTTGCCTGAGGTTCTAATAATTTTTATATCATGTATAACTTTTATTCCCCAGAGTAGTGTACATATATATACTTCATTTTTAGTCCATTTAACACGCGGACCACGTGTTTCATACCAGCTGGATTCGGTAAAATGCTACTGACACCACAAAGGAGGCACGGGCAGTTTCCCAATGAGGTTCACGGCGCCATCAGCTCGATGAACAGGCTTTGTGTGAAATATAACAGAGTCTAGAACTGCTTTTAGTGTCCTTGTGGGCTAGCCGGTAAGCGTTCCCTAGTCCCACCCAGTAGGTCGAGGGTTCGATTCCTTGCTGGTGAGGTCGTTGATTATATGTTCAAAGTCCGCGTGTTAAATGGACTAAAAATGAAGTATATATATATATATATATATATATATATATATATATATATAACAAAGAAGTATGTCTGTGTGTTTGTTTGTGTGTTCGCACGAGAATCTCGGAAACTACTTTACCGATCTGTAGTGATGATGGGTGGTATTATATGTTGTGATGATGGATGATGATGTTTAATGTAGTGATGATGGATGTTGTTATATGTGGTGATGATTGACGATGTTATATGTGGTGATGATGGATGATGTTATATGTAGTGATGATGGATGATGCTATATGTAGCGATGATGGATGGTGTTATATGTAGTGATGATGGATGATGTTATGTGTAGTGATGATGGATGGTGTTATATGTAGTTGTGGTGGTGACGGTTGTAGTGATAATGGTAGTGGTGGTGATGGTGATTGGGGCAAGTTTGTGGTGATAGTGGTGTTGGTAATGATGATGGTGGTAGTAGTGGTGGTAGTGATGACGGTGGTAGTAGTGATGTTAGTGATGGTGGTGATATGTGTAGTGATGATGGATGATCTTATATGTAGTGATGATGGGTGGAGTTATATGTAATGATGATTAGACAATAAAATAATAACAGTTTAATGCTAAAAAAATATACTTTGCTCTACCGTTGTATTGAAAAACATGGTGGAACTTACATACACTGTTAATGAACTATTGATGGAAGAAATTTTGGAGACTGAAGAGTGAGACAATGTGGAGCCTCTCGAAGGGTGGACCACCAGGATACTAAAAGCAGTCCTAGACTTTGTTATATTTCACACAAAGGGTTAGCGTTCCCCGGTCACAGTCATAGGCTTGTGTGCCGTGGGTTCGAATCCTGGCGGGTTGAGGTGTTGATTGTATGTAGAAGTCCGCGTGCTTTATTGGGCTAATGAAATATATATATATATATCTATACCTGTATATATATATATATATATATATATATATATATATATATATATATATATATATATATATATATATATACACACAATTACTTAGTCTCTATCAGACTGATGAGCATCTGCTATTAGCTTGTAACTAGCTGAGAGAGAGTAAACCCTAGACCTAGAGTTGTCGTCTCTGGACATGTTTATAGAGTATCGTATTAGACTA
>CAUDMG010002729.1:1207500-1367500 GCA_958450375.1 Homarus gammarus | reverse complement strand
TTGGTGTTATTCATTTGGGTGTATTTATACAAAGCAAAGGTGCTGTTACAATACCTATCAACCTACCTACACCTGTCAGCCTCCCTACACCTGTCCACTATTGTCGGCCTACCGACACCTGTCAACACTTGTCAGCCTACCTATAACTGTCAGCCTACCTTGTAACAATAGCTTATAATTTTCCTTATTTCTTTTCTTTATTTATTTCTTCTTAGTTCTTAATTCTTTATTTTCCTCTTTATTTTCTCTTTCTTTCTCTGTATTCTCGTGAGGTGAAGGTGAGGTGGGAGGTAGGGAGGTGTGAGAGGGAGGAGGAGCGAGGGCGGGTTTGTAGTCGGCAGCTGCCCTCACTCACCAAGGGGGCAGAGAGACAAGGATAACTGTGATGTGTGAGATACCAGGGGAAATAGGTGATAGGTGTTTTGTTACTCAGGACTCACTGTATCACTGCATACCACCAAGACACTTATGACAAATCAACCTTTTTTATAATGGTTTGACAACTATACTTCAAAACATAAACCTATCCTCCTTGCTAGTTAAACTGAGGTCACATGAATCACAAAACATTTCGTGAAACGGATAAAACCTTAAGTGTACTCACTGAGATATATACATATTGAAGAAACCTGGCCGATCAAACATATGTCTACACTTAACCAAATCCAACTAGACTTTCGCCCTTTTGCTGGGGCACGAACTCAGCTTCCAGTCAATCAGCACAGATAGGCCTATGACATCACACTCACAGGTCATTGTGATTGGTTCATTCTTCAGGCACTCGGGCACTCCTGGTTATGGCGGGTAATCTTTGTCTAAGTTGAAGTTTCCTGTATTTCCTTTAAAACATGAAACAATTTCCTCCAAAAAACATGGACTTGTTACAACCTACACCTGTCAACCTACCTGCACCTGTCTACACTTGTCAGCCTACCTACATTTGTCAGCCTACCTACAACCAGTCAACCTACCTACACCTGTCTACACTTATCAGCCTACATACACCTGTGAACTTACCTGTACCTGTTTACACTTGTCATCTTACCTACACCTGTCAACCTACGTACACCTGTCAGCCTGTCCATCCCTGCCAGCGCGACTACACCTGCCTGCCTGCTATCACCACTTGCTGAGTGACAGGGCAGGTGCGCCTGACACTGGAGGAAATTAGGGTTTCACTACCCTCCTGCACCATCAGTCAGTCTTCCAATAAGTTAGTCAATCAGTCAGTCAGTCAGGCTATAAATAATTTAGTCAGTCAACGTCAGTCTGTTAGTCACTTACAAATGCCATTCCTAGAGTTACATGACGCAGGTAAAAAATCGTATATAGTGAAGGCCTTGAAAGGTACTAACTGATGGAAGTTCTTTATAGCGATGATGGTGACCTTTGCCCGCCCACTCCGCCCACTCTCCCCACCCTCCCATTCATCCTCTTCTACTCATATTTTTATTGACCATCCCACATACTCCTTTCCACCCACCTATTCACTCTCCCACCTAACTCCTTCCACCTACGCACTTACCCCCCCCCCCCCCCACAAAACACACACACACCTTCTTACCCATTCTTCTCTCTCCGACGCAGCATATACACCACACTCCATCAAGTAGCCTATTCATCGCTTCGTGTCTCTCCTCGTTATCCATACTCGTCTGTTAAGCTAAAAATATCCCTTCAATATATACGAATTGACACGACGAGAACATTTTTGTGATTAGACACCCTAATGCTATTTAGGGAGATAAAGTTGGATTAGCATGAGATTTGATAAGCGTTAGCTTAGGTGGCGACCTGTGGTGTAATGGTCAGCATGTTCGCCTCGCAAGTGAGCGGACCCGGGTTCGATCACCGGGCAGGGTGAAACTATGGGTAAGTTTCTTTACGCCATTGCCTCTGCCTACCAAGCAGTAATTGGGGACCTGGATGTTAATCGATGTGCGGATCGTATTCCGGGGTAATGGTTAGCCAGTGCAGTTGGCGAGTTGTCCGGTCTTCTCGGACATTTCCTTGACACTCGGTCACGCAGCTCATTAATTTAGGGTGTGGGTGTTGTGTTGGCGACAGCTTCTACACCTGAAACAAACTCACGTCTAGGTGGCCCTTGGGCCGGCCATCCTGGTTACACGAGGGGCAACCATTAGGTTAGGTTAGGTTCGCGTAAGGTTTGGTATGCGTTAGGGTAGTTACTGTTCAGGTGAAATAAACTGAGGTGTCTAATCTTCAGGTGAACCCCACTTGACGACGAATCGACCTTGAATTCAGGAAAATATATCTCTCCGTATTTACGAGGTGAAGGTACACGTTATTATAAATTACTCCTCAGACACTTTTGTAGTAGATTGTAACCTGACCTGTAATGTCTTATGTATTTTATGAATAACTAAGAAGTGTGGTTGATAGAGGTAAGAGAGACGATAATTCTAGGTATAAAGGCTAAGTGAGTTGGTAACATGCAAATGCCGGCGAACAAAATCAATTACTAATGACCGGGGTCTCAGTGTTCACCATCTTGACATAAAACACATTACGTGGGTCAGTGTCTTCACATAACAACTCTAGGCGGGTTTTCATTTATTTTATATCCAATTTGTGAATAATGTGAAGTTTAGGCACCCAAACATATTTCACTCGAAGTTTGACCATCCCAAAGTTAACTAACCTAACCTAACCTAACCTAGCATTACCTAACCGAACCTATTCTAACCTAAATTAATCTAACCGAACACCTCCCAGGTAGAATCAATCTTTAGGGTGAAATAAGCTGTGGGTTGATGGTGGGAGGCTAAGGCTAGTTTCCCGTGATCAAGAGTCAATATTGATCTAATTTCGGTGATATTTTATTGTTCTTTTATCAGAAGTTTAAAAGGAAGTGTTGATGTTATATCTTTCATGATATATAAAAATGTTGTTCATTAAGAGGGTAATGTGTGTGTGTGTGTGTGTGTGTGTAACTATCTAGCATACGAGTAACTATCTAACACACGGGTAGCTATCTAACATACACGGGTAACTATTTGACTCAACGGGTAACTATCTAAATTACACAGGTAACTACCTAAAATACACGGCTAACTATCTTACTTACACGAGTAACTACCTAAATTACACAGTTAACTATCTAACACATGGGTAACTATCTAACTTGCAAAGGTAACTATCTAACACATGGGTAACTATTTATCACATAGGTAACTATCTAACACACGGGTAACTTTGTAACACACGGGTAACTATACCAACACACGGGTAACTATCTAACACACGGGTAACTATCTAACACACGGGAAACAATCTAACTTACATGTGTAACTATCTAGCACACGGGTAATTATCTAACACACGTGAAACAATCTAACTTACATGTGTAACTATCTAGCACACGGGTAACTATCTAACACACGGGTAACTATGTAATAAACGAGTAACTATCTAACACAAGGGTAACTATTATAGCACACGGGTAACTATCTAACACAAGGGTAACTATGTAACACAGGGGCAACTATCTAACTCAGGGGTAACTATCTAGCACACGGGTAACTATCTATCACACGGGTAACTATCTAACTTAGCCGGATAACTATCTAACGTACATGTGTGGATATCTAACACACGGATAACTATGCAAAACACAGGTAACTATCTAACACACGGGTAACTACCTAACAAACGGGTAACTATTTAACACACGGGTAAATATATAACTTAGATGAGTAACTATCTAACACACGGGCAATTACGTAACACGCGGGTAACTATCTAACACAGGGGTAACTATCTAACACAGGGGCAACTATCTAACTCAGGGGTAACTATCTAACACAGGGGTAACTATCTAACACACGGGTAACTATCTAACAAACGGTTAACAATCTAACACACGGGTAAAAATCTAACACACGGGTAACTATCTAACACGCGGTTAACACTAACACACGGGTAACTATCTAACACGCGGTTAACACTCTAACACACAGGTAACTATCTAACACATGGGTAACTATCTAACACACGGTTAACAATCTAACACACGGGTAACTATCTAACACGCGGTTAACAATCTAACACACGGGTAACAATCTAATACACGGTTAACTATCTAACACACGGTTAACTATCTAACACACGGTTAACTATCTAACACACGGTTAACTATCTAACACATGGGTAACTATCTAATGCATAGGTAACTATCTAACACACGGGTAACTATCTAATGCATAGGTAACTATCTAACACACGGGTAACTATATAAGGCAAGGGTAACTATCTAACACATGGGTAACTAACTAACACATGGGTAACTATGTAACACACGGGTAACTTTGCAACACACACGTAACTATATAGCACAAGGGTAACTATCTAACTCATGGGTAACTATTTAACACATAGGTAACTATCTAACACACGGGTAACTATTTAACACATAGGTAACTATCCAACACACGGGTAACTTTACCAACACACGGGTAACTATCTAACAAACGGGTAACTATCCAACACACGGTTAACAATCTAACACACGGGTAACTATCTAACACACTGTTAACTATTTAACACGCGGTTAACAATCTAACACAGGGGTAACTGTCTAACACAGGGGTAACTATCTAACACACGGTTAACAATCTAACACACGGGTAACTATCTAACACACGGTTAACAATCTAACACACGGGTAACTATCTAACACGCGGTTAACAATCTAACACGCGGTTAACAATCTAACACACCGGTAACTCTCGAACACACGGTTAACTATCTGTAATGAGACAAATCTCACAAGAAGAAGATTACATATAGGTAGAATATTGATAGTATAAGAGTATAAAAGAGAGGAAGATGTTGGTAGCGCGCTCGTGATAAGTATTTACACTGTCGATACACTTATCTTACGCTTATCGTATCTTATACGTCAATACACATCTATTACGTCTTAAGGGCGACTTCTCAAACACCGCTTCGTTACAACTCTTTATTAATTACGAACATGACATGGACACATTAATAACACCTTCTATTGAAGTTACTAGGACATTATGTTTACGTTACTAGGACATCATATTTCGTTACTAGACACTGATTCTCGGACACGAACATGAAATGAATACACTTCCCACGTAAGTAACTCATCCCATGGAAAGCTCTGACAAACACTCACGTGACCTAGGGGGGGCCTAGCAGGTGGTCCTGGGTTGTCTCTATGGGAGACTGCTTAGCTGGGCGCCGGAGGGAAGTCTCGGTCCTGACCGGAGGCGACCGGAGGCGGCTTGCCTCCTGCCCCTGACTTCTCTCGAGCAGGACTCGGGACGTGGTAGCTGGCCCTTCTTGGTTACAAGACGCACTCTCTCTGTGTCTCTCTCTGTCTCGGTCTCTGTCCCCGAGGGAGGACTAGCACGTCCTATATATTGGGAGGCGAGCCGTCAGGTTGAGCAGCTGATGGGGGGGGGGGGGGCGGCGGCGAAGGGTCTCCTTACATTTGACCTGGCTAATGTGAGGTCAGGTCTGGACTTCTTCTAGGATGCAGGTTATTGTGTATTTTGGGAGAGAGTCGGCCGGTGCCTTCTTACATGTGTCACATAGGAGGGGAGGCTGGCTGATTTATACCCCTTGGTCAGCCGTGAGAGTTACCCTACACTTGACCTCCCTAATGTCGGGTCAAGTCTGGACTGTCTCTGAGATGCAAGCTGTGGTCTGACAACCCATCACTACACCTCCCGCCAAGACCAAAGCTTTCATGCTCAGAGAACTGATGACACATTTAAAGTAGACAGTAACATCATGTGCAGTATCTAATATAGTCCCTGAGGCGATAATGCATCCTTACATTTTACAAATTATAACACTAGAGATGTATGTTTTTCTACTGGCATAATTTGATCTGACAAAGCTTACTATACCTCCCGCCAAGATTAAAGCTTCTATGACAGGAGAAAAAAAAAATACATACACAGTAAGTGAACATAGAGTGATCTAAAGATCCTTCATATCTAGCATAGTGTCCGAGGCAAACTTGCAAATCACATTCTACAAACAATAACAGGTGTTACATTGCCTAACCAGGCCGTGTCAAAATAAGAATTCGTCCCACTCAGTAGTATGTCTACAACATTGCATTTGGTAATACAAAACATTGATCAAATGAAATCCTAGAAAAAGTGACTAATCTTTAAAAAAAACATTCTTTGTAGTACATGTTAACAAAAATCAGAGAATGAAATACTTCAAAGTACATAAAAAAATGCTCCTACTTCACATGTTAGGGTGGTATATCTTTTTAATGTGCATCAACAACATCAACAACATCAGTACATTTGTTGGGTTCAGCATGGCTCAAGTCCTCCATCCAGCTGGTATCTGAAAATAAGGAATGCCGGCAGCACAACAGCGGTAGTCGATTGGTCCTTCTGATGATCCACCTTTTCATCATCGACTTTCTTCTGATGTCAGCACAGGACGTCTTCTGTCTTCACATAGCACGTTTTTCTTTCTTCAATACCGCACTTTGTAGGTCGTGTCACCACATCTGACTTCTTCTCACTTCCTCCTGGTTTCTATAATATTCCAGATGATTTTTTCTGTTCACCTGCGCTTCCTCTACGTGTAGAGCATTTTCATATTCCAGATGAATTTTTCTGTTCATCTGCGTTTCTTTATACATCTTCATTTTCATATTCCAGACGATTTTTCTGTTCATCTGCGTTTCTTTATACATCTTCGTTTTCCGTCATATTCCAGATGAATTTTTCTGCTCCATCTGTATTTCTTCTCTGCAACATCATTTTCAACATATTCCAGACGATTTTCTGTTCATCTGCCGTCGGCCCCTCCGGCCGGGATGAAAGCCGGTCCACTGCTTGGGCTGTCGTCTCCTTAGATGACTGTAAGGCAGGTTCCGCGGACCAGGGCTCGCCCTCCGTACGTGAGTGTCGGCGAGACCAAAGACCGTCCTGTCTTACACCTTCCACAGTGGTGAATCCCTCCCTGGCTGGGCTCACCAGGGTTCGTTGTGTGGCGCTGCATTCCACACTCCTTAACTTCCTAAAGTAGAAAAATATAAAATCTTCTTAATCCTAGACCAGGGAGGACTTGAAAGAAGTGGGGTGGTGTGTGGCGGGTGTGGTATTGCATTCATCACGCTGCCTTCCTCACGCTGCTTCTTCTCTTCTTATATGTGCTGTGGTCGGATTCCGGCTAGCCATGGGGCGGTACTGTGTGTGACATTTGACAGAAACAATCCGAAAGGGATGATGGATTAGTTGGAAGTGTATCCGTAAAGAAAAACAAATATTTACTTTATACGTTACGTCAATGTTTGGCAACTATAGTTTCCGTCACGACAATATTCTCATTAGGCTGGGTCGGGGAGTGAAGCTCTGCTCACTACATTGAATATTATTTATCACTACGCGTCAGAGTACACTACAAATCATACTAACATAAAAACACACTGAGTGAAGCTCTGTAATCATCGCAATATTACTTTATATTAACCATCATCATCAACATATGGGTTATGGGACAAAAGACTGGGGATTAGTGAGGTCTTACGCGGCGAGGCGGGTGAGGCAAGGCGGGACGCGCAATGGCGGGGCGGGGCAGGGCGGGGCACGGAACGGCGGGGCGGGGCAGGGCGGGGCAGGGATGGGAGGAAGGGTAAGGAGGGTGAGGTGAGGATTAGGACAGGGAGGAGGATGTAGGTTAAAAGACATGCTAAGTTATAACAGTTAGTATAGACACAGCTTCTATCACTAAAACACAATGGGTACATTTAACACTGACCGACAATTAAAATGCACTTGGGATACTGAGAACTTTACAGAACGTGGGGGACAATGAGAAATTATATTAAGCACTGAACATATTCTGGGAGTGTTTTGTTAGTAACAATTCGCGAATACCACAACGAGAGACATTGACTTGAGCTGTAAAGATGACACACTAGGATACTTTCACGCTACGACGCTACGACACAGGAATTACTTATTACACAGTTGTAGACAATGCTTAGACTGAATCAAATGAAGGATGAGACGAGCCAGGTGTTATGGCTAACCGAGGGAAGGCGTGAGTTTACGTTAAGTTCGCTGCCACCATTGTAATGAGACAAATCTCACAAGAAGAAGATTACATATAGGTAGAATATTGATAGTATAAGAGTATAAAAGAGAGGAAGATGTTGGTAGCGCGCTCGTGATAAGTATTTACACTGTCGATACACTTATCTTACGCTTATCGTATCTTATTCGTCAATACACATCTATTACGTCTTAAGGGCGACTTCTCAAACACCGCTTCGTTACAACTCCTTATTAATTACGAACATGACATGGACACATTAATAACACCTTCTATTGAAGTTACTAGGACATTATGTTTACGTTACTAGGACATCATATTACGTTACTAGACACTGATTCTCGGACACGAACATGAAATGAATACACTTCCCACGTAAGTAACTCATCGCATGGAAAGCTCTGACAAACACTCACGTGACCTAGGGGGGGCCTAGCAGGTGGTCCTGGGTTGTCTCTATGGGAGACTGCTTAGCTGGGCGCCGGAGGGAAGTCTCGGTCCTGACCGGAGGCGACCGGAGGCGGCTTGCCTCCGGCCCCTGACTTCTCTCGAGCAGGACTCGGAACGTGGTAGCTGGCCCTTCTTGGTTACAAGACACACTCTCTCTCTGTCTCGGTCTCTGTCCCCGAGGGAGGACTAGCACGTCCTATATATTGGGAGGCGAGCCGTCAGGTTGAGCTGATCGGGGGGGGGGGGGGGGGGGGGGGGGCGGCGAAGGGTCTCCTTACATTTGACCTGGCTAATGTGAGGTCAGGTCTGGACTACTTCTGGGATGTAGGTTATTGTGTATTTTGGGAGAGAGTCGGCCGGTGCCTTCTTACATGTTTGTTGGCCGTGTGACATGGGAGGGGAGCCTGGCTGATTTATACCCCTTGGTCAGCCGTGAGAGTTACCCTACACTTGACCTCCCTAATGTCGGGTCAAGTCTGGACTGTCTCTGAGATGCAAGCTGTGGTCTGACAACCCATCACTACACCTCCCGCCAAGACCAAAGCTTTCATGCTCAGAGTACTGATGACACATTTAAAGTAGACAGTAACATCATGTGCAGTATCTAATATAGTCCCTGAGGCGATAATGCATCCTTACATTTTACAAATTATAACACTAGAGATGTATGTTTCTCTACTGACATAGTTTGATCTGACAAAGCTTACTATATATCTAACACACGGGTAACCATCTAACACACGGGTAACACTCTAACACACGGATAATTATCTAGCACATGAGTAACTATCTAATGCTTAGGTAACTATCTAACACACGGGTAACTATCTAATGCGTAGGTAACTATCTAACACACGGGTAACTATATAACACAAGGGTTACTATCTAACACAAGGGTTACTATCTAACACATGGGTAACTATCTAACACACAGGTAGCTTTGTAACACACGGGTAACTATTTAGCATAAGGGTAACTATCTAACACATGGGTAACTATTTATCACATAGGTAACTATCTAACACACGGGTAACTTTGTAACACACGGGTAACTATACCAACACACGGGTAACTATGTAACACATGGGTAAGTATCTAACACACGGGAAACAATCTAACTTACATGTGTAACTATCTAGCACACGGGTAACTATGTAATACACGAGTAACTATCTAACACAAAGGTAACTATGTAACACACGGGTAACTATCTAGCACACGGGTAACTATCTATCACACGGGTAACTATCTAACTTAGCCGGATAACTATCTAACGTACATGTGTGGATATCTAACACACGGGTAACTATGCAAAACACAGGTAACTATCTAACACACAGGTAACTACCTAAGAAACGGGTAACTATTTAACACACGGGTAAATATATAATTTAGATGAGTAACTATCTAACACACGGGCAATTACGTAACACGCGGGTAACTATCTAACACAGGGGTAACTATCTAACATAGGGGTAACTATCTAACACAGGGGTAACTATCTAACACACGGGTAACTATCTAACACACGGGTAAAAATCTAACACACGGGTAACTATCTAACACGCGAGTAACTATCTAACACGCGGTTAACACTCTAACACACAGGTAACTATCTAACACATGGGTAACTATCTAACACGCGGTTAACAGTCTAACACACGGTTAACTATCTAACACACGGGTAACTATCTAACACACGGGTAACAATCTAACACACGGGTAACTTTCTAACACACGAATAATTATCTAACACATGAGTAGCTATCTAATGCATAGGTAGCTATCTAACACACGGGTAACTATCTAATGCATTGGTAACTATCTAACACACGGGTAACTATCTAATGCATAGGTAACTATCTTACACACGGGTAACTATATGACACAAGGGTAACTATCTAACACATAGGTAACTATCTAACACATAGGTAACTATCTAACACATGGGTAACTATGTAACACATGGATAACTTTGTAACACACCGGTAACTATATAGCACAAGGGTAACTATCTATCACATGGGTAACTATTTATCACATAGGTAACTATCTAACACACGGGTAACTTTGTAACACACGGGTAACTATACCAACACACCCGATTAATAAAAAAACATTTAATCACATTTCCAATAGCTAATGTCTTACGGATATCTTATCAAGTTATGAGTCTTGCATGCCTATATAATTATGTTTTATTCTTACAAATATTTATAGTTCGTATTGTATGGTATGGTATGGTATTGTATGGTATTGTACTGTATTGTATCAGGCTGACAGCGTACAGCAAATGAGGGTGCGTCAAGTCCGTAGAATTGCATGGTTAATTAAGGTGCACCAAGTCCGTAGACTTGCATCGTTTTCCATCGTAAATAAAATGGTTAATTAATGCCTTCCTAAAGAAACCATCGACATGGGACTAGTTTTGTTCAACTCTACGAATTTTTTGCGATTTTTCCACCAAGTTTGATGAAAAACGATTGTGCCGTTTTGGCTGCCCAGAACAGACAGACAGACAGCTAGTCCTATTGTATATTACATTAGATATGAGGTGACACCCAGGACACAACCACACTTAACTCTTACCAAACTCAGACTCTGCTTTTCAAACTGAGTGAGCCCACAAGGGTCGCCAAAACTTTCATGACGTCACGCCTCATAGGTTTTCTCATTGGTCGAAGACAGGCCTAAGGCTTTCATACTATTGGCTTAAAATTGGCGGGAACTCTCAAGTGGTGGGACACTCATGATATTGTTACAAGGTGTGGTGACACTCAAGTTTCAGGTGTGGTGATACTCAAGGTTCAGGTGTGGTGACACTCAAGGTTCATGTGCGGTGACACTCAAGGTTCAGGTGTGGTGACACTCAAAGTTCGGATATCATGACACTCAAGGTTCAGGTGCAGTGACACTCAAGGTTCAGGTGTGGTGACATTCAAGGTTCAGGTGTGGTGACATTCAAGGTTCAGGTGTGGTGACATTCAAGGTTCAGGTGTGGTGTCACTCGAGGTTCAGCTATATTTATTTCATTGATTATTGACAGCAGCACAAAACCTGTGGTGGATTTAAAAGTTATTGAACGGAGTAGAGTGTGAACCAGTGAGCCAAGTAGAGTGTGAGTCCATGAGCCAAGTAAAGTGTGTGCCAGTGAGCCAAGTAGAGTGTGAGCTAGTGAGCAAAGTAGAGTGTGAGCTAGTGAGCCGAGTAAAATGTGAGCCAGTGAGCCTAGTGTACTGTGAGCCAGAGAGCCGAGTAGAGTGTGAGCCAGTGAGCAGAGTAGAGTGAGCCAGTGAGCCGAGTAGAGTGTGAGCCGGTGAACCGACTAGAGTGTGAACCAGTGAGCTAAAAAGAATGAGCCTGCAAGCAGAGAGTATGAGCCAGTGAGTTGAGGAGAGTGTGAGTCATTGAGCTGAGGAGTGTGAAAACACACACACACACACACACACGTGTCGCCAAACATTTCATTACTAGTACTGTTTATGTGTATATTGAGTATTGTATATGCATTAGTGAAGTGGAGACGGTGATGGCGTAGGACCTCTGTGTGTTGGTGATCGATGTCCATATCGTGCTGAGTGAAGCAGACTGTCGCTGACCGAGTGGCGCAGGAGAAATGGCGTTGAGTGACGCTGAATGACACTGGATGAGTGACGCTGAGGGACACTGTAGGAATGAGGGTTCGTGGCTATGAATAAGTAACAATGAGTGACACTGGATTGGTGACGATGAGTAGCGACCCAGAATGAATGACGTTGAGTGACTCATGATGAATGTTGCTGAGTGACCTAGGATGAATGTCGGTGAATGACCCAGGATGAGTGACCTCAAGTGACCCAGGATGAGTGACGCTATATATAACCCCGTGTCTATGTATACGTTCTGTCCGGCCGTAATGCCCTTACCTGTTGACCGGCAAATTCGATAGATCAAGAAGTTTACTGTACGTCCGTACATGTATGTCTTGTAAAAGTGTATCATATTTGAGAGAGAGAGAGAGAGAGAGAGAGAGAGAGAGCGTTGTTCACCGATCTTGCTAGTGGCGGAGATAACCACGCTTGCTCATTTCTTCACGAACACAATTATTGTTACCAGCACTGTGCACAAAACAGTCACTAACGCTGTCACCAACACTAACACTGTCCCCAATATAAACACTATCACCAACACAGATAATGTCACCAACTCAAGCACTATCATAAATATGCCACCAACACAAACACTCTCATTAAAACAAACGTTTATCAGCACTGTCACCAACACTGTGACGAACACATACACTGTCGCCAACACCAACACACATATCAACACAAAAACACTGTCACCATCACTTTTTCCGACACAAACACTCACCAACACTGTCCTCAACACAAACACTGTTACCAATGTTGTCTCCAACGCTGCCACTGAAACCGACACTAACACCAGCACTGTTACCAAAACGTTCACCAACACCAACGCTGTCACCAACATAAAGACTGTCACCAACTCGGTCACCAATACCAACACTATCACCACCAATAAAACTTTTCCCAACACAAACACAGTCACGAACACTGTCATCAACACCAAAGCTATCATTAACGCTGTCCGCAACACAAACACTGTCATCAACACGGTCACCAATACTAATACTGTCACCAACACGGTCACCAACACTAACACTCACCAACATTATCACGAACACAAACACATTCACTAAAACTCTCCCCAACACAAACACTGTCACCAACACTCACTAACACAACTCTGTCACCAACACTGTTACCAATACTACTGCTGTCACCTACACAGTTCCCAACACAAGCGCTGTCACCAATAGTCACCAACATTATCACCAATACTAACTCTTGTCAACAACACCAACACTGTCCCCAACAAAAACACTGTCTCCAACACTAACACTGTCAACACAAGAAGTACCGTAGTAAAGTATTGTGAGACCATCTGTGACAGGCAGCGCGTGTGGCCATAAATGACAGGCAGCATACAGTATATGGCTATAAATGACAAGCAGGGTGTGAAGCCACAAATGACAGATGTGGCCATTAATGTGACGGAAAGGAAGATAATTTGACTGAGGAACAGAATCATCGTGAAATGTGAAAATCGAAAACAAAACACTAAATAATCGAAGCACAATGCGACGTGTCAAAGGGGCTCCTGGCGCTGATGTACTCCAGTGGCCGGGAGCAGAGAGGGGACGACCTATAGTGGTCATATCACTACAAAACACGCTGTGCTTCAACACTGTATCACACCTTCCACTCATGCTCCCCCTCGAAAACTCTACGTTATTCTCGATAGTCAACACTTTTGTGTACTGTATTATGTAGGAATAAGCGTGAGAGAGAGAGAGAGAGAGAGAGAGAGAGTGTGCGCGCGCGCGCGTGTGTGTGTGTGTGTGTGTAATAATAATGATAATAATAATAAACGGCTTATTAATAGAGTTGCAGCCGGTGGCTGAAAATATACAAACTTTCATTTGATTTATACATAATGATATGCGTTGAATACATTTACAGGGTTGTACAATACATAAATCAGGAGTTGTTTATTATTTTAACGATAGATGGGATGGTGCTATTCTTATATCTATCAGTGCGGGCTCTTATGGGCTGAATTTTGTTGTAGTGGCGGACTGCGCGAGGTGGGCGGGAGACTGCCGGTGGCAGGAGGTGGTGATGACGAGGATGGTGCAGTAGTCCACTGCCAAACCTTGCTAGTGCTTGGTGGTGGAGGTCACTGAGGGATAGCATTTCCAGGGTGGAGAGAGCGTTGTTGTAGCCGGAGTTGTCTGCGCCGAGCATGATTCTGCAGGCCCTTTTCTGTACCTTCTCTAGCTGGCGTTGTTGGGTAGAGTTGAGAGAAGACGACCAGGCTGGTGAAGCATACTTTAGTTTGGGGTGAATAAAGGCGTTGTAGATAGTCCTCAGCTCTGGCGTGGGTGCCCCAAGTGACCTAAGTCGACGTAGCATGTAGAGACGGCACGAGGCTGCCTTGATTGTGTTGTTTTCATGGGCCTTCCAATGCAGTTTGTGGTCTATGGTAAAACCCAGGAGTTTGGCAGACTGCACTAACTGGAGAGGATGGGCACCCACTGTGACTGCTGAAGCTTGCAGTGGAGTGGTGGCGGTATTGATGTGCATGACTACGGTTTTGGTGTGGTTGATGGTGACCTTGTTCTCCGTAGTCCATGCCTGTGTAGCCTGTCCAGGGTGTCTTGTAGCGATGAGTAGTCCGGTGAGGTGTTGTCCACTGTAACCCCCACAGTGCAGTGATCAGGATGAGGAAGCACAGTGGCCCCATCTTGGTCCCCTGGGGAACACCGCAGGTGAGGTGTTGGAATGTGGAGACAGAACCCTGGTACCTCACTGCGTGACGACGTTCACTCAAGAAATCAGTAAGCCATGAGACCAGGTTGGTGGGCAGCCCTAGGGCAAAGGCCTTGTTGATAACTGTGCAGTGATCAACAAGGCCAAAAGCGTTCCTGAAGTCAACAAGGGCAACGGCTAGTGATGTCTTACGTTTCTGCAGGTTTTTGTGCAGGAAATCCAGAAAGCTCACTAAGCAGTGTGATGTACAGGAGGTTCTCATATTGCCAAATTGCTGTGGATCAATTGACTGATAAATTCTAGCAAATGCCCACTCAAAAACAAAGTTCTTCACAGAGTAGACTGGGTATGAGGGTAATGGCAACTGGCCTGAGGTCGTTAGGGGACTGTGGGGTGGTGACCTTGGGGATAGGAGTGAAAAATGCAGTTTTCCATTCATTAGGGCATTTGCTTTGTCTGAGGGATGCATTAATAATTAATAGAACAGAGGGGGGTGGCAAGTTCGACTGCATAGTCCTTGTAAATTTTGATTGGGAAGTCAAATAGGGATGTGGAGCGTTTGGATTTAAATTTCAGGAGTTTGTTGGCGATTTCAAATGGTTGGACACTGGGAGGTGGGGGAGGGGGAAGGTAAGTAAGCCGGGAGAAGAGTGAGGTCAAGACTGGGTAGTAGGGTGGTCCTTTATTTGGGGCAAAAAACAAAATTTGCCATTTTTTGTCACAAATCCTAGCAAAAGTATTCATTTGGGGTAGAAACATTGCCTGTAAAATATTTTTTAAATATCTTAATAATTAGAGGTTGCTCAAGTCAAATGAAATTTAACAATATTATGCTTATGCTTAATGTTCATAACACATCATTTCCTAGCCCCCAAGCCTCCCCCCCCCCCCCCCCCCCCACCTAATCTAAGTGGGTATTAGCTACTCACGGCAGGGGTCGCATGAGGACCAGTCTCACTCTTTGTCGCCCAGTAAGGTCTCCTTGAGGGCATTAGGGAATGATTTCCTGTGGTCAGCAACTGCCTGCAGTAGATACTGCAGTTGCTGTTTGTCCTTGGTGATGCTGCCTAAGAAATCTTGGACTAAGGCTACTCCTCTTTCTGCATGATCATTGATCACAGACAAAGCTTGTACACTGGCTTTTGCATTTTGGAAGCCAGGATCATCTTTCCACTGTTCTACTGGGAGGGCCAGGAAATCTGTATTCAAATTGAGCTTTTTGAAAAATGACTTTGTGTTCTTTGTAGTGAAATCATATAGGTTCTTCACTTGGAGTGTGTCTGGATTGATTGTAACCCGTTTGACATGTTTTTCTTCTCCAATAACGATGTTCATAGCTTCCAACATGCGGTCCTTCACTGCTGGGAGAACATCGTCATAAAAGAAGGCCAATGCAACCAACTCTTCTGACAAGTACCAGAGGTGTCTCATCATTTTGTGGAAAGTTGCCTTTGATATGGCATCGCTGATGGTACTGTAGTCTTGTAAAGCTTTAAGCAACATCAGATCTCCTTTTGGTGCCTTTGCAGCAAGTGGAGCAGGTGTCCAAGCCTTCACATATATTCGGGCAAAGAAAATGCACAAATCTCTTAGTCCTCTGTTCTCCTTTGGAGTAAACTTAAACTGAGAACGGAATAATCACACTTTGAAGGAATAAATGGTCTTTGCAATCCACCGTGCTTGGTGCATTGCACCAGGAGCAGAAAATCGTACTCCCCGAGAAGGTGATGTGCCAAGGAAGATGGAGGCCAGCTCTAGCAGCTCTCGATAATCATCTCGAAGCTGTGTCTCCAATAGAGTCTTCTCAATGAAGTTGATTCGATCGTCCCTAACAGCTCTGACCGATTCCTCTGCCAGATCGTCGGTGGAAGAGTCTTCAAACTTCTGCTTGTCAATTTGTTCCCATTTGGCTTGGAATCTTCGGAACAGCTGTATGTCAGGAGCAGCTGAGTGCCCCATTACAGCTTCAAAAGCAGCTCCAGCTACAAGTTCTAGTACATGGTGGCGGCAAGCAAAAAATGCCAAATCACGACCCAGCAACTGCTCAATTTTGACACACGCACCCTTGTGGTGACCAGTATTTGAGCTTGTTGTATCAAAACACATGCCATGCACGATGTTTGCAATGTGCCATTGCTGCAAAGCCTTCACAGCAGCTTTTGCTTGTTCATCACCGGCACCAGAGGGAAGTTTTGGAACAGCAAGAAGTTGGGAGGTGCCATTGCCTGAGACAAGAACTGGGAGTCTGTCAACATGGCCCCCATGCCCCGTCAAATCAGGCATGAATTTACCATCTCGGTGAACAATTAAAACTGACTCTGGTTTGAAGTTTGAAACGATTTCAGCTGCCCTGCTACTGCAATGATGCTGACGTTTCCTCCTGATGCTTGATCGATTCAGAATCAATTCACTGACATGTCCTAGACTCCGAGCAGTTTGGGTGACAATGTGCATGGCCAGTCTATCTGAGGACTTGGTCCGATCTAATGCTGCAGAAAGTTCTGGAGTTAGAACTTCTTTTCGCCCACGCTTCTTGACATAGGTGGAGTTTGAAGTGCTGATGGGCCAGGAACTGGGTTGGATTCCTCAGAAGAAGACGTACTACTGCTGTCCAAGACAACGATGGCTTGGCATTTTTTGGCTTCTTCCTCTGCACTGTCTGCAGCCAACTTCCTTTTCATTGCTTTCTTGAGAGTTTTTTCTCGTCGTTTCTGTCTTTTCAGGAATACTTTGTCAAGAGATGACATTGCCCCACGACGCCCTTTTTCTAGTTGCGCTATTAAGAAATCCTTATCCTCCTGAACTGTCATCATATTCAAAGCATTCACATGTGCAATGTCAAAGAGATCTTCAAATGTATCAGTGAACTCTTTCTCTTTCTGCTTTTGAGTTTCTGTCTTTCTTGAAGAGTTCTTTTTCAAACTACTCCACTTGTCAAACATTTTGTGCACTTAATTCACACAATCTGGTTTGTGGTGTGCGGGAATGTTTGCTTTTGTCCAAAATTGAAGAACTTTTTTATGTGACTTCCCCAGCTGCCAATCTGATGGGTTTTTTTCTGTATGCAATGCAGGCGTAAAAATTACTGTAACACTTGCCTGTTTGAAGGTAACTTAGCCCCTGTAATGTCATCACATAATGTCTTTATCAAATACACATTTTCTCGTGTTTTTACTCCTGCATTAGCCATTTTGACCTGAGGAATAAAGAAATTAACTATTAATATAAATTAATAATGAGAATACTCTGCAGAACTGTTTCTAATTTCCCCAATCATCAATCACGACCAGCAAAAACTCACCACAATCGTGCCAAATCCGACGCACTAGTGGTGGGCGTAATCGGCTACAAAGTAATCGACTACATCGATTACTTAATTTTTGACAGCTTTGAGCAAACTCTAAATATTAATATATTTAAAAATAACTCTACACACAATGTTTTTGTCCTAAATGGACACTTTTAGCAGGGTCTGTGGTAAAAAATTCCAAAGTTGAAAAATAAGGACCACCCTACTGGGTAGGGCATGACATATGGTAGCAAAGTGGTTATTAGTTATCTCAGCTGCCCCCTCACTAGGTAAATGTGAGATGAAAGGAAGTGTGGGAGACTGACGGTTAAGACCACAGAGATCTTTTACCTTGGAGTACCACTGACCGATGCCGACCTCCTTGAGGCCGTGGAGTTTCCTGAGATAATAAGATTTCTGTATGTGTGTGTGTGCGCGCATACAGGGTGGTGAAATGCATGTAGTGTAGCAGCATTATGTTAGTGTTAAGGTGCAAGCACTGTTTGCTTCGTCTCGCTCTCAGCTACCGCCGCTAGCTAGCCCGCGTGGCGAACAGGTAAGAAACTTGTAAAAGTCTTCCGTTGCCAGTACACAGCCTCTTCACCATGAAGACCTGCTGCGCCTCTTCGTGGCACCACACGGTAATTGGGTGTCTCGTTGGCCCAGACTCGACCATCAAGGGATCTCGAAGTAGCATTGGGCCCCAAAGGGACGGCGCAAATTCCTACTGATATGTGGTATAAGGCTACGGGAGTAAACCCCGAACGAAAAAACTGTGGAGGAGCCCTGCATCAGGCAGACATGCTTACAGAGCTCCAACAAGACCCCCTACGGTGGTATAGGCAGAAGAGACGACCACCATGGGAACCCAACAACTAGACCAGTAGACGAAGGCGATGCATGATGGACAGGCCACTAAGGCGAAACTCATCAAACAGGGCTATTGGTAGTCCATTGCAACTCTCCCTCTCCCCGGTCATTGAAACACTTGCACCACTGGATCAAGCAAAGGGAGAGCCAAGATGTGTGGTTGTAGCCTGCACTTCGCCTCACCACATAAATCAACTCACGCACTGCGATCATGCAGCTCATCATCCTCCCATTCATCATCAAAACCCCTACAGTATACCCCCAAAAGTCCAATGGTGACAGACGAGTGGTGACGGGAACAGGCAGAGATGACTGCCGGGAGTCTCTATTCACAACTCTGTACAGGGGCCTCACACATAAGATGGTCGTTTATGCACTGTGTTCTTGGCAGTAATGCAATCCGATCCTGTCAGTGCGACTGAGCTCTTTAGAGGAACCAAATAGGGAGGGGGCTATAAAGGTGCCCTAAACACAGCTTGCCTAAAGAACCAAAATGACTAGGCAACCGCACCCAGTAAGGTCATCCTTATGCAGTCGAAAACACAATCATGATCACAGAACAAAACAAAAACAAATTATGCAACCTCTTATGGTCGCTGCATTAAATGTCAGGAGCTTTCTGGATACTGGAACAAATGAGCATACTTAAAGAAGAACTGACCTCTTGGCAAAAGAGCTGGTTAGATATAACATCGACATAGCAGTTATTACTGAGTCCCGACTCCCAGAACCCCCCTGTTCTTTTGGAAGGGTTAGCCTGCTGCGGAAAGAAACCGCATTTATGGAGTTGGCTTTGCCATCCGCCAACGTATCCTATACAGTCTAACATCATATGCCTGTTGGGATCAAAGAGCGCCTCATGACGCTCCGAATCTCACTGAATCACTCACGTCACGCCTTTTTCATCTGTGCAAATGTCCACAACACTGGATGCAGAGGATGACATCAAGGAGGCCTTCTATGCCGACCTCAACAGAGTGCTAACCTCTATCCCCAGAGAAGATAAGGCTGTGCTGCTTGATGACTTTAATGCCAGAGTTGGCAGAGATGCTGACATTTGGTAGGGAACCATAGGAAGAAATGGACTTGGCAAGTGTAATCCCAATAGCCTACTCCACTTCAGCAAGTGTGCTACATGCAACCTTACTCTCACCAACACCTTGTTTAGGCAGGCATACAAGTTCAAGGGATCGTGGCAACACCCACAAACCAAACACTGACATCTCATTGACTACATCATTGTCAGAGAAAGAGATCACCGAGATTTCCTCATCACCCGAGCCATGCATGTCTCAGACACTCATCATCGGCTGATCAGAGCCAAGTTCTCACTTCACATCACCCGAAAACAGAGAAGACAGCAAGCATCCAGAAGAGGTTTTAACATTAAGCGTCCGGAGGATCCAGTGGTAGCACATGCTTTCAGAAAGCAGCTCGATCATGGGCCGATTGACAACCCGACAATAAACAACCCAAATCCCAGTGACAGGTTGAAAGAATACACCAGGACTGGTTTGATAAAAATGACCCAGAAATCAATATACTCGTCGATGATAAATGCGCTACTTTAACTGACTGGCAGAACAACCCTCAGGGCAAAGTTCTCAATTTAGATAACTACTGGTTTAAAAATAAAGCATGTGAAACTTAAAAACTTGCTGATGAGTACAAGATGAGCAAATTTTTTCAATTCCACTAAAACATTTTATGGGCCAATCACACATGGCGTAGACCCCCTCCACTCATCCGACGGTAACTCCCTAATTAAAGATGAAGAAGGCATCCTTCAGCACTGGAAAGAGCACTACCATTCACTGTTCAGCCGAAGCACCGATGTGAATGTCCTAACAATGCAGCAGGTCCCTCAGCATCCAGAGCTGACCCACCTCAGCTATCCTCCATCCCGGATGAGTAGCCACTGCCATCAAACAGATGAAAAATAACAAAGCCCCGGGGCCTAATGAAATCCCAACCAAGGTGTATAAAGCAGAAGGACCTCTGCTTACCAGCCGTCCCCACTCTCTCCTGGAGAATATATGGGATAAGGAGGAAACCTCCCAAGCTCCGAAAGAGACCTCCATTGTCAATATTTTTAAAAACATGGGAGACCGGTCATATTATAGTAACTACCCCAGGATCTCGCTGCTCTCTGTAGCTGGCAAGATTATCGCCCAAGTCCTCCTAAACAGACTTCTTCATGAGGCAAAAAACCTCCTCCCAAAATCTCAATGTGGGTTTAGACCATCATGTGGCACCACTGCCATGATCTTTGCTGCCTCCTAGATACAGGAAAAGTACAGAGAACAGCGTCGTGACCAGTAAATAGCCTTCATCAGCCTAACCAATGCCTTTGACTCGGTCAACAGGGAAGCCCTCTGGCGGACCCTCAGCCGTTTTGGCTGCCCACCAAAATTCATCGCCATTGAGAGGCAACTCCACGATGGCATGAACGGCAGTGTCCTGCACAATGGCACCCAGTCTGAGCTCTTCCCCATCCAAACGGGGGTTAAACAAGGGTGTGTCCTGGCACCAACTCTCTTTTCCATTTTCTTGGCTGCCTTCCTTACTCGTGCCAGTGCCAATTTAGCCGGCAGGGTGGACTTGGAGTACCAGATGAAGGGTCTTTTCAACATAAGACGATTCCAGGCAAGAACAAAGATGTCGGCAGCTTTCATTACTGAACTTCAGTATGCAAACGACCTCACTGTTGTTGCTCACACTGAATGCGAACCTACAGGAGATCTGCAGGAGATGAATGTACATAAGACTCGGATTCTCTTTCAACATTGCCCCTGGTTCAGACACACCTCCACCATCCAGCCATCTTAACGGTACTACCCTCTCTAATGTCACCCACTTTCGGTATCTCGGCTCCCACCTGTCCACCACTGCGGATATCGATGAAGATATTCAGCATCGGATCAGATGTGCCTCTCAAGCCTTTGGCAGACTCCGAAACCATGTCTTCAACTGTAGGGAGATGAAATTATCTTGAAAGTTACACATATATCGAGCAGTGGTCCTCCCTATGCTATATGGCAGCGAGACATGGGTCGCATACAGGAGGCACCTCAAGGCACTTGAAAACTTTCACCATCACAGTCTATGTTCCATCCTCCAAGTTCGCTGGGAGAGAAGACATTAATGCTGACACCAACTGTAGAAGCTTAGAGGCTACCTTTGTCCATGAAGAGCTACGCTAGACTGTTCATGTTACCGGCATGGACGACAGTAGACTGCCAAAGCAGCTACTTTACAGTCACTTAACGAATAGTAAACGTAACGCTGGCGAGCAACTGAAACGGTATAAGGATAGTCTTAAGACAAACCTGAAAATATGCCAAATCGACCCCCTAACCTGGAAGACGATTACTTCTCATCGTAAAGCTTGGAGGAGCACCACACGATTCGGTGTCAATACTTTCGAGTTAGCCCGACTGCAAACCGAGGCAGACAAGCGCCAACGCCGGAAAGAAGCTGCCAGCGCCCCTCCACATGTGCAACATCTGTGAAGAACTCTGCGGATTCCGTATCGGCCTCTTTAGTCAACTCAAAACTCACCAATGAAAGTGACATCCCTAATAACTCATATCATTGTATCATAGCTGGATGATCGTCATACTCGATTCCGAGTGACAGCAAAGTAGTAGCAGTAGTAGGGTGGTTATGGTAATAGTGGCGATAGTGGTGTTGGAGGTGGTAGTGGTTGTGGTAGTGGTAGTACTCGTGGTGGTAGTGGTGGTTGTAGTGGCAGTAATGGTGTTTTGGTAGTAGGGTGGCAGTAGTTTTGTCGGTGGTAATGGTTGTGGTAGTACTCATAGTGGTAGTGGTTGAGGTAGGGGTAGTACTCGTGGTGGTGGTGGGGATAGTGGTGATGGTAATGGTAGTAGTGGTTGTAGTGGTAGTAGTGGTGGTAGCAATGGCGTTGGTGGTAGTGGAGGTAAAGCTAGTGGTGGTGGTGGTGGTAGGGGTGAGAGGGAGGCACACACAGGGAAGAGCCAGCGAGGTGGACCTGTGAATTCAGAAAGCAATATCGAGTCCATGCTTATTTATGGGTGCACCTGGCAGCTGGCGGCCCGGGCAGGGATGCAGGTGGTGCGACTCACAATATCACGGCCACAAGGAACCGATACTCTGAGGAAACTAATAACCAAATGGATGGAGAAGTTGAAAATAGGAGGGTGGACTTGGTGGTATAACGATGGTATGATAAGGAAGATGCAGGGGAGAAGTGGAATATAAATAGTTATCAGTAGGAGAAGGAGGATGAAACGAAGGGAGAGTAGTACGAAGAGAAAAAGAAAGCTAAGGAGATGAAGAAACTTGGGATTTAACATCGATTATAAAAGAGAAAATTGCATAACTAACAGGATGATTTATTATTGAAATACGGAAAAAAGCAAGATGGCGCTTATGGATACATAATTAACATGACTTAATTTTTTTTACAGAAGAACCGATAAAAGGTTCATTGAAATTGTCATAAAGGAGCATCTTCATCGCAGAAATACAAAGCGACGGAGATAAAGAGCGAAGCGGAATAATAAAGGTGTGTAAGGGTGGACACAGTATGCGAGTCGAGTGTTGCACTACACCTCAGAGGAGTAGAGCGCCCGGGGTGTGTTATACCAGACCACCACGACTTACCTAAGCTGCGTCCCTGATGTTATTATGCTTCCTGCCACACTAACGTCACAATCCCAGACAGTGGGAGCTGGCAACAGTGACTAGTCTGTTAAAACCAAATGACACAGAACAGGGATAGTCCCCTACCAGGTACGAAAATCAGATGAAGCACAGACGGGCATTACAGTGAAGCTGTTGCTGTATCTTTTGCGGAAGGTATCCTTTGCCCTCCAAGCTATGTATTGATCTCGGGTATATAGGTCGTCTGCTGGCTGTGTTGGGTAAGAACGCTTTACTAAAGGGAATACGTCACAAGTCTATAATTTTTTGGGGCGGGTTATACTGAAGGAGAGCAGCCACGCTGCCTCTCAAAGTGCAGCCTGCGTGATGGAGAGTCACTCCTACCACAAAAGACCCACACATGAAACTGGAGCCACGTTACCACACAACATAACAGAGAGAATAAACATAATAGTATTTGGGCGGTTAATAAAGAAAAAAGCGATAACAATAAAAATAAATGGTAAATGTAAAGAAATTATACTATTACTTATCCTCTAGGTAATGGAATTACTAGTATGTTCCTTGTCATACTACTCATTAAAAATCGCCACTGTTTCGTAATTTCAATGTTATACATTTTTATTTTCTTATTTCTCATTTAATTAAGCTTTGAACTTGTGTGTTATATAATATTTTCACTGTTTTCTTCCTCCTCACAGGTAAGTGCCATGATGCCTCAGCCAAGGTCGTCCTCCCCAGTCTTACTGTGGGCGGCTGACAGTGTTCCTCCACACTGACTGCATTGGTAAAGTACTGAGGGTGGCTGAAAATATACAGACTTGCATTTGATTTAGACATAATGATATAATATGCATTGAATACGTTTACAGGGCTGTACAGTACATAAATCAGGAGTTGTTTATTATTTTAACAATAGATGGGATGGTGCTGTTCTTATATCTATCGGTGCGGGCTCTTATGGGCTGAATTTTGTTGTAGTGGCGGACTGCGCGAGTTGGGTGGGGGGCTGCAGGAGGTGGCGATGACGAGGGTAGTGCAGTAGTCCACTGCCAAACCTTTCCAGTGCTTGGTGGTGGAGGTCACTGAGGGATGGCATTTCCAGGGTGGAGAGAGCGTTGGTGTAGCCGGAGTATTCTGCGCCGAGCATGATTCTGCAGGCCCTTTTTTATACCTTCTCTAGCTGACGTTGTTGGGTGGAGTTGAGAGAAGACGACCAGGCTGGTGACGCATACATTAGTTTGGGGAGAATAAAGGTGTGTGTGTGTGTGTGTGTGTGTGTGTGTGTGTGTCAAAAAATTTTGGTGAATTGGAAGGGAAATCTTTGTACATGTCTAAGTTCAGGTGTTTAAGGACGACCATGACTATACAGGCAAAGGAGGCTTAATTCACTATATCTATAAACACAAATAAATATATTCTACACCATACCATCATACGTTAGCCATCGTGATACTGTAGGTTATTTTTATTTCATAGTTGTCTTACTTATTTTAATATATACTTAAGTAATATAATTTTCAGTATTTTTTCACCTGTTCACCTTTTCATACTTCAATTATTTTACTTATAATTTATATCAATTTACTGTAAATGGATGGACAAGGTTATTGTTTAGTCTCCATAGCACATGAACTCTATTATGATGTCAAAGCTAATAATAACAGTTCTACCTGGCTGGATGGTGATCACACTTATGATCCCGGTAACTCTTATACTTACGGTAACAGTCATCTCAACAGATACACAGTTGGTAAAGGTAGAGATATTATATTCTCCCCATTATTGTGTTACACACTGTTATTAAGAAGTAATCGCTATAAATATTTATTCAGATTATTGCTCATTCCTCAGTCGTTATTAGTTTGCTCGCCGATATCTGGCTGTATTGGTCCAATCTTTTCTCCTGTTTTAGTTTGATACATTGGAAAGAATCCATTGGAAAGAATTCGTTATTCCTTTGTTTTTCTTATCTCGGTCTTAACCCTACTGGCCAATACCTGACCCAGCTTGGAGAAGGGCGTGCCCCCAAGTGCTCCCGTTAGTGACCAAAGAAAATGGCCGCCTTGGATCGTTGTGTCTTGGGGGAAGAGGACCGGAGTGTGAGGAAGGACGACCTCCTGGCCACTCTGTTAAGTCAGCTGGGGCAGTTGAGGAGTGAGATTGACGCTCTAAAAGGAGAAAATGAAGCCCTCAGGACTGAACTCCTTCAGGTAGGTGTCCTGCCTAGCAGGACACCTGCAAAGGATGAGCAGGCGTGGAGAGTGCTTGTCTCCAAGGGGACTAGGGTCAGTCTCAGGAAAGCTGACCAGGGTGTGGAATGCAGTAACCCCTACCAGGTGTTGGAGGAAGCTGGCGGGGAAGAGAAGAGGCAGGACGGTGTGGTGCAAGGAGAGGACAGGGCAGTTGTACAAACCCTGCCCAGAGGTAATGTCGTGGTAGTTGGGGACAGCCAGGTGAGGTTTTTAGAGAGGACTTTTTGTGCAAGAGATAGGAAACGTAGGACTAGGGTGTGTTTTCCTGGGGCTGGGATAGGGCATGTATCTGAGAGGATAGATAGGGTTTTGTCAGGGGAGGGTACCAATCCAGTAGTGTGTCTTAGTGTGGGAGGAAACGACGTAGGAAAGGTTAGGAGTGAGGAACTTTTCAAGAGGTATAGGGAGGCGCTGGGGAAGATTAGAGATAGGGGAGGGATCCCGATAGTATGTGGTGTCTTGCCTAGAAGAGGGGTTGGTCGTGAATGGCTGCCCAGGGCAATTGCTATAAATTGCCGACTGGAAAAACATTGTGCAAACAATGGTTGGGCATTCATTGATAGCTGGCAACGATTCTATGGCAACGACTACCTGTACAGTCGTGACGGAGTATACTTGTCTCGTGCGGGGTAAAGACGTTGTCTGCATCCCTGGAGCGTGAAATTGTCACTCCAAAGGGAGGGTTTCGCCAGTAGAAAGAGGTCGGGGAAAGTGGGAGTCAAAAAACAAGCAGGTCCTGGGAAGTAAAATTGGTTACCCAGGACAAGGGGTAAAACAGGACTAGGGAAGGGTAGGTTTAAATGTATACTATACAAACAGTAGGAGCGTTAGAAATAAAATAGACTTGTTGAGAGCGGTTGTATGTACCGAGAATGCAGACGTCATAGCAATCACCGAAACTTGGATGATTCTGGCGACCAACATAATTTTATCAGAGTACCACATAGAAGAGGACAACCAATTTTAACAAGGACAGGGAAGGTAGGAAGGGGGGAGGGGTCGCACTCTTCGTCAAGGATTCATTAAAATGTTGTATTAATAATTCAATAACGGGTGAAATAGGAACCGGGTCTGTATGGGTAGAAATCATGGAAGGAAGAGAAAAACAAATTATGGGAGTGATTTACAGGCCCCCAAGTCTTGGGAAAGAAGCAGCTCAGCCCAAATGGCAGGAAATGAGTAGGGCAGGAAAATATAACAACCTGTGCATTATGGGGGATTTCAACTTCAGAAATATTGACTGGGACAACATTGTAGGTGACTATGAATCTTCAGACTTCCTAGATGCAGTACAGGACAATTTTTTTAAACAATTAATTACAGAAACTACTAGAGGTGACAATATATTAGACCTAGGATTAACAAATAAAGAAAACATTATCAGAGATATCACAGTATGGGAAGAACTAGGTAACAGTGATCACAGAGAAATCAGGTTCACCCTAAATTGGGAAACGGATTATCAGGGGTTAAGAAGGTACTTGGGTGAGGTCACCTGGGAACAGTCACGTCAGTCCCCAGTAGGAAGGGGTGAGGTCATAGATGACACAACAATGATCATGACTGTAATATATTCATTAGTATACTACATAAAGCACAAGAACAAAATATACCATACAGAAAAATTAGGTCAAATAAGAATGTGCCAAGGTGGATGACCAGAAAACTTAAACATGACATAGGAATAAAGAAAGGAATTTATAAGAAATTAAAGGGAGGGGAGGAGCAGCTCAGAAATAGGTATAATGAACTATCTAGGAATGTTAAGAAAAATGTAAGGAAAGCAAAGAGAGACTATGAAATCAAAATAGCAAGAGAATCCAAGGCGAATCCCTAGGGATTTTTCCAGGTATATAGAACAAAGGTCAAGGACAAAGTTGGGCCTTTAAAAGTCAGGGAGAGGGGAAGTGATAAATGGCAGTGAAGAAATAAGCAAAGCATTGAACAGCTACTTCTTATCAGTTTTCACAGAAGAAATTCGCGAGGAAATTCCAGAAGTGGAACTGATATTTAGGGGAAAGGAAGATGAGAAATTAAAGAATATCACTATCAGAAAAGAGGATGTTCTTAAGAGGATAAATAAACTAAAGAAGACAAAATCCCCAGGGCCAGATGAAATTTTCCCTCGAGTCTTGAAAGAGTGTAGGGAACAGATTAGCAGACCCCTCTTAAATTTATTTACAAAATCATTTGACATGGGACTTGTGCCAGACTTGTGGAAGCAGGCAAATGTAGTACCCATATTAAAAAAGGGAGACAGAGCATCAGCGTCAAATTACCGGCCGATCAGTTTGACGTCAGATGTGGGGAAATTTTTTGAATCAATTATAGCAGATAGCATCCGATCGCATTTAGAGAAAAGCAAATTAATCTACGACTCTCAACATGGGCTTACAAAGGGAAAATCTTGTCTAACAAATCTGCTGATGTTTTTCCGGAAATTTTTCAAGGTAGTAGATATTGACGAAAATTACGATGTTATTTACTTAGGCTTTAGCAAAGCATTTGACAGAGTACCGCATTAGAGGCTTCTGCGAAAAATTTAGACTCATGGTATCGAGGGGAAAGTTTTAAATTGGATAAAATCATGGCTCACCGATAGAACGCAGAGGGTTAGCATAGATGGTGTTTTATCTGAGTGGGGCTGTGTAACCAATGGGGTTCCCCAGGGGTCGGTACTAGTCCCACTCTTGTTCATAATCTACATAAACGATCTAGACTCTGGGATCAGCAGTGACATAAGCAAGTTTGCGGATGACACCAAAATAGGGCGGCTGATTAATTTAGGGCAGGATGCAAATGCATTACAGGAGGATCTAAATAAACTGCAGGGGTGGTCTGAAAAAATGGCAAATGAAATTCAACACCAGCAAGTGCAGCATACTTAATATTGGAAGAATAAATACTGTCAGTGTATACAGCCTTAACAACATCAACCTAGAGAAGTCGACTTGTGAAAGTGACCTAGGGGTACTTGTAAGCCCGGTCCTATGGCCTAGAAAACAGTGAGTTAATGTTCGAAATAAGGCAAACAGAGTATTGGGTTTTATATCTAGAAGTGTAAGTAATAAGAGTGCAGAGGTCTTATTGCAACTATATCTTGGGCTAGTCAGGCCGCACTTCGATCATGAGGTTCAGTTTTGGTGCCCTTATTATAGAATGGATATCAATTCACTAGAGTCGGTGCAGCGAAGAATGACGAAAATGATTCTGGGACTTAGAAACCTTCCATATCAGGATAGGTTAAAGAAACTAAATTTGCATTCCCTAGGAAGACGAAGAGTGCGGGGAGATATGAGAGAAGTATTTACGTGAGTGAAAGGAATCAATAAAGGGGATATAGATAAAGTTCTTATAATATCCGAGCAGGGTAGGACTCGGAACAACGGATTTAAGTTGGATAAGTTTAGGTTTAGGAGGAAGATAGGAAGGAACTGGTTCACAAATAGAGTGGAACAAGCTTAGCAACTTTGTAGTAAGTGCTGGAACGCTGGAAAGTTTCAAGAGGAGGCGGGATAGATTCATGGATGACAGAGAGTGGTAGTAACTCTCGACAGGAGCTGCCATGCACAGGCCAACCGGCCTATTGCAGACTCCTTATGTTCTTATAATAATCCCGGAGGTAAACTTAACCACGATTTATTTTCCTACCTTTTACCTTCCTTTGTCCAATAATATTCTTTAAATAATTATTCATCTATTTAGGGTCACTGTTGTTTGATCTGAGTTTCCTGTATGGTTTGTTCTCCTTTTGTGCACTAAGTAACTCATTATTTAAATTGTTGTGGAACTCGTCAACCTCAGGTCTCGTAATCAGTTCTTCTAACACCCTTTATTCATCGTGAAATTATAAGTGCACGTTTCTCGCGGTTATAGTAAAAGGGTTAAGTATTTCAAATCCGTTACTGATTAAATCCCCTAGAGCAGTGGTTCTCAACCTGGGGGCCATGGCCCCCAAGGGAGCCACGGCGAGCTGTTATAAATTGTACGTTTCCAAATAATGTTGGGAATCTGAATTAACCAAAACTTGTATTACTTATTTTCACTTGGCAGAAGAGAATTTTCATTCTTTTTTTGTCATTTTGTTTAATCATAACGACAATACAATTTTAATATTTACATACTCTGGTGCTATTTTTTTTTTTTTTTTTACGGATTATTTAAGATTTCACAGGTCCAGTCCCTGTCTGTGTGACAGGCGCTGGACCGAGCTGCTGAATTGACCTGTTCAGTACGTGTCCGTATGTCATCCCATTGCAAGTGGTGATACGACCGAATGATCTCTGTCTGGCCTGGGATACCATCACGAAAACAGTGGAGAGTATTGTCTCTGAACCATATATTGTGTTTGAGCTTGACTCAAGCATAATATACTCCGTAATTGGTGTTACTTATTTTGTTTCATAATTCATGTGGTCGCTGCTTTACGTGGGTGAAATATTTGTACACTTCCTTTATTAATTATTTCCTTATTTATTGGTGCCATTGTTGTTCATACTCATTCTTTACTTATATAGTCCTACCATTTTTAGTGCTAAATTGGTATGACTCACTATTCTTCTCATTCTCCCAAGTTGGGCGGTGCTTGTCAAAGGAGGCGTGTTCTTGCTTGCAGGAAGTACACTTAGCTTGCTAGCTTGAGTATGAATGTTTACCTGTGTGTATGTTTGTGTATGACTGTATGTGTGCTTTATGTGTGAGTGCATGGGCGTGTTATGTATGTGAATGTGTGTGTATTTGCTATTCTAACTCTTGTCCTATTTATCTGTCCTTCTTTATTATTCTTTAGTCTTTATCACTTGTCTGGGAGAAAAATGAAGGAGGCCACGAGGATGTTTAAAATTCCGCAAGGGGGGAATGGAGTGAAAAAGGTTGAGAACCACTGCCCAAGACGTTATATTGACGGTTGAATGTTTGAATTAGATTGTTTAGAGATAGCTATTTTTATATTGTATTTCAAAATTATATTTATTTAATAGAATGAGTATTAGGCCAGTCCGTATAATGCAAACAATAACTTGAGGGAGGTGGATTGAAAGAGAGTAAGTGTAATTACTTAATTACACCTGAAAAATATGTTCTAAAACAGAAGCTCTGTCATACTTAAAGGTACTCATACAAGAAAGCAGTTCACACCAAGGTTGCAAGCAAAGAATAAGATGTGTCGTCAAACATACTGTACTGAGCAAAACTTGTACATTTCAGCGGTCAATAGGTTTATATAAAGTTGTAAATATGTTGTTGATTACTGATAAGTGTCACATTTAACTGTAATATACGAACATATTATGTGTTTATGAATCTATTTGGTACATTTAATGAGTAAATTTAGCATAATTACGAGTGCTTCAATATATTCTCAAGATAATATGAGCAGTAGTGACCAGTGAGATGGAGGCGGCGCAACTTCACGCTCTCTCGTTGTGTCTGCCAAGGATTGGAGACAGTATAGAGGCATTTATTGTAAGGCGTTTAAGATGCATGGAATAGCTAACGGGTTAGCTATTCTGTCTGCACAGATGCTTCTACCGAGTTGAGCGCATAACACCTTAAGAGGGAAAAGCAAATGCCTTGATCAGGCATTAGCTTTGTGCAGCGCCCTAGCGGCCGGAATAGCTAACAACTAATCAGTGATTTTTCCCACTGAAAATACGCGGATCATGGCCGCTCATGGAGAATACTTTGATTAATATTGAAGAGTTGGGGGCATGTAAGACAATAAAAAAAACTGTGATATAATAAAAAAAAATCTATATACGGTAGTATATTGGATAGGACCTAAAACAAAGCGCATGGCGTGAAAGAATTGAAAAGGATTGCACCTAGTTGAAACCTGATTTGGTTCCACCCGTTTATAGTTGGGTGCTGTCCGATTTCATTAGCCGTTGGTGACTTTGGTGTAACAATATTGATAATTACTCAAATATGATTGAGACCTTAATATCATTATTCATAAGATGCTTTTAATAAGGGTAAACGAGTTGATTACAGTTCTGTAAGTGCAAAAATTAAGATTTAAACGAACCTGAAATTCGTTGTATTTCATGTACAAATATGCGAACACCTAGCAGCGAGAGAAGAGGGGGAAAGTTGCTCTGGTTGTTACGTGTGGTTTCAGAGTCCAGGAGAAATTACCTTTATAACTAGCCCAATTTTTTGTGTTATTCTTATAAATTGTTGACTGATTACTTTTTTCCTTTTTTTTTGTCTTTCTTTCCATAATTTTCTATATATTTTCTTCACTATTTCTCTCTCTATTGTGTCCAAATAACAGTTCTCCTAATTTTATTGTTTTCAGAAGACTATGTCGTACAACAGTAATCCCAAGGCACAGTACAATGTTGTATTTTTTAATGATAAGTTCGGCCTTACAATAAACGCCTCAAGGATACACCACCGTTAACTTATTTTTACCCACAATGCACAGCTCTGTGACGTCCATGTCGTAAACAAACTACCCCTGGTGACCATATGGTACCCAACAACTACAGCTTTTCCTTGGATGACGTTTGATTGGGTTTTTTTTTCGAATTCTTGTAAAGCTAAGGCTTCTCTGTGGCCAGGTTCAACAGAATGGATGTCTTGTTTTCTCTTAGTCCTCAAAAAAATAGGTGATAAAGCAAACAGAAGAAAAAATTGCAAAATATTACAAGGAAACCCCTGGGGTTGGCAGGCATTATGCTAATGGCATGGAATAAGCAGCTAAATTTTTGAGCTTATTAGCAATGCAAAGATTTTCCTTCTACCAGACATGGCAAGGTGAATGGCTGAGGGCACTCTGGACAGCTTGATATTGCCTTACAATGTAGGCCTATATTTAAGAAAATATACCAAGTTTCTCTATTCGTTTAAGCATCACGATCGTCGCCGGTGAATTAAGTGCTGTAGCTCTGTTTTTTCAAATATTTTGAGGCAATATTATTATGTTCGTTTTTTTTGTCAGACGTGGCAAGAACAATGTCTCACAGTCTTCTGACTGACCTGCTTTTGAATGACATAGCAGGATTAAGAAACTACAAGAAATCTTCCTTGAGTCATGAAACAAGAGCGACTTGCCTGAAACCCATGTACCGATGTACTTAAGTTTCGCGTTTTTAGAGATTATTAAAGATGTTCAGAGTTCGTTTTGGCCACCTATAGGAAGACGAATGTCTCGCCATCTTGTAGATCCTTGGATATCGACTGACATTTAGGAATTGAGGAGATACAAAAGAAATATGAACTCTCTTCGAACAAGTTCTCTCGGTTAGCCTAATGTGAGAGTAGGTTTAAAGTCCTCAAGGACAAATAATAAGAATTAAAAACAAAATATTGTTTCTTCTTTTTATTACTTCCAGTTTATCAACCCTTCTCCGACATGTAAAATATTACATTTATTATATCATAAAACTGCAATACCTAACCTAGCCTAACCTAACGTAATCTCGCCTAACCTAACCTAACCCACAGATTATTAACACTTTTCTGACATATAAAATATTAAATTTATTATATCATAAAACTTTAAAACCTAACCTAACTATACATGTTCTGGGTACTCAGTTCTAACTACAGGAGCGAATACAAACACCTGTAGAGTTTTGTAGGTTCTATTTGCTGGATTTGCAGAGGTACAACACTAGAGCCGGTACGTCCCTTACTCTCTCTATGGGTCAACTGACCTCTCTCTGTGTGCGAAATTTAAAAAAAACATTGTTTTTTTAGGACAAAATTCACTTATTTGCACAAGAATTGAGCGTCATGGTTAACTAAAACACATCTAAATACACCCAAAAGCCCTATTCTCATAACAATTTCAACTTCCAAATCACTGTTGAAACCTAACCTAGCCTAACCTAACCTAACCTAACCTAACCTCCACATGGATCAGCATGTCACGGTCGACACACACCGTAGGATAAAGATGTTGCCTGAGAGTGCTGACTGGGCGCGGGAAACACTTCAGCTGACTTGGTTTATTTCCTATAAGATTTTTACTCATATCTCCGTTAATAGTAATTTGCCCTTGGAAAGAAATAATATTCGGTTTTTTTCTTAATAATGGATATAGAATCCTTGGAAAGAATTCAGAGGAGAATGACAAGACTAATCCCGGGCATTAGGAACCTTGAGTATAGAGACAGGTTAAAGCATCTTAATTGCACTCCCTTGAGAGACGTAGAGCGAGGGGCGACCTGATAGAGGTGTGTAAGTGGAAGGCAGGGCTAAACAAAGGGGACATTATAAAGGTACTCAAATTATCCAACCAGGAGCGAACTCGTAACAATGGTTTTAAATTAGACAAATTTAGATTTAGGCGTGAAACAGGTAAACACTGGTTAGGAACAGAGTAGTGGATGAATGGAACAAGTTACCAAATATCATCATTAACTCGAATACGCTGAATTGCTTCAAACATAGGTTGGATGCTCATATGAGCAATAGGGGTTGGGTGTAAACGGGACTGCCCAGTATGGGCCAATAGTCCCGCTGCAGTTTCCTCCATTCTTATGTTCTTATGTTCTTTGTTTCATTTCTCAGGTGGATGGTTTCCACTGTCTCCTGGTAGGGTGGAGCTTGGCCACTGGCTGACCTCAAACACTTGTTTTGGAAGCTCTGTAGTTGTTGTAGTCTAGTCTTCTCGAGTGTAACGAGTGGTATATGTGGGTACTCCAACACAGGCCTCACCAGTGCCTTGTACAGGTGAACTTGTATCTTCTCAGGCATCAGTTTAAAACATTTTAATTTGGCTGCGGCGACTTTGGCTTTATTTAGTCTGTCCTTCACTTGGGAAATGATGCCCGTCCTAGAGATGATGAGGCCGAGCAACCTGCCTTCTTTTGAGTACTCAATCTCTTCGTCGTCGATCATCAATGGCGCCTGCTTGAATTTGGCAATGGGTATGACCTCGAATTTCGTTTTGTTTGTTTTTATTTTCCATTTATTCTCATACTCCGAGATCTCCTCTATTGCCCGAGCAGTGAGTCGCGCCATCCCTGCCGTGGACCTTCCTGGGTAGGTGACGATCTGTGTTACATCGTCGGCATACATGACGTACTCGCTGCCGACGATTTGGGGTGGCAGGTCAGCCGTGTAGAGCGTGTAAAGGGTTGGTGAGAGACAAGAACCCTGAGGCACGCAGCTCTAGAGTGAGAATTCTTCTCCAAAATGTTCTTGTATCTTGATTTTGGCTCTGCGGTCCGTAATAAAGCTGCACAGCAGGCGCGTCAGGTTTTCGGGTAGCCCCAGTTGTATGATCTTATACTGCAGTCCTGTGTGCCAAACTTTGTCAAACGCCTTGCTGATGTCCCTCACTACTATGATGCACTGCAGGCGGTCAGTCATGGCATTGGCGATCTGCTCATAGGTTGGGCTATGGTGGTGGATGTGCCTCGGTACTGGCGGAAGCCGAACTGGCGGGGAGTATGCACGTCTTCGTCCTCCAGATACATCCGCAACTGCTTGTTTACTATTTTTTCGAAGATTTTGGCAGGTACCTCTAGCAGCGATATTGGTCGAAAGTTTTCGACTTTGTTTGGAGGCTTCCCTGCTCTTGGTATGAGGCGAATAACGGCGATTTTGAACATCTTAGGGAAGTATCCAGAGGCGAGGCAGACGTTGCATATGTGAGCAAGCCTCTCTATCATGTTGTCGGGGAGTTGAGCCAGGATCTTCTTGTTAATGTGGCCTTGCCTAAGTGATTTGTTTTTAAACCCTTTTATGATGGCTGACGCATCTGCAGGACCTATGCTCTCCGTCAGGTAGCTTCCGTCCACCAGTCTAGTGAAGTCAGTCTGTGGGAGCGGCTGGAGCAGGTGCTGATGGTCCTGCAACTGACCTAAAATGTCCTCCTCAAACTCCCTGTCGAAGCCCACGTTCTCTTGTTCACTAATGGTAGAGATCTTCCGTAAATGTCGCCGATGTAATTGTTCTTTGCAATCTAAAGAATGACTGGTTTAAAGATAAACCACATGAAGCACAAAAACTTGCAGATCAGCACAAGAAGCGAGAATTTTTCATTTCCACTAAAATATTTTATGGGCCAGTCATTCGTCGTGCATCCCCCCTCCGCTCATTTAGTGGTAACCTCGTAATTAAAGACCATGAAGGCCGATATGGATGTCATGACTATTCAGCAGGTCCCTCAGTATTCAGAGCTGACCCACCTCAGCTATCCTCCATCCCTGGATGAGGTAGCTACTGCCATTAAATAGATGAAAAATAACAAAACCTCAGGGTCTGATGAAATCCCAGCCGAGGTGTATAAAGCAGGAAGACCTCTCTCATGGAGAATGTATGGTAAAAGAAGGAAATCCCCAAGGTTTTAAGGAAGCTTCCTTGTCAATATTTATTATTTATTGAAACAAAGGAGATTGATCAGACTGTGGCAACTACCCCGGGATCTCGCTGCTCTCCTCCCAGAATCTCAATGTGGTTTTAGACCATCACGTGGCCCCACTGACATGATCTTTGATGCCCGCCAGATCCAGAAAAAGTGCAGAGAACAGCGTCGTGACCTGCAAATGGCTTTCATTGACCTAACCAAGGCCTGATGGACCCTCAGCCGTTTTTTCTGCCCACCAAAATTCATCGCCATTGTGAGGCAACTCCACGATGGCATGAACGGCATTGTCCTGCACATCGGTTCCCAGTCAGAGTTCTTTCCCATCCAAACAGGGGTTAAACAAGGGTGTGTACTGGCACCAACTCTCTTTTCCATCTTCTTGGCTGCTTTCCTTAATCGTGCCATTGCCAATTTAGCCACCGGGGTGAACATCGACTGCGGGGTGAAGGGGAGTCTTTTCAACATAAGACAACTCCAGGCAAGAACAAAGGTGCCGGCAGCTTCCATTACTGATCTTCAGTATGCAGACGACCTCACCCTTGTTGCTCATGCTGAACACGTCTTACAGGAGATCCTGAACACCCACGCAGACGCGTATGTTTCACTTCGTCCTTGAGGTGAATGTACGTAATAATCAGATTCTCTTTCAACATGCCCTTGGTTCAGACACACCTCCACCATTCATCCAGCTAAACGGTACTACCCTCTCTAAAGTTGCTCACTTTCGGTCCCTCGGCTCCCACCTGTCTACTACCGCAGACATCGATGAAGAGATTCAGCATCGGATCAGATGTGTATCTCAAGCCTATGGCAGACTCCAAAATCGTGTCTTCAGGTGTAGGGAGCTGAAATTATCTACAAAGCTGCACGTATATCGAGCAGTGATCCTCCCTACCCTGCTATATGGCAGTGAGACATGGGTCACATACAGGAGGCACCTCAAGGCACTTGAAAACTTTCACTAGCGAAGTCTACGTTCCATCCTCCGAGTTAGCTGGGAAGACAAGAGAACAAATGCCAGTATTCTTGCTGACACTAACTTTAGGAGCATCGAGTCTACCATTATCCATGAACAACTACGTTGGACTGGCCATGTTACCCGCATGGACGACATTAGACGGCCAAAGCAGCTACTTTACAGTCGCCTAACGAATAGTAAATGTAACGCCGGCAGGCAATTGAAAAGGTATGAGGATAGTCTTAAGATAAACCTGAAAAAAGTGCCAAATCTACCCCCTCACCTGGGAGTCGCTTACTCCACATCGTAGCGCTTGGAGGAGCACCGGACGAGAAGGTGTCAATGCTTTCGAGTTAGCCCGACTGCAAACTGGGGCAGACAAGCGCCAACGCCGGAAAGACGCTGCCATCGCCCCTCCCGCACTAAATGGAGCCCTCCGCATGTGCAACGAATGTGAACTACGCTGCGAGTCCCGTATCGGTCTATTTAGTCACCTCAAAACTCACCAACCTAAGTAACATCCCCAATAACTCATATCATTCCATCCTACCTGGATGATCGTCATACACGATTTCGAGTGACAGCAAAGTAGTAGATATTGTGTTTGTGTGTGTGTGTGTGTGTGTGTGTGTGTTATTTACAATTTATCAAAACCATTTGATATACCTACTGTTTGTTTTTCTAATTAGCGCACTCGCACCTACATCGGTCAGAAAATAATTTATATGAAACCTTCTCTTAAAAGACTGGCATAAGACTGGCACTCTTCCTCTGTAATGTTCATATGAAAAGTGTATCAAATATCAAATTCCTTGAAAACATGATATTTACTATATTGATGTTTTCTGTGGCTTTGGGTATAAAAATAAGAACTATCCAGGAAAATCGATGTTTTTGGCGCATTTAAACAAGAAAAAACCCTGTAATTTCAGCGAAGACCTTTATTTACAAAACTCCATTTACAGCAAGTACGACATTCCGAAGCTTTTTCTAATTGTGAATTTACGATAATGTGTTGTGCATGACAGGCAGCTGTGGTGAATAGTTATGTAATACTACGCCTCATTGTGAAATCGTATTCGTAAGAAACTTGTAAACATGGAAAATGATATTGCTGATGATTAATGTAAATAAGATAAAATATAATGGTGATAATAAATGTACACCTGCAAATGATTGATAATGATAAATGTACACTGTAGAAAAATGGGTATAAAAAAAGTTAAATATCGATTTTGGAGCATCCGCAATGGCAAACCTTGATAGGGGTATATGATTACCAATAAACCCTTACAAGTAGTAGGTAGTAGGGTAATAAGGTAGGTAGTAGGCAGGTATCAAACAGGGAGGTACTACCACCTGGGGAAATATTGGAAGTATAATGTGTTGTCTAATGGTAGACCCTGCTGCCATATGGCATAAAAAGAAAATTGTAACCTAGTCCCAGGTCGCTCATCTGAGTTTCTGCCTCATTTACACACTACTGCAGGGTTTCAATTGTTTCTCTTACTTTGATAACACATCATACGTATATCGTTTATCGCTATTGATAATTTGTATTTTTTTATTATGAATAAATATTATTATTATTATTAGTAGTAGTAGTAGTAGTAGTATTAGTATTAGTAGTATGACGACGAGGTAAGGGACCTCACAGCAAATATGTTGAAGGAAATCTGCCGGGATGTCATGGTAGAACCGACCCTCCTTCCATTGGATGGTGAGATCTTGCAACACAGGACTTCAAACACATCGAACGAAGCCTGTGTGGACGTCAGTGCTCGAGGATTCTGGACGCGGGGACAGCGAGCTTTCTTCGACATCAGGATGTTTTATCCCATGGTCGCATGTCACCGTAACCTAGCTCTCGATACTGCACATAGAAGGAACGAGAACGACAAGAGAAGGGCATATAGGGAGAGAATTCAAAACGTTGATCAAGGCAGCTTCACCCCTCTTGTGTTCACAACCTCTGGTGGGATGGGACCAAGTGCAAGATGTTTCTACGCCAGATTCGCGGAGGTGATCTCCGAACAGAAGCAGCAGCCCAGAAGTTATGTTACAGCCTGGATGAGATATCGACTGTCTTTCTCTCTCCTTCGGTCGGCTTTGCTCTGCCTCAGGGGAACGAGCGCTTTTGCCCCAACTCCGACAACTGCTGCAGATATTGACTATGAGGCTACTGTCACTGAATGCCGCATAGATCTGCGGCTCAACTAATTTAACACAGATAGGATAGCTACTTATGTATTAGGATATTTAATATTAAGGTAATTAAAAGGTGGCGAAGGTGTGGCTATTGGGGGAGACTGGAGGCCACGTTAAAAAAAAATAAATAAATAAATAAAAAGTCGTAGTAGTAGTAATAGTAGTAGTGGGCCCGGGTGGCGTGGGTGTGTTGGGGTGCCTTCCCAGATTTAAAGTGTTGTTGGTGGGGATATACTCAGTTTGTGGGAGCGAGAATTTCACAGTGTGTCGATGAACGTTGGATGTCACCTTGAGCATCATCGCCGACGGCTCGTCTCATTCCTTACGACATTAAACGCAAATATTGCTCGTGTTCACCGGCGATCTTCAAGTAAGCCTGTGAGTGTTTGAATGGTGGGTGGCTGGAGTTGCCAAGTGTCAATGCCAGTGCGTCGATAGGCCTACCCTAGCAAGGGTGGCATCGCGACTCTCGCCCCTATGGGGCCAAGTGCCTCAAGTAACGGCCACTCCATGTAGTGTCGGCTGACCCAGTGAGTATATATAACTAATGTTACATCAGCGAGACCATAGAAATGGTGGCTATCTCTACCAAAGTGACATAATCAAGTGTTAGGTGTGACAATTCTTGCTCCCAGTGGATTATTATCATGTGTGGATTATCGCTCACATGGGGGGTGCCCGACACAACCACACGCGCGCGTATGCCCTTACTACTCGGACACCGAAGGCCAGGCTGTCACCTCTGTGCCTCATACGCATAAGATCTAGTTTCTTCATCCGTATGGGCCCAATAGCAGAGGTCGGAGGCAGAAATATCTGTCGCCCAAGTTGCTGGTCACTATGCCTAGCAACAGTCTTTGCTGCGTCTGTGCTAGCCCGAACCAAAACTGCACAAATTGTCTTTGTGCGAGAAACAACCGATCATGTGTGGATTGCAGGAAGCTAGACCAGTGTCGGAACCCACGTGGCAGGGAGCCGACACAGGCGGCCACAGTGGATATCGCCGGGACCCAACCGCCCGATGATATCCGAAATGATAGCAGTGAGTCTACTCAACCCGAAAATGTAGTACTAATAAATGCTGCTCCCTCAGTAGCAGGTGTCCAGGAGGAGAATGAGAGACAGCCGCCTTAGTGGAAAGGCATGTCGATGGAAAATGCAGGCGTATGGGTCAAAAAACCTACTCAGAAATTGTCAAGTGGTCGCCAGCTAACTTATTTGAACCACCCAAGTGTGCGGCCACCAAAGAAATGATTCGGGAGATGACTTGCTTCATGACTGATTACACTCAGGACCGCTCCCTCGCCCCCCTAGCTCTTCAAATACTGGCAATAATACCCCATCTATTTTGTCAGAGGACACACACAAAGGCTAAGCACAAAGAAAATGTGGCAGCAATGAAGAGAAGATCGACAATGTGGCGGACTGGGGCCCTAGATGATCTCCTATGTGAAGCAAGAACACTGCAGGAGAGACTAAAATCTACGGGTGACGGAAAGCAGAACACCGATGACGTGGCAAGAAAATTTGGAAACAAAATGCGTGTGGGAAAAGTGTCTCTCGCGGTAAGATCTCTCACACATGAATCCTCCGGTGGAGTGATGCCAATAAACAGAGCGACATTAAAACTATTGAAAGAGAAACATCCCCCTGCAAGTGAAGATGAAGGCATCAGGCTCCAGGGTGCCTATATCCCACCAAATGCTGTCCTGTTCGAGAAAATAACAGGAGAGATGGTGTGGAAAAAGGCACTGAAGACTCGAGGAGGAGCCGGCCCTAAGGGTCTGGATGCAAACGGTTGGAGAGTCATCCTCAGCACAAACAAGTTTGGCCCTGTAGCAAGCGATCTCTGCACTGCCATTGCCACCCTTGCAAGAAAGCTTGCATCCTCTTGCTGCCATCACCTCAAGGCTCTGACGGCCTGCCGCCTTATTCTTCTGGCAAAGAAACCAGGATGTAGACCTATAGGGGTGGGGGAAATGCTGAGGCGGATCATCGGAAAGTGTATAATGGAGGTGGTAAAGGATGATGTCAGGGCAGCAGCAGGGAACCTACAAGTGTGTGCTGGCCACCAGGCTGGTGGGGAGGCGGGCATTCACGCCATGAGATTGATATTTGAGCAGCGTGGTTGTCAGGCCGTTCTCCTGGTGGATGCTTCAAACGCATTCAACATACTTAACCGCAAGGCGGCACTGCACAACATCAAGATCAAGTGTCCTAGCTTTGCGATGTATGTTGAAAATTCGTATAGGAATCCTTCAGACCTCTACATAGTAAACAACAAGGCTCTACGAGGTGATACCATCCTACAGTCGACCGAGGGAACAACACAGGGGGACCCCGTTGCAATGGCAATGTATGCAATAGGCCTATCAGTGGTCCAACAAGAAATAAAGTATGAAACAACTGGGGTCAAACAAGTGGCATATGCTGAAGACCTCACAGGAGCAGGAAAAGTGGAGGACATCAAAAAGTGGTGGGACCTGGTAACATCGCGAGGTCCACAAATAGGGTACCACCCAAACGCCAGCAAATCCTTCCTCATCGTGAAGCCAGATCATTATGATCGGGCTGTGGAGGTTTTCGGCGAAAGTGAGGTCAAAATAACTAAGGACGGCCAAAGACATCTAGGCGCAGTAATTGGCACTACGGACTTCAAGACCCACTATGTAGGGGGAAAGGTGAATGAGTGGGTTAGCGAAATCCATGCTCTATCGGAGATTGCTAACACAGAGCCACATGCGGCCTTTGCAGCATTCACACATGGAGTCAAGCATCGTTGGAACTACCTGATGCATACCATCCCTGAGATCCGACCCCTCCTCCACCCTTTGGAAGAAGCAATCAGTGTCAAGTTCATTCCCACACTAGTGAAACACCATGACTTAACCCCAGTAGAAAGAACACTTCTTGCACTTCCACCAAGACTGGGAGGGATGGGACTAACTAATCCAGAGGAGATTGCTGACTCTGAACATCAAAATTCACTTAAGCTCACGGCAGCCCTCACTGACCACATAATAGCCCAGAATGCAACAGGGGAAGTGGACACCAGCGAAGTTAATAAGATCCGTAGGTCCATTACAACAGATCGGCAGCACTGCCAAAATGACATGTTGCAGCAACTATTGCTGCAGGTTCCAGAAAATTTGACAAAAAAAGTAGCTATAGCGCAGGAGGTGGGTGCCTCGAACTGGTTAACTACGTTACCGATAAGGGCAAATGGTTTCAGCCTTAACAAACAAGAATTTACAGATGCCATTGCTCTAAGGTACGGTTGGCCAGTAGATGGTTTGCCCTCCCAATGTGTGTTGGCTATTCCTATGATGGCGATCACGCCATGATTTGCAAGAAGGGGGGCTTCATATGCATGAGGCTTGACGAGGTAAGGGATCTAACAGCAAATATGTTGAAGGAAATCTGCCGGGACGTCATGGTAGAACCGACCCTCCTTCCACTGGATGGCGAGATCCTCCAACACAGGACTTCAAACACATCTAACGAAGCCCGTGTGGACGTCAGTGCTCGAGGATTCTGGACGCGGGGACAGCGAGCTTTCTTCGACATCAGGATTTTTGATCCCATGGCCGTTTGTCACCGTAACCTAGCTCTCGATGCTGCACATATGAGGAACGAGAACGACAAGAGAAGGGCATATGGGGAGAGAATTCAAAATGTTGATCAAGGCAGCTTCACTCCTCTAGTGTTCACAACCTCTGGTGGGATGGGCCCAAGTGCAAGATGTTTCTACGCCAGACTCACGGAGCTGATCTCCGAACAGAAGCAGCAGCCCAGAAGTTATGTCACAGCCTGGATGAGATGTCGACTGTCCTTCTCTCTCCTTCGGTCGGCTTTGCTCTGCCTCAGGGGAACGAGAGCTTCTGCCCCTACTCCGACAACTGCTGCAGATATTGACTATGAGGCTACAGTCACTGAATGCCGCATGGATCTGCGGCTCAACTAATTTAACACAGATAGGATAGCTTCTTATGTATTAGGATATTTAATATTTAGGTAAATAAATGGTGGCGAAGGTGTGGCTATTGGTGGAGGCTGGAGGCCACGTAGTAGTAGGCGTGGCATGGCGTGGCGTGGGTGTCGTGGAACGTCCTCCCTGATCTTAAGGGTTATTGGTGGGGACATACTTGCTGTGTTGGAGCGGGAATTTAACAATGTGTCGGTGAATATCGAATGTTACCCTAAGCATTGCCACCCAAGGTTTCTTCTCATCCCTTACCGCATAAATTGTAAATATTCCGTGTGTTCACCGGCGATCACCAAGCGAGTGGTAACCTGGCGGCGCTGGGTCGGTGGTGGGAGAATGAGGAGGCTCGGAGCTAAGGTCAGTGTCGATAGGCCTAATTTGACAGGGGTGGTCTCCAGACTTTCGCCCCTATGGGGCGGAGAGTGCTGCCCATGCGGTCGCCTCCCCATCATAGTAACAGACACTTAATGTACAGTACACTTTATGTACGGTAGGGTCTCGACGAACCAAGTGAGTATATATAACTGATATTACACCAGTGAGACCATATAAATAGTGGTTATTTGTGCCAAGGATATATAAACAAGTGCTTGGTGTGACAAACTCTCGTCCATAGTGTATCATTCTGATGTATGGATGGTCGCCATTAGGGGGGGTAGCCGACACACCCACTAGCGCACGTTTGCACCTTCTACCTGGACACAGCAGTCCAGCCTGTCACCTCTCCGCCCTTCCCTCATAAGAACCAGTATAATCTTGTGCCTGGGACCTAATTAGATGTTCGGAGGCGGACGTAACTGTCGCCCAAGGTGCAGATCATTATATCGGGTGACTGACATTGTTGTGTCTGTTCTAACCAGTACCAAAAATGCACTAGCTGTGTTTGTGTGAGAAACAACCGACCATGTGTGTCTTGCATAAAGGGAAACAATTGCCGCAACCCTTATAACCTACATGGCAGGGAGCCGTCACAGGAGGCCACAGTGGATATCGCCGGGACCCAGCAGCCCGCTGATATCCTAAACGATAGCAGAGAGTCTACTCAACCTGAAAATGTAGTACCAATAAACGCTGCTCCAATAGTAGCTGATGTCCACGAGGTGAATGAGAGACAGCCACCACAGTGGAATGTCATGTCGATGGAAAATGCAGACATATGGGTTTAAAAAACTTACTCAGAAATTGTCAGGTGGTCGCCAGTTAACCTGTTTTAACCACCCACGTGTGCGGCCACCAAAGAAATGATACGGAAGATGATCAGTCTCATAACTGAGTACACTCAAGACCGCCTCCTTGCCCCGTTAGCTCGTCATATACTGGCACTAATACCATATCTATTCTGTCAGAGGACACACACAAAGACTAAGCACAAAGAAAATGCGGCAGCAATGAAGAGAAGACTGACCCTGTGGCAGAAGGGGGCCCTCTATGATCTCCTATGTGAAGCAAGAACACTGCAGGAGAGACTAAAATCTGCAGGAGACGGAAAGTAAAACACCGATGATGCTGCAAGGAAGTTTGGAAACAAAATGCGTGTAGGAAAAGTGTCTTTGGCGGTAAGATCTCTCACAGAGGAATCCACCAGTGGGGTCCTGCCAATAAACAGAGAGACATTAAAACAACTGAAAGAAAAACATCCCTCTGCAAGTGATGACGAAGGCATCAGGTTTAAGGGTGCCTATATCCCACCAAATGCTGTCCTGTTCGAGAAAATAACAGGAGGGATGGTGTGAAAAAAGGCACTGAAGACTCAGGGAGGTGACGGCCCTTCAGGTCTGGATGCAAACGGATGGAAAGTCATCCTCAGCACTAACAAGTTTGGCTCCGCAGCAAGTGATCTCTGCACGGCCATTGCCGTCCTTGCAAGAAAGCTGGCATCCTCATGCTGCCATCACCTTCATGCTATGACGGCCTGCCGCCTCATTCCCCTGGATAAGAATCCAGGATGTAGGCCAATAGAAGTGGTGGAAGTGCTGAGGCGAATCATCGGAAAATGCATAATGGAGGTGGTAAAGGATGATGTCAGGGCAGTTGCAGGGAACCTGCAAGTTTGTGCCGGCCAACAAGCTGGAAGGGAAGCTGCCATTCACGCCATGAGAACGATATTTGAGCAACGTGATTGTGAGGCCGTTCTCCTGGTTGACGCTTCAAAAGCATTCAACATACTTAACCGCAAGGCCGCACACTGCACAACATCAAGATCAAGTATCCAAGCTTTGCAATGTGCGTTGAAAACTCCTATAGGAATCCATCAGACCCTTATATCGTAAACAACAAGGCCCTAAGAGGTGATACCATCTTACAGTCAACCGAGGGAACAACACAGGGGGACCCTGTTGCAATGGCAATGTATGCAATAGGCATATCAGTGCTCCAACAAGAAATAAAATTTGAAACAACTGGGGTCAAACAAGTGGGGTATGCTGACGACCTTACAGGAGCAGGAAAAGTTGAGGGCATCAAAAAGTGGTGGGACTTGGTAACATGGCGAGGTCCACAAATAGGGTACCGCCCAAACGCCAGCAAGTCTTTCCTGATCGTGAAGCCAGAACATTATGAACGGGCAAAGGAGGTTTTTGGCGGAAGTGAAGTCAAAGCAACTAAGGACGGCCAAAGCCATCTCGGCGCCGTAATTGGCACTACGGACTTCAAGACCGTGTACGTAGTGGGAAAGGTGAATGAGTGGGTTTGTGAAATCCAAGCTCTGTCTGAGATTGCTAACACAGAGACACATACGGCTTTTGCTGCATTCACCCATGGAGTCAAGCATCGTTGGAACTACCTGATGCGTACTATCCCTGATATCGGACCACTCCTCCACCCTCTGGAAGAAACTATCAGTGTCAAGTTCATTCCCAAATTAGTGAAACACACTCAGTTAACACCAGCAGAAAGAGCACTTCTTGCACTTCCATCAAGACTGGGAGGGATGGGACGGGACTAACCAATCCAGAGGAGATTGCAGCCACCGAGCATCAAAATTCACTTAAGCTCACGGCAGCCCTCACGGACCACATAATAGCCCAGAGCATAACAGGGGAGGTCGATACCAGTGAAGTAAACGAGATTCGCAGGTCCATTACGACAGATCGACAGCCCTGCCAAAATGATAAGTTGCAGCAACTGTTGCTGCAGGTGCCAGAAAATTTGAAGAAAAAAGTCGCTATTGCGCAGGAGGTGGGCTCCTCGAACTGGTTAACTACGTTACCGATAAAGGCAAATGGTTTCAGTCTTAACAAACAAGAATTTACAGATGCCATTGCTCCAAGGTAAGGTCGGCCAGTAGAAGGTTTGCCCTCCCAATGCGTGTGTGGCTCTTCCTATGACGGCGATCACGTCATGGTGTCCAAGAAAGGGGGCTTCATATGCATGAGGCATGACAAAGTAAGGGACCTTACAGCAAATATGTTGAAGGAAATCTGCCGGGATGTCATGGTAGAACCGACCCTCCTTCCATTGGATGGTGAGATCTTCCAACATAGGACTTCAAACACATCTAACGAAGCCCGTGTTGACGTCAGTGCTCGAGGATTCTGGATGCGGGGACAGCGAGCTTTCTTCGACATCAGGATTTTTGATCCCATGGCCGCATGTCACCGTAACCTAGCTCTCGATGCTGCACATAGGAGGAACGAGAACGACAAGATAAGGGCATATGGGGAGAGAATCCAAAACGTTGATCAAGGCAGCTTCACTCCTCTAGTGTTCACAACCTCTGGTGGGATGGGACCAAGTGCAAGATGTTTCTACGCCAGACTCGCGGAGGTGATCTCCGAACAGAAGCAGCAGCCCAGAAGTTTCGTTACAGCCTGGATGAGATGTCGTCTGTCTTTCTCTCTCCTTCGGTCGGCTTTGCTCTGCCTCAGGGGAACGAGAGCTTCTGCCCCAATTCCGACAACTGCTGCAGATATCGACTATGAGGCTACTGTCACTGAATGCCGCATAGATCTACAGCTCAACTAACTCAACACAGCTAGGATTGCTACTTATATATTAGGATATTTAATATTAAGATTATAAAATGGCGGCGAAGGTGTGGCTATTGGGGGATGCTGGAGGCCATGTTAGAAAAAAAAAGTAGTAGTAGGACGGACAGCGTGGTGTGGGTGTGGTGGAGTGTCCTCCCTGATATAAAGTGTTATTGGAGGGGACATATTCGGAGTGTGGGAGCGGGAATTTCACAGTGTGTCGGTGAATATCGGATGTCACCGTAAGCATTGTCACTGAAGGTTCTTCTCATCCCTTACGGCATTAGTCGCAAATATTCCGTGTATTCACCGGCGATCACCAAGTGAATTGTGAGTGCTTGGCTGGTGCCGGTGCCAGGCACCAGTGCCAGTGTCGATAGGCCTACTTTGGCGGGGGCGGCCTCGCGACTCTCGCCCCTATGGTCAGTGAAAGACGACTAAGTGTTCTATGCTTGCGGTCGACTCCCACAAGTAATGTTCACTTCATGTAGTGACAGCCGACCAAGTGAATATATATAACTAATCTTATATCAGTGCGACCATAGAAATAGTGGTTATGTCTGCCAAGGATATATAAACAAGTGTTAGGTGTGACAATTCTTGCTCCCAGTGTATCACTGATGTGTGGATTGTCGCCCTCGGGGGGGGGGGGGGGGGGTTGGCCTACACACCCACGCACACACGTATGCCCCTACTACCTGGACACAGCAGTCTAGCCCGTAACCTCTCCGCCCCTTCCTCATAAGAACTAGTTTCTTCTTCTGTATGAGACCAAAGCAGATGTTCCGACGTAACGTCGCCCGAAGTGCGGAATGCTATGCCGGGTAAAAGACATTGTTGCGTCTGTGCTAGCCAGAACCAAAATTGTACTAGCTGTGATTGTGCGAGAAACAACCAACCATGTGTGGTTTGCAGAAAGGGAAACAATTGTTGGAACCAACATAGCAGGGAGCCAACACAGGAGGCCACAGTGGATATCGCCGGGACCCAACCGCCCGATGATAACCTAAATGATAGCAGTGAGTCTAACTCAACCTGAAAATGTAGTACCAATAAACGCTGCTCCAATAGTAGCAGATATCCACGAGGTGAATGGCTGACAGCCACCACAGTGGAATGGCATGTCGATGGAAAATGCGGACATTTGTGTTAAAGAAACTTACTCAAAAATTGTCAGGTGGTCGCCAGTTAGCCTGTTTGAACCACCCAAGTGTGCGGCAACCAAAGAAATGATGCGGGAGATGACTCGCCTCATAACCGAGTACAATCAGGACTGTTGCCTTGCCCCTTTAGCTCTTCAAATACTGGCAATAATACCCCATCTATTCTGTCAGAGGACACACACAAGGACTAAACACAAATAGAATATGGCAACAATGAAGAGAAGATTGACAATGTGGCAGAATGGGGCCCATGATGATCTACTATGTGAAGCAAGAACACTGCAGGAGAGACTAAAATTTATAGGAGACGGAAAACAAAACATCGATGATGTTGCAAGAAAGTTTGGAAATAAAATGCGTGTGGGAAAAGTGTCTTTGACGGTAAGATCTCTCACAGAGGATCCTCCGGTAGAGTTCTGCCAATAAACAGAGAGACATTAAAACAACTTAAGGAAAAATATCCCCCTGCAAGTGAAGAGGAAGGCATCAGGTTCTAGGGTGACTATATCCCACCAAATGCTGTCCTGTTCGAGAAAATAACAGGAGGGATGGTGTGGAAAAATGAAATGTAAACTCAGGGAGGTGCTGGCCCCTTCAGGCCTGGATGCAAACGGTTGGAAAGTCATCCTCAGCACTAACAAGTTTGGCCCTGAAGCAAGTGATCTCTGCACTGCCATTGCAGTCCTTGCAAGAAAGCTAGCAACCTCATGCTGTCAACACATCCATGCTCTTACGGCCTGCCGCCCCATTCCCCTTGATAAGAATCCAGGATGTAAGATTATAGGGGTGGGGGAAGTGCTGAGGCGGATCAACGGAAAATGCATAATGGAGGTGGTAAAGGATGATGTCAGGGCAGCGGCAGGGAACCTGCAAGTTTGTTCTGGCCACCATGCTGGAGGGAAAGCTGCCATTCACGCCATGAGAACAATATTTGAGCAGCGTAATTGTGAGGCTTTTCTGGTTGACACTTCCAACGCATTCAACATACTTAACCGCAAGGCCACACTGCACAACATCAAGATCAAGTTTCCAAGCCATGCAATGTATGTTGAAAACACTTATAGGAATCCATCAGACCTCTATATAGTAAACATCAAAGCTCTAAAAGGTGATACCATCATACAGTCAACTGAGGGAACAACGCAGGGGGACCCTGTTGCAATGGCAGTGTAAGCAATAGGCCTATCCACACTCCAACACAATAAAATTTGAAACAACCGTGGTCAAGCAAGTGGTGTATGCTGACGACTTTACAGGAGCAGTAAAAGGGGAGGTCATCATGAAGTGGTGGGACCTGATAACATCATACGGTCCACAAAAAGGGTACCACCCAAATGCCAGCAAGTCTTTCCTCATCGTGAAGCCAGAACATTATGAATGGGCATTGGAGGTGTTCGGTGGAAGTGATGTCCAAATAACAAAGGATGGCCAAAGACACCTAAGCGCAGTAATTGGCACGACAGACTTCAAGAAAGATTACGTAACGGGAAAGGTGAATGAGTGGGTTAGGGAAATCCAAGCTCTGTCTGATATTGCTAACACAGAGCCACATGCGGCTTTTGCGGCATTCACACATGGAGCCAAGCATCGCTCGAACTACCTGATACGCACTATCCCTGATATCGGCCTGCTACTGTTCTCTCTGGAAGAAGCTATCAGCGTCAATTTCATTCCCAAATTAGTGAAACATCTTCACTAAACCCCAGCAGAAAGATCACTCCTTGCACTGCCACCGAGACTGGGAGGAATGGGATTGACCAATCCAGAGGAGATTGCTGCCACCGAACATCAAAACTCAGTTAAGCTCACGGTAGCCGTCACTGACCACATAATAGCTCAGAACGCAACAGGTGAGGTGGATACCAGTGAAGTGAACAATATTCGAAGGTCCAAAACGATAGAATGACAAGACGGCCAAAGTGATAAGTTGCAGCATACTCATGCTGCAAGTACCAGAGAATTTGAAGAAAAAAAAAGTAGCTATAGTGCAGGAGGTGGGCACCTAAAACTGGCAAACGGTTTCAGTCTCAATAAACAAGAATTTACAGATGCCATTGTTCTAAGGTACAGTAGCCCAGTAGAAGGTTTGCCCTCCCAATGCGTGTGTGGCTCTTCCTATGATGTCGATCACGCCATGGTGTGCAAATAAGGGGGCTTCATATGCATGAGGCATGACGAGGTAAGGGTTCAAACAGCAAATATGTTGAAGGAAATCTGTCGTGATGTCAGGGTAGAACCTCCTTCCATTAAACGTTGAGAATTTTCAACATAGGACTTCAAACACATCCAACGAAGCCCGTGTTGACAGGAGGAACAAGAACGACAGGATAAGGGAATATAGGGACTGAGGATGCCTCCTTGTGGGGTTCCGTTTTCATGGACCCTGTAGCTTGAGGTTGCTTCCTGAAAGCGTACTCTTGCTTCTCTCTGCATGTAAGTTAAAGATATGCAACTTGGTACCCCTCAAGGTGGAGTACTTAGCCCCACTTTGTTCAATGTTCTTATGAATGCATTATTTAATTTAATACCAGACAACCCCAGCAATATCTCAATCAGCTATGCTGATGATATTCTTATACATGCTAAAACTCATCGTGAAATGCAAACCACTCTGAACCATGTATACGCAGCCTGTGAACACCCGGGTCTTATTATCTCCACTGACAAAACTAAGGTGTTCAACAAACAAGCTGGTAACCGCAAACGCGGCCCCGCCAAGTTCAAGATAGGTAACAACACTATTGACTATGTTTCTTCTTTTAAATATCTTGGTGTTTCCGTCCCTTGTACCCTACCTGCCATACAACAGCTAACCCGCCAATGTACTGACAGACTGAGACCTCTTAGAAGTGTAGCGGGGTACGGCCCGCACTATGGCGCTAATATTAGAATTGTTAAAACAATGTACCTAGGCTATATAAGATCTCTGATAGATTACCACGCACCAGCCCTGGTCATTCGTGACGGGAAAGGCGTTGGCAAGCTCGAGAAAATGCAAAATAAAGCCCTCAGAATTATCCTAGGATGTCCCATGAGCACTAAAGTACTTAATATGAGGAAAGAACTAGGTATACCCAGTGTTAAAGATAGAATAATTGAAGTCAACCTCATGATAGCCCTGAGGCTTCTGCGTGGTGATCCTGATAACATTGTTTCCTTAAAATTGCTAGAATGTATGAACCATGGGACTACTGAGTCTAAATGGATCCAAACTACAGCTACACATATGAAGATGTTTGGACTAGACCACCTGTACAAAGTTGAGACACAACAGCGCTTCCTGCCACCCTGGCGGTCAGTTCCTTCGATATCACAATACCGACGTATCCGCCTAAAAAATTATTTATACAAAGCATTTATCTCCAACACACTGCCAAATTGAGAGCTCTTGAACACATACACACTCTACAGACTGATGAAAATATCACACAGACCATCTACACTGATGGATCTCTAAACACCGCCTGTGGGAGGGCTGGAAGTGCTATTGTTGTGACCCAACCTGACGGTAATATAATTGAGAAAGGAGTTAGAATTAACAACTGGGCATCCACTCTACAAACTGAATTAGTTGCCATACTCACAGCTATTAAATTCATTGAAACCACTGTTACTGACAGTCTCATCATCACTGACTCTCTATCCTCACTACTTGCCCTTGGTACCCTCGACTCAGTTTGTCACGCTCTTGTCTCTGAAGCCAGACACAAATATGCGTGCCTTGTTGACCGGGGTGTCAGGGTCAAACTGTTGTGGATCCCCTCTCACATAGGCCTCATAAAACATGACAGAGTTGATTCCCTCGCCAAACTCGCGTCTAACAAAGACACCGTTGAATACAATTTGGGTCTGTCAAAAAGAACCCTTAAAACTGTAATTAGGAAAGAACTTATTGATGAGTTTGACGCAAGTAGACAAGTGCAAACAGGCACTAGTCGATCCATAGGTTACAATGATGAGATGTATCAAGTGAAACATGTATATGGAGCAAGTAACAAGATCACTAGATTACAAGATGTTGTAACCGCTAGATTAAGGTTAGGATATAAGTACCTTTGGCAGTATGTTCCTCAAGCAGATGTAAACAAAACTAAATGTATAGTGTGTGGCCATACATATGGCCACACACTTGAACACTACGTCCTGGACTGTGTGAAGATAGAACCTTTTAGGGACAGGTCCAAGCACACTGTGTGTGAAATGGCACACTTCATCTCTAATGGCAAGATAGCCGACATATTAAGATTGTATCCACTTTTTTGCACTTAGTAGCTATATCAATTCTCATGTACAGAACCAAATACGCAATGTGCTTGAATACCTCCCACGTAAATGTGAATAACAAAGTGTCAGGCCAGACATACTGCCTCACACGCCTGTTCTCACGCATTTGTGAATAAGTTACCCTTTATGTATAGAACTAAACAAATAATGTAAATGAAATACTGTGTAACTTTCAGTGCCATAATATCCTGACAACGGGGGTTAATTATTATGACCCTTTGTAAACCCTACTCTGTAATCCTTTTGCGCTACCGCTCACAGGATGAGTGTGGGGTGCACAATAAAGTAGCCGCTGCAGGCGGCAAAATCAAAATCAATCTGTGTGAGGTAGTTCTGGATCCACCCCAGCAACCTTCCTTTGACGCCTTTTTCAGCGAGCGTCGTTGTAATGGCCAGTGGATTTGCTAGTTCGAAGGCCTTCTCCAGGTCGAGGAAGACCACCAGAGCTGGTTTGTAGTCCACTGCGCTGAGTATCTCGGCGATGTTGTTGCCTGTGCCGGTGTTCTCGGTGTAAGCAAAGATGTGAGGGTGTGGGCTGCCTACTTTCCACTTGAGTCGGTTGAGAGCCATTCTTTCTCCCGTCTTCGCTATGCAGCTGAGAAGGGAGATGGGCCTCGGTTTGTCTGGTTCTCTGGGCTTCGGAATGGGCTGTATATCTGCCTTCTTCCATTCCGGTGGGAGTCTTTGTGCTGTCCACGAAGCATTGATGGCTTGTAGCAGAGCCTCGTGTCCGGCTGTACAGGCATGGGAAAGCATGGAGTAGGTTATCCTGTCGGCCCCTGGTGCTGTGTCCTTGCTTCGTTTTAGCGACTTCTGGAGTTCTTGCTGGTTGAAAGGTCTGTTGGTGTCATCTTCACTGTTGCAGGCCTCTTCGATCATCTGGAGTCTGACCTGTCGCAGACGCCGTTGTGTCTCCTCCGCCTGTCTCGGGAGGTTTTTCGTTGCTGCTCGGTCAGAGAACAGTTTTGCAAGTCTCTCGGCTTCCTCTTCTGGATTGGGATGGGTTGGTGGTGGTGGTGTTGCCTTCCCAGATGCCCTTCGGATCTGGGCCCACATCTTGCCAAGGGAGGTGTGCTCGTTCAGTTCGGAGCACCACTTGAGCCAGCTTACGTTTTTATTTCTTCCTTCTCTTCCCTGGTATCCTTAACTATGACTTGCAGGAGATGTCTGTTTGTTTCCGTGGGATGTCTCCTGTAGTTTCTTCTGGCCATGTTCACTCTGTGGTTGAGTTCTTTCACCCTGGGACAGTAGTACCAGTAATCATTGTACTGTCTTGATGTGGGTTTTGTTTTTGGGATAGCCTCTTCTGCCGCTTGGTGAAACGCCTCGACCAGTTGGTGGTGGAGGGTTGTCTCGTCCACGGGTGCTGCGCCGGCCGGCTGTGATTTTTCGCGCCACTTAGCCAGGTGTTTCTTAAAGAGTCCCCAGTCTGCCTTTTGGGTATTGTATCTCCGTCTCGGGGGGAGGGGGGGGGGGTGGAGTGGGGAGTTTGTTCACCTTCAGCGTTGTTAGGGTGGCGAAGTGGTCGCTGGTCAGCGTGGGGTGTAGCTGCCAGGAGGCCGAAGGCTGTAGTGCACTGGAGACGAAGGTTAGATCTAGCCTTCCTCCCCTAGTGTGGGTGGGCTCTCCGGTGTTCAGGAGGCAGATCTCGGGTGTATCTTGAAAGGTGGTGTATAGGTGTAGGCCGTCTTCATTTGTGGGGCTTCCCGAGCTTAGTAAGGGATGATGTGCGTTGAAATCCCTTCCTATGAGTGTGGCGTGGTCAGCGGCCGAAGCAAATAATTGAGTCACCTCCAGTGAGCCCCTTGGGTTCTTGTAGATGTTGTGAACAGTTAATTCCCGTTCTTGGAGGGTTACTTTGACGGCCTGTGTCTCGATGTTTTCCCCACATGAAAATTTCTGCGTGACCTCGGAGGAGGGTATGCTTGACTTGACCAAGATCATACATCCCATCCTCTTGTTGACGCCTGCGTGAAATGCCTCCTGTATGTCTTGTAACCGCTGAATTTGAAACAGTGGTGTTCTTGTAGAAGTGTTTCTTGTAGCAGTATGATGTCCAGCTTGTCCTTGGCGGCTGCTTCTTGTAGGAGGTGTTTCTTGTTTTTGATGCCCTGAGCATTCCATGTTAGGATGTTCAGGGTGCTGATGTTTTCCACCACTGTTTCATCGCGGACTTCTGGTGGTCCTCGATGGAAATGTCCAAGTCCGATTCCAACTGGATTAGGTTCTTATCTTCTTGTTCTGTGGTTTTTGCCTTCTGGGCCGTGGTTCGGTTCAGGGGAGTTGAAACGTCCAATTTCTTTCTGGGAGCTGTCGGTATCTTGGGTTCTCTGGTGGCCTTCTTCGGTGTAGTGTACCTCGGCTGTCACTCGTGTGAGGACCGACGTGGCTTCCTCCACTGAGGTGGCTGGAGCTGTGGCGACTTGCCCGAGGACGCTCCCCATGAGTATTTGGAACTGTGTGGGCTGGATCTTGTGGCCCAGTAGTCCGGCTAGGCCCTCCGCGAAGGTTGTCAGTACCTTGGCTAGGTCTGATACGTGCATCATTCCTTCTGGTGCCTTGGTGTGTGCTTCTTTTGTCTTTTTCGTGGTTGTGGTTGTCTGCTGCTTGGGTGGCTGAGGTGTGGCCGTAGTGAGGCCAGGAAACTGGACTGCACTTTAGGTGTTGACCGGCTGAGGAGGTTGGCTTTGTTGTTTTGGCCTTTGGGTTCCCCACACGAAGGTACTTGGTGGGGCTGGTGTGCAGGCGGTGGGAGCCGGTCTTGCTGCTGGTCGGTTTGCCTGGACCCTCTTTGTCCTCTCGGAGCATCCAGGGTTCCAGGCGTGGTGTTTGCCCCCGCAATTGGCACACTTGGGGGCAATTTTTTTCTCCATTTTTCAACTTGGTGAGGCAGGAGTGTGCCGTGCTTCTGAGCGCAGACTGCGCAGATTTCCTTGTACGTGCACCTTGTCTGGTGGTGCCCGTATTTCTGGCATCTGAAGCACCGCAGGGGCTCTGGGACGAAGGGCCTCACTTCGTAGGTCCCCAGGTTTTGAGGTCTATGGTGCTGGGGGGTGAACCGTAGTGCGTTATGAGCACTTGTTTTGTGGTGGCCGTCTTGTCGGACAGGGGAGAGCATCTCTCGGCTTTTAAGATCTTCGGGTGGTTCTCCAGGGGTTCGAGGGGTAGTTCCTTTGGGTACCGGAGGAATACCGACTTCATCAGCTTCTAGGCGGGGTCCAGCTTGGTTGATGCAACGGTGGTGGTGTTTTGCAGGTAAGTGTCGAGGGTGGTGGCGGAGTCCTTGTCTTTGGGGTGAATAATCATCTCCCCCTTTAGGTTGGGCCGCACTGAGAACTTGGCCAGTGGATTTAGCTTTTCCATCTCTGTGATGGCGGCATATGTCGTTTTTGTGTCCGTTTTCGTGATCCGGAATTTGGCAGTGTCGTTGGAGGTGAGCTGGTGGTGGTGATGGGCGCCTTTTGGGCTGCTTGACGGCATTCGTTTCCCGAAAAAGCACGTATTTATGCGATTCTACAGGATCAGAGGAGAGAGGTGCTAAGTGAACGGCGTTGCTGAATGGCTGAGGTGAAAGCAGTAACGGGCCAATGATCTCGCAGTCCGGGAGTGAAGCCTGGTCTGTGGAACTCCCTGCTGATTGGCTGGTATCGGACGGCAAGTGATCAGTCAGCAGTTGTAGGGGAGAGTATCCACTACAGTATTATGGACCTGGAACAGAGGTGATGGGCAGCTGGAGGGTGAGTGGGTTGGTCACAGGACTTCCTTCCCTCAGCCAGAGTGCATGGGTAAGAGAACCCTTCATGTTCTTTTGTTATTTGCATATGTTTTGTTAATTTATGATAGGCGACCACAGTAGGTGACTTTAACATTAGCCAAATAGATTGGATCGACCTTTCGGGTATCTCAGAATTAGAGGATTTTCTTGAAACAGTTCAGGACTGTTTCCTAAGTCAACACATAGCCGAATCCACCCGGGGTAATAATATACTCGATTTAGTTCTGTCAAACAGAGAAAACCTCATTAGTAATGTCAAGGTAGGGTACGAACCTGCTAACAGCGATCACAAAGAAGTAAGATTAAAATTAGAATTTAATGGCAGTCGCAAGGAAAATTCCATTAAATTCCCAGGTTCAAAAGGGCAAACTATGATAGTTTGAAAAGGCAGCTGAGAGAAGGGGTATCACGTTTAGGGGTGAATTACATGACCTCACACAATGTACCGACAGAGGGCGACCTCACTTTACCTAGAGACCTGATAGTGATAACCTCACAAAATATGACTGCTGAAGGTGACCTGATCAAGAGATCTGATGTTGACGAGTCCCACAATAATTTAAATAATGAGTTACTTAATGCACAGAAAACTTGGCTCAAACAACAATGTCCCAAAATGGATAAATAATTGTTTCAAAAATGTTATTGGACAAAGGAAGGCTATTGGTAAGAGAATGAATCGTGGTGAAGTATACCTCCGATATTATTATAAGGTATTGGCCAGTAGGGTTAAGACCGAGATAAGAAAAGCAAATGGGAATAATTAACAGAAGGCGAATTCAAACCCCAAAGAATTCTTTCAAAAATATCAAAATAAAACATGAGAAAAGATTGAACCATTACAGTCAGGTACCGGCGAGCTAACTGATAACAACGGAGAAATGAACAATAATCTGAATAGAGATTTTTCAACAGTTTTCACCACCGAAAATTTAAACATGATACTCGAGGCACCGACGCTATACAGAGATAGTGAAGAAAATAGATTAAGCGAGATAGTAGTGACTAGTAACGACGTTAGTAAGCAAATAGACGAGCTAAAGCCTACTAAGTCACCAGGTCCCGATGAGATATTTTTCAGAGTATTAAAGTAATGTAAGGAAGAGCTTAGTATGCCCTTGGCAAATTTGTTTAACATGTCCTTAAAGACGGGTGTATTACTAGAATCCTGGAAGACAGTGAATGTAATACCGATTTTCAAGAAGGGAGATAGATCACTATCCTCAAACTACCATCCAATCAGCTTAACATCAATTGTAGGCAAATTACTGGAAGCAATAATTTCAAACTCTATTCGAAATCACTTGGAGAAGCACAAGTTGATCAGTGATTCACAAGCAGGCATTCTTCTCTGACTAATCTATTAACATATTTTTCAGCTGTTTTCGAATCAGTGGTCGACGGGCACGAATATGATGTGGTATATCTCGACTTTAGCAAAGCCTTCGACAGAGTCCTGCACGAATGACTAATAAGAAAAGTGGAGGCTCATGGCATTGAAGAAGATATTCTAAAATGGATTAGAGCGTGGTTACAGAACAAGAGAGAGCAATAACGGCACGAAATCCGATTGAAGTAACGTCACTAGTGGAGTACCCCATGGCTCAGTACTTGGACCATTATAGATATCGGATTAGACAGCAACATAAGTAAATTTGCTGAGGACACTAAAATAGGGTGTGTAATTAAATCTGACGAGGACTCTGCAGAACTACTAGAACATTTAAAAAAAATCGAATGGTCTGAAAATGGCAGATGAAATTCAATGTGGATAAATGTAAAGTACTTAGTTTCGGAGAAGTAAACAGAGAAACTAAATACCAGATGAACAGCGTTGTTATTGAGAAATCCGACTGTGAGAAAGATATAGGAGTAATGATAAGTAGAACTTTTAAGCCAAGTAAACAATGTGTAATTGCTCGAAACTAGGCTAATAAAGTACTTGGGTTCATATAAAGGAGTGTTAATTACAAGATTAGCGAGGTCATCCTAAAACTATACCCTGCACTTGTGAGACCTCACGTGGATTACGCAGTTCAATTCTGGTCACCATATTACAGAATGGATATAGAATCCTTAGAAATAATTCAGAGTAGAATGACAAGACTAATCCCGAGCATTCGGAACATTGAGTACAGAGACAGGTCAAAGCATCTTAATTTGCACTCCCTGGAGAGACGTAGAGTGAGGGGCGATGTGATAGAGGTGTATAAATGGAAGTCAGGGCTAAACAAATGGGGCATTACAAAGGTACTCAAACAATCCAACCAAGAGCAAACTCGTAACAATGATTTTAAATTAGACAAATTTAGATTTAGGAGCGAAATAGTAAACATTGCTTTGGAAATAGAGTAGTGGATTAATGGAACAAGTTACCAAACTTCATTATGAACTCGAATACGCTGGATAGCTTCAAACATAGGTTGGATGGATATATGAGCTATAGGGGTTGGGTGTAAATGGAACTGTCCAGTATGGGCTAATAGGCCCGCTGCAGTTTCCTCCATTCTTATGTTCTTATTTCTATGTTGATTGTTGAGGTATTTTGTTTAATATGTCGAGTGTTGTTAATACTGTATGAGTTTTAGCGAATTTAGTATGAATATGTTGATATGTTGTTTCGGAGGACTCTACCCACGTTAATGGGCCGGGCGTAAGAGGCGTCATCATTAGTGTTCGACAGTCTTTGTCCTCTAGGTCCAGGGGACATATGCAACCTGACCTGTCCAGTCGTTCGGACTCGCAGAGGCCAACAGACCAGAGTTTACCGGACCACAGTTCAGGGGAGACTTAAGTCTGATCCCATCCCTTGAGTATGCTGGAACGCCTCTGTACTCCGGTCGACCTCTCGCTTCCATACACCACTACTGACAGGCTCGTCGGCAGAACTGTTGTATTGTACCTGATGTTCAGGTGTCGGCAGATCATGATATTCCCCAAGTAAACTTACTTATTATATATTTGTTTGTGTAAATTTATATTTTTAATGGACAAGTTTTCTTTAGCACCTCAGAATAAATTGTTGTAACAGTCTACCATCAAAGGTCCTATTTGGCCTTTAACAATAATCATTACTTAAATGAAATAAATTGTGCTTTATACAATAGTAATTAACGAATACTCTTTCCGGAATGCAGGAACATTATGTATTTTGTTCCTGTATAGTTGGTTGCCCATAAAATAATTAATGAGTTCTGTTGCCTGCATTCGGGAATATTCTGAACACTGTGCCTTTAATGCCCATAAAATAATAATTAATGTATTTTTTCTTTGCATTCACGAATATAATGTACATTATGCCGAAATAAAATTGTAATTCTAAAAGATGAGAATTAATGAGTTCCTGATTTTGCATTACAATTCATTTTATCATCAGGTGAGATGCACTCTATTATGTTGAAAACTATCTTGAGTGCATCTCACCTGAGTGTAAAATGCACTCTACAGTAACGGTGCTTAGGTGGAAATTACTCTAGAGTGTGTTTCACCGTCAGGCACCGTGCACTCTAGAGCTTAGCCCAGCTAGAGTGATTGACACCTCTTGGGTCAATTGCAAGAACGGTTATGGGGTGTACGACGCCATTTACGATGTCCTTCTTGCCCTGGTCTTTTTCAGCAATATCGCCTTTAATACATGGAATTCTGCACTTTTCGAAGCTTTGGAGGAGTCTCGAAACAAGTTTCCTGGTGGGAATTATTAGCTAGTGCTGTACTCAAAATATCGAAACTTCGAGATCTCTCCAGAGCTTCAAAAGGGTGGTACTCCTGAAACAAGATCAGGGCAAGAAGGTCATCGTGAACGGCGTCGTACACCCCACGACTGTTCTTGCAACTGGCCCTTATTACACAGATGCTCATTGGCTCGCTCGGCATATTTGAAACCGAGGGTGTTTTAAATCTTCCCATATCTCTTTCTCTCCCCCCCCCCCCCCTCGTCATGTACAAGTGTACTGTAGAGTTACATAGGTTAAACATGATTATTAAATTTGGAAGTTACATGTTAAACTAGCAACATCATACTCGTGGTGGATGGAAGTGGTATCTGGCAAGAGTATTGAACAGTTATGCCATGTCACAACAAAACTAATTGTATTCCAATAAAATACCATTTAAGACTGAGGTCATTTCATGTAAAATTTATGGTTATTGATGCTTCAGTACACACTTAGCATCTCCCACTTTCCCCCCACACACCCTTCCCTTCCCTCCCACTTTCGTTCCCCTATTCCTCCCCTCCTCTTTACTCACCCCCCCCCCCCCCCGACACATTCTGGGACTGAATAGTCTAACATACTGAACTTTCCACGTTATGTTTTCCTCTTTAAGTGGAGATAAAAGAGGACGCATACAGTTACAGTCGAGTCTAGATGTTATGTCGACTCCAGTTCCCCCCCCCCCCACCCATCTAGTGTATGTGCCTAGTGAGGGTGTCTAAGGCATGTATGATGCTCAAAGAGGATGTATGTTATAGTGGCACCTTGGGATTTCTTGAAGATTACGCATCCCCACCTTACTCGTATTTCACTTGATTAAACACTAACGTTATCAGGGGCTTGAGGTAAGGATATGTTAAACTGGGACGTCTACTCTGCTGGTGAAATAAGCTGTGATGTCCACTTCTGGTGAAATAAATTGAATATTTTACTCACCAGGTGAAATAATCTTGCGTGTGTAATCTTCAAGTGATCTGCAGTGTGTTGTGTGGCGGGGATACAGTGTTTAATATTCTGGGTTACTGCCTGAACATTGACCGAGTGTTATGAGGCGGGTTACTGTATTTAAAACTGTGGGTTACTGCCAGACCATTGACCGAGTGTTGTGAGACGGGTTACTGCCTGACCATTGACCGAGTTCTGTGAGACGGGTTACTGTATTTAATTCTGCGGGTTACTGCCTGACCTTTAACCGGGAACAACAGTAGGTAGTACTGATTCACTATTGCTTAAACTTGTGACTTTTTTCAGCATTATTATCAGTTTTGTTGATTCTATTGACGTCCCTTATCGATGTCAGACTCAGCTATAAAAGTCCACCACGGGGCATTACTACAGTTTCAGGTCCACCACGGGGCATTACCACAGTTTCAGGTTCACCACGGGGAATTACTACACAGTTTCAAGTCCATCATGGGGCATTACTACACAGTTTCAGGTCCACCACAGGGCATTACTATACAGTTTCAGTTCCAGCACGGGACATAACTACACAGTTTCAGGTCCAGCACGGGACATTACTACACAGTTTCAGGTCCAGCATGGGACATTACTACACAGTTTCAGGTCCAGTACGGGACATTACTACACAGTTTCAGATCCAGTCACGGTCTGACCACGTAAGAGGACAGATGTGTGCCCATTGGTGCTCTTGTCCTCCCGATCGCCACTCAAAGGCCACCTCAGTCTCTACTACCCCTTCGCCAGCAAGTGTTGCCAGCGATGGGGAGGCGGGGTCGACGTAAACGCCCCAGAAGAGGCGTCCCCTCTCTCATGGATAAAGATACTTCTGATACGGTTAGTCATACTGCATCCCACACCCTGCAAGAGTCAGACCTCAGTGACAGTAACAGTAAGGTCTCTATGGAAAACACTTGCCTGAGTGGCAACACCAATGCCAAGGGCAGCGAGCTTCCTCTTGCTCCCGCCCCTATACCAACCAACCAAGTAAGCTGAATCTGCACTTTCCCAAGGACTCACTGAAAACCGTTGAGGAAAGGTTTAATTGGATGATGAAGTACTGCAGACAACACAGTCTCAACATTCAATTCCGAAAAGGTAAGAATCGTAACTTTATCAAGTGTCAGACTCCTGAGGTCTATGAAACACTTACTATTGTTGGATTTGACGGGGTTGTCCTCGTACTGCCACCTGCTGACTCGGCGGAATGTTGCCACATCCTAGTTAAACAATTCCCCCTATACGCTGAAGTCGAAGATGCTCGTAACTTTAATCCACATATACTCAGTATACGTCGACACTACCGAGGGAAGACCCCACAAGCAGCTGCCATAGTTAAATGGAAGGAGGAGTGCCCAACCACCGTTGAGGCCCACCCAGTCCTCCCTCCACTGTATACAAAATCTATATCGCCCCGGGCCTGCTTATTGTGTTATCTGGTGCCATTGAGGTCAAACCTTCACCTCCTGTTGCTGACATGATCGTCCCAGATGTCGCTTCTGTTCACATAACCACCACTCCTCCGCCTGTGCCCAAAAAATCAAAGACCACCTCAATGGGGCGGTGTGGGCTATGTTGTTGACTCCCGGTGTTGTAATTGTGGTGGCTGGCACAATTCTGACTCGCGGCAATGCCACAAACGTCCGCCTGTCCCAGGAGAAAAGCCTCCCCGAAGGCTGCGGCAACCTCAACCTCCCCCCTCCAGCCTACCGGACCGCCTCCCTCTGCGTCCCCTCCTCTGTCTCAAGCAACGCCTCCTTCTTCAACAACACCTGCCTGGCCTCACCTGACTGCAACACAGCAGTCCCGGCCGTCTCCTAACTCAATTGCTACTAGGCCTCGTCCCCGTCTCCACTCTGATGCTGTCAGGCCTTGGGTTCCCACCGGTGCCCCCCCCACAATCCCCCTCCGGTGACACGACGCAGATCATATCCCTCTTCCACGAATTTACCAACCGTGTTGAAAACTCTTTGATACACTCTGTACCGCCATCTCCAACCTACACAGACTACCCTTGCCTCCAGGTACTACCCAGTCACCCCCCTTTTCTGGTTTGACACAAGCTGGTAGCCTACTCCACCGCTCCTGGCATCATTGCTGGCATGGCACCTACCGAGCCTGCCCCGGTGTGCCCTGCTGCCCCCGTGCCACATCCCGCCCCATCACCACAACACGTGGTGCCTCATTCTGTCCACCCACCGCAAGCCGCACCTGCTCATGTCTCTGAGCTGTCTCCACCATGGCCCCCTATTGGACCCGGGGACACCACCCCCGGCTCCCAGTTCCCCGTCGGCATGCCGGCATCTGGGGCTCATCCACTCTAGTTCTTTCATCAATGGACCACCATGACAACATGCACGTTGACTATGTGTCTACACCAAGAAGGACGTCCCCTACCAACCTCTCGACGTCCCCCTTGAAGCCGACACTGTCGACGTACACGCCGTCACAATCACACTAAAAGGTATGTCCCTCGATATTGTCAATGCCTATGTGCCTCTCTCCACCCCTACTGTACCTGTCCTGCCACAACATATCACCACCACCCCCACCCTCCTTGTGAGGGCCTCAATGCCCGACACCCCAGTCTCTGTTCCCAGGGGCCCTACCCAAACTCCCGGGGTTACTCCTGACTTTCTTACCTACAAACCACCGATGACCCTGTTACCAACACCTCTTCCTTCCTTGACCAGATATCCCTCCTCCTAGAGACAGACCTGGCACTTGACATTATTAGGGACCTGCCACGCTTTGCAATAACCAGACAACTTGTACAGGGAATTTTCCCCCCACACACTCATCATTCTGTCACTTTTTGTAACTTGCTGACAAAACCCATGACCCATCAGGCTTTTATGCCCTTAAGACATGAGTCATGCTTCCCAGATGAGCGCTGTAAACGCTTTTGCGCTTTACCATGCACAGGATGTAAGGGGGTACCCAATAAACTAACCACCTCAGGGGCAATTAAAAAAAAAGTTTCAGGTCCAGCACGAGACATAACTGCACAGCTTCAGGTCCAGCAAGTGACATTACTACATAGTTTCAGGTCTAGCACGGGACATTGCTACACAGTTTCAGAAAAGGTTGAGCCATAATGAATTGAATAAAACATAATTAAATATATTATCTATTTATGCTTTAATAGCGCCAGAAATATAAGAAAATTATATAAAAATTGTACACTAACAACTTTAATGTGATGACTGAGTTGCAGCTGTTCCTGACGTAATTAATATTGAGAGGTGGAGATACTGACAAGACCTGATAAACACTTATACGAGTATATTTAGGCATATTTGTGTACTACATACACGTTTAACTTCCGCAGGAGTGTTACTATAGGTGTCTACTTAAACATGTGCTTAAAGTGACAAAAAAGTAGAAGAAAGGTTGAAGTGGTGTACCCAAATGTTCAGTACTCGGACTGTTATAATATACAATAATGACATAGATGTAGTCATTGACAGTACCGTTATTACGACACGAAACTAGGACGGAAAATAACAGATGTAATGCAGAAAATGTTAAAGTTTAAGGCTACGACATAACATGTTACCAAACACCATGATATCTGGGAAATTAAAATATAGATTAGACAAATATATAAGGGATTATGGTTGTGTGTAAACAGGAGCTCCTTAGCATGGGCCAACAAGCCTACTGTAGTTTTAAGAATCGTGTGTGTGTAATAATAATAATAATAAACGGTTTATTAATAGAGTTGCAGCCGGTGGCTGAAAATATACAGACTTCCATTTGATTTAGACATAATGATATAATATGCATTGAATACATTTACAGGGCTGTACAGTACATAAATAAGGAGTTGTTTATTATTTTACCAATAGATGGGATGGTGCTGTTCTTATATCTATCGGTGCGGGCTCTTATGGGCTGAATTTTGTTGTAGTGGCGGACTGCGTGAGTTGGGTGGGGGCTGCAGGAGGTGGCGATGGCGAGGGTGGTGCAGTAGTCCACGGCCAAACCTTTCCAGTGCTTGGTGGTGGAGGTCACTGAGGGATGACATTTCCAGGGTGAAGAGAGCGTTGGTGTAGCCGGAGTATTCTGCGCTGAGCATAATTCTGCAGGCCCTTTTCTGTACCTTCTGTAGCTGACGTTGTTGGGTGGAGTTGAGAGAAGACGACCAGGCTGGTGACGCATACGTTAGTTTGGGGAGAATAAAGGCGTTGTAGATGGTCCTCGGCTCTGGCGTGGGTGTCCCAAGTGACCTAAGTCTTTGTAGCATGTAGAGACGGTACGAGGCTGCCTTGACTGTATTATTTACATGGGCCTTCCAGTCAAGTTTGTTGTCTATAGTTACACCCAGGAGTTTGGCAGACTGCACCAGCTGGAGAGGATGGGCACCCACTGTGACTGCTGAGGATTGCACTGGAGTGGTGGCGGTATTGATGTGCATGACTACGGTTTTGGTGTGGTTGATGGTGACCTTGTTCTCCATAGTCCATGCCTGTAGCCTGTCCAGGGTGCCTTGGAGCGATGAGTAGTCTGGTGCGGTGTTGTCCACTGAAACCCCCACAGTGCAGTCATCCACATACTTCCACCTGTGAGGAGTGTCCGATAGAGCGTCGTTGATCAGGATGACGAAGCACAGTGTGTGTGTGTGTGTGTGTGTGTGTGTGTGTGTGTCCAAATGGAACGGGTCATGTACTCCAAAGACAATTGTTATGAGGGGTTGTACACCAGGGGAAGGAAGACCATATACCAGCCACACTAAAGGGAGGAAAACCTATACCAGCACACTGAGGGAAGGAAGACCATATACCAGGCATACTAATTGAAGGAAAACCTATACCAGCCACACTAAGGGAAGGAAGACCATATACCAGCCACACTAAGTGGAGGAAGACATAAACCAACCACACTAAAGGGAGGAAAACCTATACCAGCACACTAAGGGAAGGAAGACCATTTACCAGGCCCACTAAGGGAAGGAAACCATATACCAGTCACACTAAGGGGAGGAAACCATATACCAGGCACGCTAAGGGGAGGAAGACCATATACCAGCCACACTAAGGGAAGGAAGACAATATACCAGGCACACCAAGGGGATGAAGACCATATATCAGCCATAGTAAGGGGAGAAAACCGTATACCAGCAACACTAAGGGAAAGAAGACCATATACCAGGCACGCTAAGGAGGGGAAGACCATATACCAGGCACGCTAAGGAGGGGAAGACCATATACCAGGCACGCTAAGGAGGGGAAGACCATATACCAGGCATACTAAAGGGAAGAAAACCATATACTAGCCATAACAAGGGAAGGAAGATCATATACTAGCCACATTAAGGGGGGAAGGCCATATACCAGCCACACTAAGGGCACAGATAAGAGGGGAGAGTGGTGGTGATGAAAGAGTGGTGGTGAGGGGAGAGTGGTGGTGAGGGGAGAATGGTGGTGAGGGGAGAGTGGTGGTGTGGGGAGAATGGTGGTGAGGGGAGAGTGGTGGTGATGGAAGAGTGGTGGTGATGGAAGAGTGGTGGTGAGGGGAGAGTGGTGGTGAGGGGAGAGTGGTGGTGAGGGGCGAGTGGTGGTGAGGGGAGAGTAGAGGTGAGGGGAGAATGGTGGTGAGGGGAGAATGGTGGTGAGGGGAGAGTGGTGATGAGGGATGAGTGATGGTGAGGGGAGAATTATAGTGAGGGGAGAATGGTGGTGAGGGGAGAGTGGTGGTGAGGGATGAGTGATGGTGAGGGGAGAATGGTGGTGAGGGGAGAGTGGTGGTGAGGGGAGAGTGGTGGTGAGGGGAGAATGGGGAGAGTGATAAATTCAGACAGTGACTTTGAACACCTTCAAAGAGATCTAGATACCTTACATGAGTGGTCAGTAGAGTGGCAAATGAATTTTAATACTGATAAATGCAAGGTACTACAGATAGGGAAGACGAATACAAACGTTAAGTATAAACTAGGTAACACGGAAATAGAAAACTCAGTTTGTGAAAAAGATCTAGGCGTATTTGTTAGCAACGACTTGAAACCTAGAAAACAATGTATTAGCGTTCGCAACAAGGCAAACAGGATTCTAGGGTTCATATCTAGGTCTGTGAGTAACAGAACTGCTGACGTTATCTTGAAACTTTACCTAGCATTAGTGAGGCCACACATGGATTATGCGGTTCAGTTCTGGTGTCCTTATTATAGAATGGACATAGATTCTTTGGAGAGAGTACAAAGAAGAATGACAAAAATGATCCATAATATTAGAAACCTTACATATGAAGAAAGACTGAAAAGCTTAGGCTTGCATTCATTACAGAGGCGTAGAGTTAGGGGAGATATGATAGAGGTGTACAAGTGGGTGAGTGGGATTAACAAGGGTAAAATGGAAGATGTTCTGAAGCTCAGTAATAACGAAATAACTAGAACAAATGGCTTTAAATTAGATAAATTCCGATTCAGAAAGGATATAGGCAAGCACTGGTTTGGTAATAGAGTTGTGGATATGTGGAATAGGCTACCGAGTGCTATAGTAGGATCGGGGACGCTAAGGAGCTTCAAGACGAAGTTGGATAGGCACATGGAAGTGCTGGGATGGGTGTGAAAGGGATCTGCCCTGTATGGGCCAGTCGGCCTCCTGCAGTATCCCACTTTCTTATGTTCTTATGTAATGGTGGTGAGGGATGAGTGAAGGTGAGGGGAGAATGGTGGTGAGGGGAGAGTGGTGGTGAGGGGAGAATGGTGGTGAGGGGAGAGTGGTGGTGAGGGGAGAGTAGTGGTGAGGGGAGAGTGGCGGTGAGGGGCGAGTGGTGGTGAGGGGAGAGTGGTGGTGAGGGGAGAATGGTGGTTAGGGGAGAATGGTGGTAAGGGATGAGTGAAGGTGAGGGGAGAATGGTGGTGAGGGGAGAGTGGTGGTGAGGGGAGAATGATGGTGAGGGGAGAATGATGGTGAGGGGAAAGTGATGGTGAGGGGAGAGTGGCGGTGAGGGGCGAGTGGTGGTGAGGGGAGAGTGGTGGTGAGGGGAGAGTGGTGGGGAGGGGAGAGTGGTGATGGGGGAGAATGGTGGTGAGGGGAGAGTGGTGGTGAGGGATGAGTGATGGTGAGGGGAGAATGGTGGTGAGGGGAGAATGGTGGTGAGGGGAGAGTGGTGGTGAGGGGAGAGTGGCGGTGAGAGGAGAGTGGTGGTGGTGAGGGGCGAGTGGTGGTGAGGGGAGAGTGGCAGTGAGGAGAGAGTGGTGGTGATGGGAGAGCGGCGGTGAGGGGAGAGTGGTGGTGAGGGGCGAGTGGTGGTGAGGGGAGAATGGTGGTGTGGGGATATTGGTGGTGATGGGAGAGTGGTGATGAGTGGAGAATGGTGGTGAGGGGAGAATGGTGGTGAGGGGAGAGTGGTGGTGAGGGGAGAGTGGTGGTGAGGGGAGAGTAGTGGTGAGGGATGAGTGATGGTGAGGGGAGAGTGGTGGTGAGGACCGAGTGGTGGTGAGGGGCGAGTGGTGGTGAGGGGAGAATGGTGGTGAGGGGAGAATGGTGATAAGGGGAGAGTGGCGGTGAGGGGAGAGTGGCGGTGAGGGGAGAATAGCGGTGAGGGGGGAGTGGCGGTGAGGGGAGAGTGGCGGTGAGGAGAGAATGGTGGTGAGGGGAGAGTGGTGGTGAGGGGAGAGTGGTGATGAGGGGGCGAGTGGTGGTGATGGAAGTGTAGAGGTAAGGAGAGAATGGTGGTGAGGGCAGGGTGGTGGTGATGGGAGAGTGGTGGTGAGGGGAGAGTGGTGATGATGGGAGAGTGGTGGTGAGGGGAGAGTGGTGGTGATGGGAGTGTAGAGGTGAGGGGAGAATGGTGGTGAGGGCAGAGTGGTGATGTTGGGAGAGTGGTGGTGAGGGGAGAGTGGCGGTGAGGGGCGAGTGGTGGTGAGGGGAGATTGGTGGTGCTGGGAGAGTGATTGTTGGTGAGGGGAGGGTGGTGGTGAGGGGAGAGTGATGGTGAATTTATAATGGTGGCGAGGGGAGAGTGATGGTGAATTTATAATGGTGGCGAGGTGAGAGTGGTGGTGAGGAGGGCGTGGTGGTGTGGGGAGAGTGATGGTGAGGGGAGAGTTGTGATGGGGAGAGAGATGATGAGGGGAGAGGGAAGGTGAGCTGAGAGTGATGGTGAAAGGAGAGGCATATATAGTGAGGGGGAGGTCAGTTATGATGTATTTGGAGAACAGGTGTGGTGAGAGAGAATGGCATATATGGTGAAAGGGAGGCAGGTATTGTGAGAGGGAGGGGCATGTATGATGAGGGGAAATGCAGGTATGATGAGAGGAAGGGGATGTATGGTGAGGGGAGGGGCATGTATGATGAGGGGAAAGGCAGGTATGGTGAGAGGGAGAACATTTGTGATAAAGAGGGAGGACAGGTATGGTGAGAGTGAATGGCAGGTATGGTGAAACGGTGGGCAGGTATGGTTAGAGGAAGGTGCAGGTATGGTGAGGTAGAGAGCAGGTATTGTGAGACGGATGGCAGATATGATGGAGGGAAGGTGTGGTAAGGGGAAGGACCAGTATGATGAGAGGGAGAGCAGCTATGGTGAGGGTGTGGGAAGGTATGGTGAGGGGGAGGGCAGGTATGGTGAGAGAAAGGGGTAGATATGGTGAGAGGGACGGCAGGTATGATGAAGGAGGGCAGGCATGGTGATGGGGAGGGCAGGTATGGTGAGGGGGAGGGCAGGTATGATGATATGGAGGGCAGGTACGGTGAGAGGGAGGGCAGGTATGGTGAGGGGAGGGCAGGTATGGTGAGGGGGAGGGCAGGTATGATGACAGAGGGCAGGAATGGTGAAGGGGAGGGCAGGTATGGTGAGGGGAAGGGCAGGTATGGTGAGAGGAAGGAGCAGATATGGTTAGAGGGAGGGCAGGCATGGTGAGGGGGAGGGCAGGTATGATGAAGGAGGGCAGGCATGGTGCGGGGGAGGGCAGGTATGGTGAGGGGTGTAAAGGCCTGGGACTTAGAAATAGAAATTCCTTGCCAGCCTAATCAGGATTTTTTAAAAGGAAAGTCAAGAACCATGGTTTTCTGAGGGATAACAAACAACCGTTCGAGATGGACATCTTACTATGAAAATCACACAAAACTCTGACACCACTCACACAAACATCAAATAACAATTACGGGAGTCAAACAATTACGGGAGTCAACAAATAATGGAGTCAAACAATTAAGGGAATGCAAGCAATTAATGGAAGTCAAACAATTAAGAGAATCAAACAAATAACAGATATTTCCTACGGCGGCGGCCCTAGGAAAGCAGTGATCCACTCTCAGGGGGAAGGTCAAGTCAGCTTCCTCACTTGGCCTCGGTGGCCGATGTCTTACTACACAGAACATAAGAACATAAGAACATAAGAATGGAGGAAACTGCAGCGGGCCTATTGGCCCATACTGGGCAGTCCCGTTTACACCCAACCCCTATTGCTCATATGAGCATCCAACCTATGTTTGAAGCAATTCAGCGTATTCGAGTTAATGATGATATTTGGTAACTTGTTCCATTCATCCACTACTCTGTTTCCAAACCAGTGTTTACCTATTTCACGCCTAAATCTAAATTTGTCCAATTTAAAACCATTGTTACGAGTTCGCTCCTGGTTGGATAATTTGAGTACCTTTGTAATGTCCCCTTTGTTTAGCCCTGCCTTCCATTTATACACCTCTATCAGGTCGCCCCTCGCTCTACGTCTCTCAAGGGAGTGCAAATTAAGATGCTTTAACCTGTCTCTATACTCAAGGTTCCTGATACCCGGGATTAGTCTTGTCATTCTCCTCTGGATTCTTTCCAAGGATTCTATATCCATTCTGTAATACGGTGACCAGAACTGGACTGCGTAATCCAGGTGTGGTCTCACAAGAGCAAGATACAGTTTTAGGATGACCTCGCTAGTCTTGTAACTAACACTCCTTTGTATGAACCCAAGTACTTTATTAGCCTTGTTACGAGCAAAAACACATTGTTTACTTGGCTTAAGGTTCCTACTTATCATTACTCCTAAATCTCTCTCGCAGTCAGATTTCTCTATGGCATCGTTGTTCATCTGGTATCTGGTTTCCCTGTTTACATTCCCTATACTGAGTACTTTACATTTGTCAATGTTGAATTTCATCTGCCATTTTTCAGACCATTCGAAAAATTTGTTTAGATCCTCCTGTAGTTTTGCCGAGTCCTCGTCAGATTTGATAACACGTCCTATTTTAGTATCATCAGCAAATTTACTTATGTTGCTGTCTATGCCGATATCTATGTCGTTTATGTATATAATAAACAATAATGGTCCAAGTACTGAGCCTTGGGGAACTCCACTTGTGACGTTGCTCCAATGGGACTTAGTGCCGTTAATGCTCACTCGCTGTTTCCTGTCCTGTAACCACGCCCTAATCCATTTAAGGATGTCACCTTTGATGCCATGAGCTTCTACCTTTCTAATTAGTCTTTCGTGGGGTACTCTGTCGAAGGCTTTGCTAAAGTCGAGATATACCACATCATAATTGTGCCCCTCGTCCACTGATTCGAAAACTGATGAAAAGAATGTTAATAGATTAGTTAGGCAAGAACGTCCGCTTGTGAAGCCATGCTGGGAATCATTGATCAATCTGTGCTTCTCCAGGTGATTTCGAATAGAGTTTGAAATGATTGCTTCCAGTAATTTGCCTACTATTGATGTTAGACTGATTGGGCGGTAGTTAGAGGATAGTGATCTATCCCCCTTCTTGAAGATCGGTATTACATTCGCTATCCTCCAGGATTCTGGTACTACACCTGTTTTTAAGGACATGTTAAACAACTTTGCTAAGGGCATACTAAGCTCTTCCTTACATTCCTTTAATACTCTGGCAAATATCTCATCGGGACCAGGTGACTTATTAGGCTTTAGTTTGTCTATTTGCTTACTAACATCGTTACTAGTCACTACTATCTCACTTAATTTGTTTTCTTCACTATCTCTGAATAGAGTCGGTGCCTCGGGTATCATGTTTAAATTTTCGCTGGTGAAAACTGTTGAAAAATATTTATTCAAATTATTGCTCATTTCTCCGTCGTTATCAGTGAGCTCGCCGGAGTCTGACCGTATTGGTCCAATCTTTTCTCGTGTTTTAGTTTGGTACATTTGGTAGAATCCTTTGGGGTTTGTCTTTGCCTCCCTTGCTATCCTTACCTCATTATTCCTCTTTGCTTTCCTTATCTCGGTTTTAACCCTACTCGCCAATACCCTATAATAGTCCCGGAGGTGAATTTCGCCACGATTTATCCTTCTACCTATAGCCTTCCTTTGGCCAATGATGTTCTTTAAATAATTATTTATCCATTTAGGGTCATTGTTGTTTGATCTGAGTTTTTTGTATGGTATGTTCTGCCTTTGTGCATTAAGTAACTCACTATTTAAATTGTCGTGGAACTCGGCAATCTCAGATCTCGTTATCAGGTCGGTGTCATCTGTCAGGTTCACGGCCAAGCGCGACACCCCCTCTCTTAGCTGCCTCTTTAAACTGTCAAAGTTTGCCCTTCTGAAATCTGGTACTTTAGTGGAATTTTCCTTACGTCTGCCCTGAAAATCTAACTGGAATCGAATTTCTTTGTGATCGCTGTTTGCAAGTTCGTTCCCTACCTCGACATTGCTAATGAGGTTTTCTCTGTTTGACAAAACTAAATCCAATATATTATTACCCCGTGTGGGTTCGGTTATATGTTGACTTAGGAAACAGTCCTGGATCGTCTCGAGGAGAAACACCGGGGCACAGACGGTGGAGATGACGTGGCAGCCGCTGTAGTAGCCTGGGCAGGTGTCCGGAGATTGACAGTCGATTTGTGAAGGTCTGGGGAAACAGCCCACGAGTCCAGAGCCTCAGATGAGAACACAACCAGAATTTGAACGAGCAGCGGGGAGGTGTAGCTGGTGATGACTGGGTAGTGTTTGGTGTGCGACGAGCCAGCAGGGACGTTCTCACCTCCGTCTACCCCCCCCCCCCCCACCCCCCCTTAGTGGGGGTCGCGAACTAGCAAACGAGCGGCGGACAACCATCCTGCTCGTTACAGCCCTGACAAGGGGGCGGGCAGGTGTGATGAAGGAGGGCAGGTATGGAGAGGGGAGGGCAGGTATGATGAAGGAGGGCAGGTATGATGAAGGAGGGCAGGTATGGTAAGAGGGATGGGTAGGTATGGTGAAGGAGGGCAGGTATGGTAAGAGGGATGGGTAGGTATGGTGAAGGAGGGCAGGTATGGTAAGAGGGATGGGTAGGTATGGTGAAGGAGGGCAGGTATCGTAAGGAGGGGGAGAGAAGAAGGAAAGAAGAACGAGAGAGAGCAGTAATAGAGGAAGAGAATATGGAAATAATTATTGATAAAATATGTATGACAGAGAACTAATCCTTAACAATATTAAACTCGAAAAATATCCCTCAGCCATAAGACCTGTAAAAGGCATCCATCAGTCAAATAAGGAGAGGCCGTCGTTGTACTGACTAAAAGTAGACAACATAATTATACAGTCCTAGTCTAGGAGAATGACGAAGCACAGAGTAAATTATTTATGTAGGTTGAGATAGTAATGAAAATAATAGGGATGATTATAACAATTAAGAGAAAATATATAACAAAAACTGCATATTTGATAATAATAATAATAATAACAATAATAATAATAATATATATATATTATGCAAGTAAATCACTGTAGGTGCGCGTGATCTAGGTATATGCTGATAACCACAAGGAAAGAAGAAAACACGAAGTTCCCAAGCGCTTTCGTGTAATTCACATCTTCAGGGGTGAGTACAGACTAGAGAGAGTAATACAAATCAAGGTGTATATATATACAGAGGAGGGTGAGACCAGGTCCACAATGGTCAGGTATTAGGTAATGACCCTACTAATCTTTAAATAGCACACAACGGTTGGTGGTCAGGTCAGATGGTCAAGTGACCCGCCTTCTCACCTGATCACAAATCTTCTTAATTACAAAATTGTCCAGCTTGTACATGCCGTTACTCAAATTCATGTTGAATGCTTCGGTATGTTTAATAAGACTAGATTCTATGATGTTCCTACTACCAATTGAATTACATGGTAATATTGAGGAGGCATTATCCCAGTCAATGCAATGCTTGTTATCCCTCAAATGAACAAACAGAGCATTGGATTCCTGGCCTGTCCTAACACTGTATTTGTGTTGTTTAATTCTAGTTACAAGATCTTTGCCTGTCTGGCCTAAGTAAAACATATTACATTCCTTGCAAGGAACTTTATAAATGCAACCAATTGTGTTGTTGGGGGAGTTCTTGATTAACATTTGTTTAACAGTGCATGAGTTTTTAAATGCCACATTGACGTTCCAAGATTTTAGCTGTGCCGGAATGTGTGAGAAATTTTTGTGAAATGGTAATATTAAGATATTCTTATGGTCATGGGTGGGCTTGGGATCAGTTCTATAAAAAGTTTTCTTGGTAATGTTTAAGCATTTGTCTATGAAGGATCTAGGGTATTTAAGGTTTGAGCCAATATTATATATATATTTGTATTCCTCATCGATGAATTCCGGACTGCAAATTCTCAAGGCACGTAAAAACATTGTTGTAAATACTGACTGTTTGACTTTATTATGGTGGGCAGAATAATAATGAATGTATGAACACACATTGGTTGGTTTTCTATAAATACTGAACTTGAAAGTGTTACCTATTCTGTGTATCAGACAGTCTAGGAATGGCAATTTACAGTCTTGCTCTAATTCCACAGTGAATTTGATCGAGGGGGCTAAGTTGTTAAGTTGTGGTAGGAAAACTTTTAGGTCCTCATTGCATGGCCAGAGACATAATACATCATCAACATATCTAAACCAGACTGCTGAAGGTGGTAAAATATTACTTAATAGTTTCTTTTCAAAGAATTCCATATATAGGTTGCTTAATACAGGTGAGAGTGGATTACCCATTGCCATACCAAATTTTTGAGCATAATATTCCTCATTGAATTCGAATTTGCAATCCTTAATACATAGTTTGATGAGTTCGATGAAGTCATCTTTCGAGACGGGCAGTGAAATGTTATCCAGGGAATCTATGAGGAACTCTAGTAAATCATCAACTGGGACCTTTGTAAAAAGTGACGTTACATCAAAGCTGACCAGTTTAAAATCATGATTAATGTGCAAGTTATTGAGTTTATCAACCAGATCCATATTATTCTTGATATTGGAGTTAGAAATGTTGCCAACTAGGGGGTTTAGTAAGGAAACTAACCATTTAGATAGTTTATAAGAGATTGACCCAACAGAGCTAATGATGGGTCTTGCTGGGTTATTGGGCTTGTGGGTCTTGATTAAACCGTACATGTAAGGCAGTGGAGGGGACGTTGAAGTAAGATGTTTAATGAGAGTAGCTTTGCCTCTCAATAGGGACTTAAGTTTTTTGTTGAACTGGGTGTTGACAGTGTTGAGAGGATTATTTATGAGTTTAGAATATGTTGTAGTGTCACATAAAAGGTGCCCTCGGCTATGGTTTAAGTTTTGATGGTTCCAACAAGGGAGTCGACAGTGTTGACATAGCCAGAGCATTTTGCAATTTGGAGAAATTCAGTAATTTGACAAGTGAAGAAGTGAACATGTGTAAAGGTGTTGTGTATGCATCTATGTCCAAGCCTTGTGTTTCAAACTGTCCAGAAAGATTCACCAAAGCACTCCAAGCCCTTAAGAAAAATAAGGATCTACATGTCACTAAAGCAGATAAAGCCAACACAGTAGTGATTTTAAACAAAGATGACTATATCTCAAAAATGAATGACCTTTTATGTGACACTACAACATATTCTAAACTCATAAATAATCCTCTCAACACTGTCAACACCCAGTTCAACAAAAAACTTAAGTCCCTATTGAGAGGCAAAGCTACTCTCATTAAACATCTTACTTCAACGTCCCCTCCACTGCCTTACATGTACGGTTTAATCAAGACCCACAAGCCCAATAACCCAGCAAGACCCATCATTAGCTCTGTTGGGTCAATCTCTTATAAACTATCTAAATGGTTAGTTTCCTTACTAAACCCCCTAGTTGGCAACATTTCTAACTCCAATATCAAGAATAATATGGATCTGGTTGATAAACTCAATAACTTGCACATTAATCATGATTTTAAACTGGTCAGCTTTGATGTAACGTCACTTTTTACAAAGGTCCCAGTTGATGATTTACTAGAGTTCCTCATAGATTCCCTGGATAACATTTCACTGCCCGTCTCGAAAGATGACTTCATCGAACTCATCAAACTATGTATTAAGGATTGCAAATTCGAATTCAATGAGGAATATTATGCTCAAAAATTTGGTATGGCAATGGGTAATCCACTCTCACCTGTATTAAGCAACCTATATATGGAATTCTTTGAAAAGAAACTATTAAGTAATATTTTACCACCCTCAGCAGTCTGGTTTAGATATGTTGATGATGTATTATGTCTCTGGCCATGCAATGAGGACCTAAAAGTTTTCCTACCACAACTTAACAACTTAGCCCCCTCGATCAAATTCACTGTGGAATTAGAGCAAGACTGTAAATTGCCATTCCTAGACTGTCTGATACACAGAATAGGTAACACTTTCAAGTTCAGTATTTATAGAAAACCAACCAATGTGTGTTCATACATTCATTATTATTCTGCCCACCATAATAAAGTCAAACAGTCAGTATTTACAACAATGTTTTTACGTGCCTTGAGAATTTGCAGTCCGGAATTCATGGATGAGGAATACAAATATATATATAATATTGGCTCAAACCTTAAATACCCTAGATCCTTCATAGACAAATGCTTAAACATTACCAAGAAAACTTTTTATAGAACTGATCCCAAGCCCACCCATGACCATAAGAATATCTTAATATTACCATTTCACAAAAATTTCTCACACATTCCGGCACAGCTAAAATCTTGGAACGTCAATGTGGCATTTAAAAACTCATGCACTGTTAAACAAATGTTAATCAAGAACTCCCCCAACAACACAATTGGTTGCATTTATAAAGTTCCTTGCAAGGAATGTAATATGTTTTACTTAGGCCAGACAGGTAAAGATCTTGTAACTAGAATTAAACAACACAAATACAGTGTCAGGACAGGCCAGGAATCCAATGCACTGTTTGTTCATTTGAGGGATAACAAGCATTGCATTGACTGGGATAATGCCTCCTCAATATTACCATGTAATTCAATTGATAGTAGGAACATCATAGAATCTAGTCTTATTAAACATACCGAAGCATTCAACATGAATTTGAGTAACGGCTTGTACAAGCTGGACAACTTTGTAATTAAGAAGATTTGTGATCAGGTGAGAGGGCGGGTCACTGTCCCATCTGACCCAACCACCAACCGTTGTGTGCCATTTAAAGATTAGTAGGGTCATTACCTGACCATTGTGGACCTGGTCTCACCCTCCTCTGTATATATTCATCTTGTTCTGCATTACTCTATCTAGTCTGCACTCACCCCTGAAGATGTGAATTACACGAAAGCGCTTGGGAACTTCGTGTTTTCTTCTTTCCTGGTGGTTATCAGCATATACCTAGATCACGCGCACCTACAGTGATTTACTTGCATATACAGTATATATATATATATATATATATATATATATATATATATATATATATATATATATATATATATATATACACTGTATATCAACACACTAACACAAGCCACACTGTCAAACCTCACATAAGGGCACAAGAGTTCCAAAAAATCAAACATTCCCGAGTGATACTAAATCCCTGTCCCGAGAATACTAACAAAAACTCGGTAAGTCAAGAAGAGAGTGAAGGAACAGCTGACAGAGCCTGGATTTTGGAGAGGGTCACTTAATTATCGATGCCGGATCCGAGAGGTGCGCGAGCTCGTCCAATCAGAACTCGGCACTGAGAACAAATTATAATGGTTGGTTGTGAAGGCTTCCTGTGGCGGGTAGGGTACGATTCAGCGCCGATGTTTCATCACCGCCGTTTCAGCGCCACCGTTTCAGCGCCACCAAATCAATAATTTCTTTAAAGAATCATACATATTTATTGGATTGGTTGATTTAACCTAACCTAACCTAACCTAACCAAATATTAATAAGCTGAATACAACATAATATAAATCAAGTGTAGTATACAGTGTTATACCACGTTAATGAAAGACAGATAGCTTCTGAGTTGAACGGAACGCACAGGCGCTGAAAGGTCTCGGCGCTGAAATGGGCTGGCGCTGAAACGGCGGCGCTGAAACGGCGGCGCTGAAACGGCGGCGCTGAATTGGGCCATTCCCTCCTGTGGCCATGTGTTTTGTTTTAATAAAGATCCTTTGCTCTCTCTCTCTCTCTCTCTCTCTCTCTCTCTCTCTCTCAAGATTCACCATAACACAGTAATGATGGGGCTTTAAGGATAGAGTCGATAGACAGTCATTTCGAAGAATCTGTTCAGCTTTCAGAGACTCAGGCGGGTAATGGAACTTTTGATAGTAACGACAAAGTCAACTTACAGCGGCTAAGAAAGAGGAACAGTAACACAAAACTAAGGCGATATATTAAAAAAGGAGAGAGAGAAAATAGAATTTATGAATATTCAGCAATAACAATTATTACAGCACCCCTGGTTTCATATAATTATAAACCTAATATATTCCACTTTAGAAATTAGGCACAAGAGAACCAGCATTCATTACTAATTTTTCAAGCCCAAACCTTTTGGAAACATCAACGTCACAAGTGAGTATATAAAACGGACGGAGGCTTCAGAATGCCACATGACTTTGATGCAACAATGATGAGGTGTGGAAAGGTCCACCAGAACCTTTTTCCTAAACCTTTCAGCATGGATGACCGTGAGTTTTAACCCTAATGAAATATTTAAGAGAAGAGCCATGATACTTTCAGGGTAGATGGGTACACGTCCGTCATGTTGAGACTTTCTATCAACAAGTGTATTTTTGGGCCTTGAGACACGATGATAGGGAGAAGCGTGACCATCTGAACACACAGTCTACATAACATAAACCCCTTGGAGTGTAATTTCAGCCATGCATTAAGATTTGCCAGTTGCGTTCATTCATATTATAGTTCGTATCAGAGGAAACGCAAATATTTAAGATCTAGCGAGTGTCGAGATTACAACCTAGATGAAAGAGAATTTGATCTCGTAAAATCTATCAAGAATTACTTTTAAAACCGCCACACGAAGCTGAAGTGATGAGATACCTCACTGTTGACGTGCTTAGGCATTCCCAGGCCTTTCATAATTATAGCATAATTATAATATAACATAGAGTAGGTTAGTAAGTTATGGTTGGTTCGTGTCGTCTATGCCTGTATCATCCCCAAAGGAAACGAAGATGACAAGGGAAACATTTTTGTGTAAATAACATTTTCATTAAAACTTTAATCAACTCAACTTGACCAAAAACCTGAAGGAACCGCCTCCTGAACCCACATATTTTGTATATTATAGAGAGTAATATGGAGAGTATATTATATCTCTTCCTGCTGGACTCTGCCTGATCGTGGTAAAACTTGGCACCATGGCTCAGTTAGTGACTCTCTATATCCAGCCCTTGTAACACGAACCCAATCCCGATGGAGGAGAGTTAATGCGTCTGGTGTGAGCACGACCACTAAGTAACTTCCGTGGTTACAACCTTTATTAAGTTAACTCTTATCGACCGCGGGGTTGTAACTGAGCCAGAGCCTGTCATATAAAGGTTCACAACTAAGCTAATATTGAATACCTGTCAAAAATCTTGTCAGTGTCAATGTTGAAGTCACAGGCTTGGTTAAACCTCCTTCCCTGAGGGTTGTCACACAGTCGATCGCTGGTATTCTGAGGTTGCACCTTGCCACTGTTTATTGTTGTCCTGGGTGAGTGTAAACCAGCGTAAACACCATTATCGTCCTGCCAGGTGAAGAATGATATTGTGACAGCTGCATAAAACCTGGCAGATTATCTGGTACCAAGAAAGAACATTGAAGACCGGTAAGTTTGAAGAAAAACTTGTTGATAAATTACTCGGAGACGAAGTTGTGGTGGACTGTTACCAAAAATTATTGTTGGTGTACAGGTAGAGGCACGATTTTGAAGGATAGAAAATCATCAGCTTAACTTCAGGTGACTTGTGATGGTTAATAACCCGAAAATAAAATTCAGGTGATATGCTAGTGAAGGCGGAGACAAACAAAAAGTACCCGGGGAACAAGGTCCCCTTACACACCTGCCACAACACACCGTCTCACACACGCGAGTATGACAAAGGTTAGCAATCTCCAGACCCTCTTGATATACTCCACAAGTAATCTAGAAGATATAAGAAGTGATTGCATACCCTGATATACTCGCCAGGTAATTTAGGAGATAGAAGGAGCGGTAAGGTAGACCAGGAGAGATGTGTGCACGCTTCACCCTCCAGACGGGAAAGATGGTAATGCCTCCGTGGGAGATTATGAAGGTAATGATATTAGCCGTAAATGGGGCTAGGCTTTTCATACCCGCGCCCACCATGACAATGTCTGTAATGACCACGACACACCTATTGTACCGAGACAATGTGGCCTCGCTACCACAGCGTGGAGGTACCACCACGGCTTGGAGGTACTGTCAAGGCCAGGAGGTACTGTTACGGCCTGGAGGTACTGTCACGGCCTGGAGGTAATGTCACTGGCCGGAGACATTGTCAATGCCAGGAGGTACTGTCACGGCCTGGAGGTACTGTCAAGGCCAGGAGGTACTGTCACGGCCTGGAGGTACTGTCACGGCCTGGAGGTAATGTCACGGGCTGGAGGCACTGTCACGAGCTCGAGACATTTTCAATGCTAGGAGGTACTGTCACGGCATGGGAGTACTGTCATGACCTGGAGGTACTGCCACGACCTGGAGGTACTGCCACAGCCTTAAGGTATTGTCACGGCCTGGATGTACTGTCACGGCATTGGGTACTGTCACGGCCTGGTAATACTGTCATGGCCTGGAGGTACCGTCACGGCCTGGTAATACTGTCATGGCCTGGAGGTACCGTCACGGCCTGCAAGTACTACCGCCATCAGCAGGTACTACCAACTCCTGGAGGTACTACCACCACCCTGGAGGTACTGTCACGGCCTGGAGGTGCTACCACCCCCTGGAGGTGATGTCACGGCCTGGAGGTACTACCACCAACTGGAGGTACTGTCACGGCCTGGAGGCACCACCACCTTCTGGAGGTACTGTCACGGCCTGGAGGTACTACCACCATCTGGAGGTACTACCACCCGCTGGAGATACTACCACCCCCTGGAGGTACTGTCACGGCCTGGAGGTGCTACCACCCCCTGGAGGTGATGTCACGGCCTGGAGGTACTACCACCATCTGGAGGTACTACCACCACAATGGAGGTACTACCACCATCCTGGAAGTACTACCACCCCCTGGAGGTACTACCACCACCTGGAGGTACTACCACCCCCTGGAGGTACTACTACCACCACCCTGGAGGTACTACCACCACTGGAGATCCTGTCACGGCGTGGAGATACCACCATCTCCTGGAGGTACTACCACCCCTGGAGGTGCTACCACCACCCTGGAGGTGCTACCACCACCCTGGAGGTACTACCACCCCCTGGAGGTACTACCACCACCCTGGAGGTACTACCACCCCCTGGAGGTACTACCACCACCCTGGAGGTACTACCACCCCCTGGAGGTACTACCACCCCCTGGAGGTACTACCACCACCTAGAGGTATTACAACCACCTAGAGGTATTACAACCACCTAGAGGTATTACCACTCAGCATCAGTCTGAAGGTCGTGTGTACTCCCTATGGCCCCACACAAAGTCACGCGGTGTAGGTCGCCGGTACTGCAGGCCGCCTTCAGCCCCCAGTGAATGACACCGTGTACCCGTAGTCACAGAGGCAGTGTAGCTGGAGGCCTGCCATTCAACTCTCTGTATGTGTTGGTACCTGAGTTGAATAGTCGTGTTTGTGTGGTACCGTCCCTGGCCGTTATTCCACCGCCCATCTGGGGTTCCAATGTAGAACCTTAAATTTCGAAATCATATATTTAGCAATTTTCCTCAGTAGAACGTGAAAAAATAAAGAAATAGAATCTGCAGAAGCTTCGCCCCCTGTTTCACACTGACGCTACCCTCGTAACACTCGTCTTGCCCGCGGTGTCCACCGTTTCTCTGTGGATGTCGGTCACACTAGAATAACCCGCTATAGTGCATCCTTTTTTCCTCACACAGTCAAAGTGTGGAATGCTCTGCCTTCTTCTGTGTTTCCATACTCATACAATCTGTCTCACTTTAAGAAGCTGGTTTTCTGGCATCTTCGTGGTGTAGATTAATATAACCTCTTTCTTTTCTAATTTTTATGTATTTCTATTCTTATTTTTTCGCCCCCTAGGCCCCATTGTGGGTTGTTCGACCTGTGCCCGGGTGGGCAATTCCTAGTAAAAAAAAAATGGTACATTTAGCTGGGTGGAGCGAATCTTGAGGGGATATCAAGACTAAATAATGTCAATGCAATTATCATTTATTGTTTTTCTGATCTGAAATAACCCAGCTACCAAACAGGGAGGTACTACTGCCTGGGAAGATATTGGAAGCATAATGTGTTGTCTAATGGTAGACCCTGCTGCTATATGGCATCACGAAATTTTTTACCAAGTCCCAGGTTGCTGATCGGACTTTCTGCCTCATATATTGTTTCTCACTTTTGAATTTTTTTTCGGTTTTGTATTTCTTTATGGTTCCTTATTATTATTTACATTATTATTGTTATTATTATTATTATTTTATTTTCAATTTTGTTTTTATTTTATTATAAATTTCATTTACTATGAGTAATTATTATTATCATTATAATTATTTTTTTGTTTTTATTATTATTACATTTTCGTCCCTCCCCCCCCCCCCCCCCCATGCCCCGAGGTGGGTCAGTGACCTGTGCCTGGGTGGGCTTTCCCCGTAAAAAAAATAATAATAATAAATAAAAAAGGTAGTGTAAGTTATTATAATTTGGTAGAAGTGTGTGTGTGTGTGTTGAAAGGAATGTTGTGTAGTAGACTCAGCGTTCATGAATATGGAATATGCCTGGGGACAGAGCAGACGGATTTGATTATAAAACTGTGCAAGTACTGCATCTCCTCCCAGCGTAGTTAAACACTGCTGCTTGTATCCCTCATCACTTCAAGTTGAGGAGCTTCTTTTATGATGACTTTTATTTTGTTGTTGATTTTTTAGAGATAACATTTAGACAACTCAGGTAATCTTTTTTTTATTGTCAAAATTTTGGTCGTTATCTTTATTTCGTCATTAATTTGTCAATTATTATTATTATGACGTACAACGCGTGAGTCATTGAAGAACGTAACCAACCATCTCGTTGCATCCCTCCAAATTATCACACACCAACAAAGTTCTTGAAACTTTATTAAACCTTTTATATTCTCGTATAACCAGGAAGTGCTCATGAATTACCCTCACCACCTCAAGATAACTGGGGATTTAAGGAGTAAATATTTAGAACAACTGAATAAACAGAGAGGAAGTGAGGTGGCAAAGGAAGGTAGGAAGCGTTGGCCGCCTATTGTCCTTTTGTTTACATAATTCCCACCAAATTTCCATATCACCACACGGCCGCTTTCACCAGAGGATTCATATTCAAAACTTGAATAGCCTGAAAAAAGTAGTTTGGACGATACTATGGTAATTTCAGTAGACTGTGCTTTAAGACCCGCCTGGACAGGGAAGTCGGGTTGGGACTGGTGTCCTTGACACTTAAGTACTAACATTGGTAAACATTATGAATGCAATAGATAACAGTGATGTACGTTATTCATTTATCATTAATCAATCTGTATATACATACATATAAACTTTGTGGGTTTCTTAATTAAAGTTGTTATATAAAACATGTTCAGTATACACGTGTAAACTCCTGACACTACCACTGCCACCCTTGTCATCCCTTGGGATTCATCCACTAAGAATTGGTCACAGCTGCTGGGATAAAGACGAAAGCTAAGGTGCTCCGTTGTTTCCATTTTCCCGTGTGATTTTATAATGATTTATCTTATGCACGTTTTCATTGTGGATTTACATGAAATATATATATATATATATATATATACACAATCAACACTTCAACCCGCCAGGATTCGAACCCACGGCCCACAAGCCTATGACTGTGACCGGGGAACGCTAACCGCTGGACCACCAGGATACTAAAAGCAGTCCTAGACTTTGTTATATTTCACACAAAGCCTGTTCAACGAGCTTATGGCGCCGTGAACCTCTAATGGGGACCACCCGTATCACGTAGGTGGTCAGAGTAACGTTTTACCAAATCCGGCTTCGAAACACGAGGATCCATATATATTTCATTAGCCCAATAAAGCACGCGGACTTCTACATACAATCAACACCTCAACCCGCCAGGATTCGAACCCACGGCCCTTACGATGCATTTAAATACACCCACGTGCTCGCCGGCCATTTAAATGTCCGCCGTGACGCAAAGGAAAAGAGTATATGTCCGTGTTTTTTTACATATATTTTTTCACAATTAAATTTCTTTTTCATCTGGTGGTACATGGCATGTACTAGCAACCACCCCGATGTGCCTCTAAAGTCTAGACCCTCAGTCAGTGTCTCTCGAGACTTCAAGAATGTGGGAGTGTGTGCGTCTCTCTCTCTCTCTCTCTACACACACACACACACACGCGCATATTTCTAATCATGTACACACCTGTTTTTTCTTCTTACAGAGTTGTACATTTAATCATGAATCGGAAGTGCAAGAACGACCCGAACAGGTTTTGCTATGTGTGTGGTTGTGTAACAATGACAGACCGACAGTGCACTATTATTCCCCTAGTGAAAAACTTATATCATGCATACTTTGGAATGAAACTTGGAGACCAAGATAAAGCTTTTGCCCCTCACATGTGCTGCAAAACATGTGTTGAAAATCTGCGGCGCTGGAACAACAAGAAGATTCAACGTCTACCATTTGGCATTCCTATGGTATGGAGGGAAGGCAGAGATCATACCACGGACTGTTACTTCTGCATGACAAACCTTCAGGGTGAGTTATACTAATACATCAATACTAATATATCAAATGCAGTATGTTCATGCATTCTTAAATATATCTAAGTTAATATGTTATGCTATCTTGATACTAAATCTTTCGTTCACATTTCAGGTATAAACAGGAAGAACAAACATCATGTTAAGTATCCAGATGTACCCTCAGCCATCAAACCAGTTCCTCACGGACCAGGAATACCAATTCCAACTCCACCAGAAAACTCTAGGGACATGATACTCAATGACGATCATGATATCGATGAAGACATAGAAGAGACTGACGCTTCTAGTACATACTTGCCCACAGCTTCTGCAAAAGAGCCCATACCCTTCAGTCAAGCTGAGTTGAATGATTTAACAAGAGACTTGTGCTTGTCTAAGGAGTCAGCTCAACTACTAGGATCACGGCTTTGCGAACACAATGTCTTAGCACCAGGAACAACATTTGCCTGGTACCGTAACCATGACAAGGAATTTCGCAAGTTCTTCACTTTTGACAAGGAAACTTCATTGGTGTATTGCAACAATATCAGTGGACTCATTGCAGCTATGGGAATATCATACAATATATCAGAGTGACGGCTCTTCATTGACTCATCAAAAAGAAGCTTGAAAGCTGTGTTGTTGTTCAATGGAAACCAGGTCGCGTCTGTTCCGGTGGGGCATTCAGTGCAGATGAATGAGAACTTCAACAACATGGAGTATCTGTTAACTGCTCTGAAGTATAAAGACCACAATTGGAAGATCTGTGGAGACTTGAAGGTAATTTAATACACCAAAAACAGTTGCTTTCAAAAATTGATATTTTGTTGACAGTTTTTCTAATAGGTAATTATGTCTGCCGACATACTGTCATATTATGAAGTGTTAATATTTTTTAATAATAAAACTATTCAGCTAAACATATTTTTAATCTGTTTTTTCCACAGGTTATGTCCATGGTGCTGGGCCTACAAGGTGGTTACACCAAGTTTCCATGTTTCCTCTGTCTGTGGGATAGTCAAGCAGACAAGAAGCACTACATGCAACGTGACTGGCCTGCAAGAAGTGGACTTACTCCAGGTTCTCACAATGTTGTTGCCCATGCTCTGGTGAATCCCCAGAACATTCTTCTTCCGCCACTGCACATCAAGCTCGGTCTGTTCAAAACTTTGTAAAGGCACTGGACAAAAAAAGCCAGGCTTTCAATTTTCTGAAAGAAAAATTTCCAAAAGTCAGTGAGGCAAAGCTGAATGCAGGAATTTTTGATGGCCCTCAGATCAGAGAGCTTTTCAAAGATCCCAAGTTTGATTGCAGCATGGATGTAAATGAGAAGAAAGCCTGGCATGCCTTTAAGTCTATTGTCTCCAATTTTCTTGGCAACTACAGAAGTCCAGAGTATGGACGAGTTGTTGAGTGTTACGAGTTGGGGATTTAGAATATAGTTATACGTCTACCCAGATCCCAACATGTAACAACAAAAAAAAAACAAAGACAATCGGACATAAAAGGGTAGACAAAGGATGCGAGTTTTCGTTGTATATAATAAAGTACCATAAATTCCTTAACAAAATATTCAGCTTATAAACTACCCTTAACCAAACTTAACCTAAACACGAACAGTATATACATAGTAATAAAACATAAAACAATAGTGAAGCAATGTGGAGGGGGGAGAGGCAATACAAGATTACAAATACTTAAGTGAGGAGCTGAGATGGCTGACGAGCAAGGCTGAGTATGGTAGAAGACGGTAAATAGTCACTGTGCCGTAGGTTTCCAGGATAGGTGATCCTGTGGTCGCTTCCCAGAGTGAAGTGTGTCCTCTCCTCGAATTGGAGCTGACAAAGTAGACTGAGGCGGAAGTGACGCAACAACCAGGATATGGAGAAGGGAAACCCGGGAGTGGTAACTAAGACGAGCCATACTCGTGTTTCGTCCCTAGATGGCGTTGCTCGTGGTGCTGGGTAGGTAGATGAAGACAATCGGTGGAGGGGTTCGTAACACACCCCCCCTCCAAAGACCTTCGTAGCGCGGGCGCGAAGGAGGTGATCACCTGGTGCGTCTGGAGAGTAGCTGCTACATTTCCACTGGAGCTCGGGATAAGGAGTCTGCAATCAGGTTTTCCACCCCCTTTATGTGCCGGACTTGTAGATTATAGGGCTGGGTGAGGAGAGCCCAGCGGAGGATTCGCTGGTTGGAGGTCTTGTTGGTTTGGATGAACGTGAGTGGGTTATGGTCGGTGAAGACCAGGGTTGTTTGTGGGCAAGACTGGAGGTAACATTCAAACTTCTTTATTGCCAACACCAGAGCCAGGGCCTCCTTCTCTATGGTCGAGTAGTTGGTCTGATGTTTTTTCAACTTGGCAGAGTAATATGCCACAGGGTGAAGGACATCAGTGGTTGGGTCGGGTTGTAGGAGCACAGCCCCCACTCCGACACCACTAGCGTCGATTTGCAGATGGAAGGGCAAGGTGTAGTCAGGGGGGTGGACTACAGGCTTAGAGGCAAGGAAGGCTTTGAGGCGGTGGAAAGACTGGTCGCAATTCTGGTTCCAGATGTAAGGGACCGCAGAACTGGTAAGGTCTGTGAGGGGTCCGGCCACGCTGGAGAAGTTACTGCAGAACCGACGGTAGTAGCCGCACATCCCCAGGAAGCGCATGAGTTCCTTCCTCGTCCTTGGAGTGGGGAAGGACAAGATGGCTTCAACGTTTGCGTCCTTGGGTCTCACCATACCATGCCCAACGATATGTCCCAGGTAAGTCACCGAGGCCCGGCCAAAAGCAGATTTAGCCAGGTTTATGGTGAATCCAGTCTCTTGCAGTCGTGCAAACAGTATCTCCAAACGCACCAGATGTTCGTCCCAGCTGTCCGACACCACCACCAGGTCATCCAGGTAGGCGAACGTCCCACCTAGGTCTTGAATAAGGTAGTTTATGGCCCTCTGGAATGTGGCCGGAGCATTAGAAAAGCCAAACGCCATAACTAAATATTGAAAAAGACCAAATGGAGTTATAAATGCCGAGATTATTTTTGCCCTATCCGTGAGTCCTACTTGATAATAGCCTTTCAACAGGTCTATGGTACTGATAAATTGGGCACAGCCTATGCTGTCTATTATATCTTCAATCAAAGGTAAAGGGTAGGAGTCAGAGACAGTGACCTGGTTCACTTTACGATAATCTGTACAGAAACGAAAGGTGCCATCGGGTTTTGGAATGAGAAGGCAAGGTGAAGCCCAGGGGGAGGTACTAGGCTCAGCTAAGTTATGTTTTAACAAAAAATCTACCTCCTTTTTCATGATCTCTTTTTTTTGTGGATTTAGTCGATATGCTGATTGCCTAATGGGTTGTACATCATCTGAGATTAGCTTAATATCATGTTTAAGTATATTGCAAAATCCTGGGAGGTCTGATGTGACTTTAGGAAATGTTGATAATAACTTAGTGAGATCTTTTGCTTGAGATGGATTCAGAACAGAAAAATACTCATCCAAATTGTTGAGTATGTGACTGTTAGCAGGGTTCTCTTTAGGTAGAGGGAAGTCTAAATTCTCCAATAGGTCCATGTCATCTGTCTCCGGCTCCGGCCCTGACAAAACCGTATGCAATACAGGTAGGCTTACAGCCTCTGGGATGTCTTCCTCTGACTGCCTGGAATGGTAAAGTTTCATGAGATTAATGTGAACAAGTTGTGAATCTTTTCTGCGATCAGGAGTATGGACTATATAGTTGAGAGGAGATAGTTTATTAGCAACTATATAGGGACCAGTAAACTTGCTTTTAAGGGGAGAGCCTGGAATGGGTAGAAAGAGTAACACTTTGTCACCTGGAGAAAATGATCTTTTAACTAATTTAGGTTGGGACTTCACCATTTTCTCTTGGACTTTTTTTAAGTTTGACTGAGCAATGGTTCGGACTTCAGTTAATTTGTCCCGTAAAGTGTCAATGTATTGGGAAACTGTTGCGGGCTTAATAGATGGAGTGTCAAACCACTGCTCCTTTACTATTTTAAGGGGTCCCCTAATTTGTCTCCCATATAGTAACTCGAACGGGGAGAATCCCAATGACTCCTGGGGACATTCCCTGATGGCAAAGAGTAACAAGTCTATGCCTTCATCCCATTCCTTTTGGTGTTCTATACAGTATTTTTTGATCATTGATTTGAAAGTTTGATGGAACCGTTCCAAGCAACCTTGGGATTGTGGGTGGTAAGCCGAAGATGTACAATGGTCCACACTGAGGTCTTTCATCACCTGTTCGAAAAGATTGCTCGTAAAATTGGTGCCCTGATCGGATTGGATCTCTTTAGGAATGCCCACTGAAGTGAAAAGATGCAAAAGATGTTTGATTACGTTTTTTGAAGTGATGCTTTTAAGGGGAAAAGCCTCAGGATAACGTGTACTGGTATCCATAACTGTGAGCAGGAATTGATTTCCCTTCTTAGTCTTTGGTAATGGGCCCACACAATCCACAACAATCTTTTCAAATGGGGTAGAAAATACTGGGATGGGCTTAATGGGAGCTGCAGGTATACTTTCATTTGGTTTTCCTACCATTTGACAAATATGACAAGATTTTAGGTATTGTGACACATCCTTCCTAAGTCCAGGCCAGTAATAGTGTTGGAGGAGCTTTTTATATGTTTTCAGGATTCCCAAATGTCCTGAAATACCATCATGGGCAAGGGCAATTAATGCTGGTCTGACTGAAGCTGGAATTACCACTTGATGTATTTCAGACCACGTGTCTAGATGGGCAAGCTCAGGGGGCCTATAGGCCCTCATCAAAACCCCTTCATGATAATAAAAACACGGAAGGGTGTTAAAATCTTTACCTTCAACTGCTGCATGATGAAGTTTATTCAAAGATGGATCAGATTGTTGGGCTTTAATGAGCTCATCCTTACTTATCGTCTTATTGTACAGATCTTCTGTGGGTAGGAAGATATTGGAGGTGGTTTTAGATGAAGAGGGCCCATTTCGCACACTCTGTGACCGGGTGACAGCACAAGATGGGAAAAGATGAGGAATAGTTTCTTTAAGGTCAGTGGTGGAGTTGACAGGTAAGGGAGAGTCGACTGTCTTTATGTTAGGAACCACTAGATCTCCTACCAAGTCATTACCCAATAATAAATGAATGCCACACACAGGCATTGGGTCTTTCCTTATGGCTATTTGCACTTCCCCAGTAATCAAGGGACATTGGAGGTGCACTTTAGCTAAAGGATAGGAAGAATGGGACGAGAGATCTGAAATTAGAACACTCTCATTTGTAAATGCGGTAGATATATCAGGAATGACGTTAAACAGGAGGATAGATTGTGCTGCGCCCGTATCACGTAGTATACGAATAGGGAAAGAACGAGACCCTTCTATGATTGAAATTTTTCCCTCATAGGTGAATGAAGAGAAGAGATCCTGATGGGGCCTTTCCACATTGGCATTTGCTATTGGTTTGGATTTGGGATCCAGGGAACTACTTTTAGCAATTCGACACTTTGGGTGTTTACAATTCTGGATCGTATGGCCTGGGTTTTTACAGTAAGAACAAGTAAGCTTAGTTGCATCGGGGGGAGTAGGTGTGGGACCTTTCGACCTACCACTCACGTTCCCAAGGTTATCATCAGAGGAGGACCTAACATGTCGGGAAGTACCACGTTCTCTACTGCCCAGTGACTCCACCAACAAAGCATACGCATCAGCCAGCTCAGCAGCACGCCCTAAATTAACCTCTCCACGCTCCTCCACATGCTTCAAGATGTGAAATGGTATCTTGCTTTTCCACTCCTCCAGGACTACCAAGTTTAACAAATCCTGAAATGTGGAGGTCTCTGTAGCCTCTAACCACTTCTTAAAAAACCTAAGCTTTTCTTGAGCAAACTCAACAAATGTGTGTGAAAATGGTTTGGTTAGTTTACGAAACTTCTGCCGGTATCCATCTGGCGTGATAGCATAAGAGGTGAGGATATTCTTTTTTACGTTATCATAGTCATCAGTCTGGTCTAAACAGTTATAAACTCTGCGAGCCTTACCATATAATTTAGGAACTAACACTGACACCCACTGGTCCTTTGGCCACTCATTCTTCGCGGCTATTTTCTCAAAAGTCCTAAATGACCCGTCCATATCGGATTCATCAAACCCGGGAACAAGGGAAGAAGCAGTAGCAGGGTTAAAAGCAGCGAGTTTCTCTCTTAATGCCACTTCTTTTGATTTAAACTCCGATGTTAAAGTGACTTCTGTCTCTCTGGCCTGTTCCCTCCTTTCTTCAGGGTCCAACTTGGCCTCCTGCTCCAACTTGGCCTGTTCCAACTCGAGTTCTTTCATTTTGATTTGGAACTCGAACCTAGCTCGTTCTAGTTCTAAGGGGTCTATTCGTTGTGTTTCTTCTTGAGGGCTAGCCAGACCTGAGGCAACTTCTGGGTGAGGAGGGGTGGTGGATAGTGGTTGAAGTTTCTTGGACATGGGCGTTAATCTGTCAACAGCGGATTCTTTTAAAACTTCTTGTTGAACCAACACTTCAATCACATGATTTTTTAACATTTCCTTAGTCAGTTGCTGTGAAAATGGGATATTGTAATAGTTGGCTATTTCTTTCCATTCTTTCTTCAGGATATTAACACGTAATTTAGCTACGGAAGGATTTTCAATAAAATCCTGGAGATCAAAACCTGAGGTGGCCATTGTTAATAAAAATAGGATAAATTAACTAATGGTCAAAAGCTAAGATAAGTGGATAACCCTAGAAAATATCACGGCAGTGGATAACCAGAAAGTCCCGGAAACTAACCAAGTTATACCTATGGAAATTACACTTATGATTATTGTTCTTCCGAGAAGATCCTTAGATAAGGACAAGAGACTTGAAAGAGGTAGGGCGTATTACGGCATTTATATAAAGATCCGGATTAACAACCCTGATATACTTGAAAGAGGTAGGGCGTATTACGGCATTTATATAAAGATCCGGATTAACAACCCTGATATACTTGAAAGAGGTAGGGCGTATTACGGCATTTATATTAAGATCCGGATTAACAGCCCTGAATGAGATAATGAGAAGAACAATAATGGAGGCTTTATAATTATGGGGTCCTGGTAGAGCGGGGCGTCCCAAGATATCACTTCACTCTAAACTAGTAACTATGGAACAGCCTACTCTGGAGTGAGGGTACGGCATTAAACAGATCCGGATTCTTCCCTACACTCGATAAGACTTGCCACACGACTGCCACGTGTAATAACAGGTAAGCCTTATGACACTTGGAACCTAATATCCTACGTCTGTCACTCTTACTATACGGTAATACCAATATATGCACACACATATGAAGGAAACTTTAAACCACCGTAAAGCAATTGTAAACAGAAGTGACTGGGAGGGGTAATTAACACTGAGTAACAAGGGAGGAAGGAATATGGTACTTAAGGTCGTGTCCTGTCACGGTCGCCATTTGTTACGAGTTGGGGATTTAGAATATAGTTATACGTCTACCCAGATCCCAACATGTAACAACAAAAAAAAAACAAAGACAATCGGACATAAAAGGGTAGACAAAGGATGCGAGTTTTCGTTGTATATAATAAAGTACCATAAATTCCTTAACAAAATATTCAGCTTATAAACTACCCTTAACCAAACTTAACCTAAACACGAACAGTATATACATAGTAATAAAACATAAAACAATAGTGAAGCAATGTGGAGGGGAGAGAGGCAATACAAGATTACAAATACTTAAGTGAGGAGCTGAGATGGCTGACGAGCAAGGCTGAGTATGGTAGAAGACGGTAAATAGTCACTGTGCCGTAGGTTTCCAGGATAGGTGATCCTGTGGTCGCTTCCCAGAGTGAAGTGTGTCCTCTCCTCGAATTGGAGCTGACAAAGTAGACTGAGGCGGAAGTGACGCAACAACCAGGATATGGAGAAGGGAAACCCGGGAGTGGTAACTAAGACGAGCCATACTCGTGTTTCGTCCCTAGATGGCGTTGCTCGTGGTGCTGGGTAGGTAGATGAAGACAATCGGTGGAGGGGTTCGTAACATTGAGGATACTTCTGAGCTACAAAGTTCTTGGTGCACGCATGTCCATCAAGATGCACTTCCTCAGCTCCCACTTGGACTACTTTCTAGAGAACTGTTGTGATGTGAGTGAGGAACCAGGAGAACGCTTCCATCAAGATATCCGTGTAATGGAGGAGCGGTACCAGGGTCGCTGGGATATCAACATGCTCGCCGACTACTGTTGGTGTCTGAAACGGGACGCCCCAGACACCAACCACCAAAGAAATTCTCTGCGACAGCCATTTATGCGTGTCTAACTGTAAAGGCATCTATGTAGTTGACATATTTTGGTTCTATGTGTTGTGGTTACATTTCTTATGATATATTTTGCATAAAAATTTTGACATATTTAAGAATTTCGATTTTTTCCTAATTCCCATAGCACAAAAATCTGACCTGATTGGGCAAAATGAATGGCATTTTTGGAATCAGCACGCAAAATACATAAAGAATCAGCTAAGAAACCCCGCACCTCATGAATTTTTTTTTTCAAATGCAGCCCAGTGTAATCATGAGAGTTGAGTAGATACTGCTTGTGAGTCTGCTCCAAGAGAGCTGACCTAGGACATACTGAGAACACGACTTGAGGGTGGAAAATACCCATCATGTGCTCTGAACATGCTTATGGAAAATTACATAGTGATATAATTATATAACACAAATGTATTAACCCACATATATATATATATATATATATATATATATATATATTTTATGAAAATCCACAATGAAAACGTGGATAAGATCTTGATAAAATCACACGGGAAAATGGAAACAACGGAGTACCTTAGCTTTCGTCTTTATTCAAGACATCTTCAGAGGCAACTGGATTACATGGACAGAGAGAGGCTTAAATATACAGGGTGACCTAAAAACATGAGGTCAGGTCAAAATGATGACATCCACTAATCCCCACACCAACACACACGTAGAGGAGCTAAAGAGAAGGGTGGTGACGTGACTAGTCAAGTCAGGTCAGAAAAAAGGGGACCCACAAAATAACTATCATACATCTAGATCAAAGGTTTTTAAAGCATTTTTAACCTTGGGCCACTGACAAATAAATTTATGTAACATATTATCAGTTTTGAACTGACCATCACTAAGGTTTATTGATTTTAATTCCTTAATCCCATTGCTTGGGAAAAAAGCTTAGAAGTTTTCAAATCATCTTGTGTCACAGAAAGACTTCTTGTTGAAGCTAGTTTGATATGCCCACGTGTTCGTGACAGGTGCGAGCAAATTAAACATTATCCAGCCAATCTAGAATGCGTCAGACAATCAATGGTACGACGTGTACAGACCTGCATTGAGACAGAAGGGGACAACTTTGCATAAACTGTGAATAAATGGTTACTAAACCTACGGAGGTTTCATTTCAAATTCACTCACATTAATACAACATCTTAAATGTATTGTAACATGGAAACTATGCAGAATCTGACATTTTACCATAGAGACATTGTGGTTTAGAATTATCCAAGGATTTTATCCTCAAATTTAATGTACTCTTTGCTGAATGACCCTGTATAAAATAAAATAATAATATATATACTGAAGATGTGAATTACACGAAAGCGCTTGGGAACTTCGTGTTTTCTTCTTTCCTTGTGGTTATCAGCATATATATTCATCTTGTTCTGCATTACTCTATCTAGTCTGTACTCACCCCTGAAGATGTGAATTACACGAAAGCGCTTGGGAACTTCGTGTTTTCTTCTTTCCTGGTGGTTATCAGCATATACCTAGATCACGCGCACCTACAGTGATTTACTTGCATATATATATATATATATATATATATATATATATATATATATATATGTATATATATATATATATATATATATACCAACTGAACGTAAGCTTGAACTCAAAGAGAAAAACAAAAACGAAAACAACTTCTTATCCCAGTGGACGACCTTTTTTTTTTTTTTTTTTTTTTTTTTTTTTTTTTTTTTTATTATTAGGTTAAGGTGGGGAAAGGATGGAAGGCATGTTGGGGCTCAAGGCACAGCCAGACATGAGGGATGGAGAAGTCACAACATATAGTCGTGGGGGGAAAGGTTGGAAAAGAAGTTTAATGAGTTAAACAAAGGGGGACGACATCCCTTGTTTAACATATTACAGAGTTTGTTGGCTAACTAAGCAAACCAAGGATTTAGAATGAGGTTGCACAATGGTTATTTTAGTAGACAATGACTAGATTGATTTTACAATTACAAGTTTATTAACATCTTATACTGTATTGTTAAATGTGAATTTATATCATCTAAGATTTAATCTAAGGTGGATCACTGTGGCGGACATAGATGGGTCGCGGGTTGGGTTGTAGTGCGGGCAGCCTCCGGGGCCACCAGGCGTGGGGTCTCCCTCCGTTGATGTCTTCCCCGCGTAGGTGGTCTGGGCTGTGAGGGTCGTCCAGGAGCTTGTCCCAAACCTTCTTCCCTAGGCGATGGAACCTGAAGTTGAGGGCCTCTGTTTTATGTATTAGGTGGATGGTTTCCACTGTCTCCTGGTAGGGTGGCGCTTGGCCACTGGCTGACCTCAAACACTTGTTTTGGAAACTCTGTAGTTGTTGTAGTCTAGTCTTCCCGAGTGTGACGAGTGGTAGATGTGGGTACTCCAACACAGGCCTCACCAGCGCCTTGTACAGGTGAACTTGTATCTTCTCAGGCATCAATTTAAAACGTTTTAATTTGGCTGCGGCGACTTTGGCTTTATTTAGTCTGTCCTTCACGTGGGGAATGATGCCCGTCCGAGAAATGATGAGGCTGAGCAACCTGCCTTGTTTAGAGTACTCAATCTCTTCGTCGTTGATCATCAATGGGGCCGATTTGAATTTGGCTATGGGTATGACCTCAAATTTCATTTTGTTTGTTTTTATTTTCCATTTATTTTCATACTCCGAGATCTCCTCTATTGCCCGAGCAGTGATTCGCGCCATCCTTGCTGTGGACCTTCCTGGGCAGGTGACGATCTGTGTTACATCGTCGGCATACATGACGTACTCGCTGCCGAAGATTGGGGGTGGCAGGTCAGCCGTGTAGAGTGTGTAAAGGGTTGGTGAGAGACAAGAGCCCTGAGGCACGCCGCTCGATAGTGAGAATTCTTCTCCAAAATGTTCTTGCATCTTGATTTTGGCTCTGCGGTCCATAATGAAGTTACACAGCAGGGGCTTCAGATTTTCGGGTAGCCCCAGTTGTATGATCTTATACTGCAGCCCTGCGTGCCAAACTTTATCAAACGCTTTGCTGACGTTCCTCAGTACTATATTGCACTGCAGGCGGCCAGTCATGGCATTGGCGATCTGCTCGTAGGCCTGAAATATGGCGGTGGATGTGCCTTTGTACTGGCGGATGCCGAACTGGCGGGGATTATGCACGTCTTCGTACTCCAGATACATCCGCAATCGCTTGTTGACTATTTTTTCGAATATTTTGGCAGGTACCTCTAGCAGCGATATTGGTCGAAAGTTTTCGACTTTGTTTGATGGCTTCCCTGCTTTTGGTATGAGGCGAATAACGGCAATTTTGAACATCTTAGGGAAGTATCCAGAGGCGAGGCAGGCGTTGCATATAGGAGCAAGCCTCTCTATCATGTTGTCGGGGAGTTGAGCCAGGATCTTCTTGTTAATGTTACTTTGACCAGGTGATTTGTTTTTAAACCCTTTTATGACGGCTGACACATCTGCAGGAACTATGCGCTCCGTCAGGTAGCTTCCGTCAACCAATCTAGTGAAGTGAGCCCGTGGGAGCGGCTGGAGCAGGTGCTGATGGTCCTGCAACTGACCTAAAATGTCCTCCTCAAACTCCCTGTCGAAGCCCTCGTTCTCCTGTTCAGTAATGGTAAAGATCTTTCGTAAATATCGCCGATGTAGTTGTTCTTGGTTTTCTTCCTCGAATATTTTTACGTTGTTTTGGTTGAGCAGGTAAGGGACCGTGCTAGAGGTGGAGCCCATCATTCGCTTGATCCCTTTCCAGAAGGCAGCAGAATCGCGGTAATTGTTGGCTGCCTCCCACACCAAGGCGGCACACTTTTGTTCATGTAGACGTTTGCTCTCGTGCTGGATGTCCGTCTGTAGCTCTTGGTACCGGTCTCTCAGCTCCTGCGTCCACCCGCGGATACTGGCTAGCTGTCTCACGTGAGCGTACTGGACACTGAGCTGCCTACGACCGGTAGTGTTGACCGATGGACTGATGTACGGGGAGACGTCCTCTTCCTCACGCCGCACGGGCCGACAGGCAGGCAGCTCCTCCATTTCCACACCCCCCTCTGTGTATAGGTGTAGCTCTCTCTCTCTCCCGCTCTACGTATACGTCCACTAGGCCTCGCTCACCTCACCTTGGCTGGTTCGCTATTCGCCTGCTTGGAAATTTCTCGAAATACATCAGTAAACCTTCGAAGCAACAAGTGAGGGAGGCAGACTGGTGAGGGAGGCAGACAGGTGAGGAAGCCAAACAGGTGAGGGAGGGAAACAGGTGAGGAAGACAGACAGATGAGGGAGACAAACAGGTGAGGAAGGCAGACAGATGAGGGAGACAAACAGGTGAGGAAGACAGACAGATGAGGGAGGGAAACAGGTGAGGAAGACAGTCAGATGAGGGAGGGAAACAGGTGAGGAAGACAGTCAGATGAGGGAGACAAACAGGTGAGGAAGACAGTCAGATGAGGGAGACAAACAGGTGAGGAAGACAGACAGAGGAGGGAGACAAACAGGTGAGGGAGACAAACAGGTGAGGAAGACAGACAGATGAGGGAGACAAACAGGTGAGGAAGGCAGACAGGTGGAGGAGGCAGACAGGTGAGGGAGACAGACAGGTTAGAGAGGCAGACAGACAGGTTAGGGAGGGTAACATATGAGGGAGACAGACAGGTGAGGGAGGCAGACAGGTGAGGGAGGCAGACGGGTGAGGGAGACAGATGAGGGAGACAGACAGGTGAGGAAGGGAGACAGACAGGTGAGGGAGGCAGACAGGTGAGGGGAACAGATAGGTAAGACAGATAGGTGAGGGAGTAACCGCCTTGGTAACGACCAGAAGGACACTCAAGAAGTAAGTCAAGAGATCTTACCAGGTGTTAAAGAGCGCCACCACTATTTTTTATTTATATTTTAACTTGGCCTCCATCCTCCCCCAATAACCACACCTTCGCCGCCAATGTATTACCTTAAAATTAAATACCCTAATACATAAGTAGCTATCCTAGCTTTGTTGAGTTAGTTGAGCCGCAGATCTATGCAGCATTCAGTAACTTTTGCTTCATAGTTAATATCTGCAACTGTTGTCGGCTTTGGGGTCGATGATCAAGTTCCCCTGAGGCAGAGCAAAGCAGACCTAAGGAGAGAGAAGGACAGTCGATATCTCATCCAGGCTGTAACATAACTTCTGGGCTGCTGCTTCTGTTCGGATAGCACCTCTGCGAGTCTGGCGTAGAAGCATCTTGCAATTGGTCCCATCCCACCAGAGGTTGTGAACACCAGAGGAGTGAAGTTGCCTTGACCAACATTCTGAATTCTCTTCCCTATGCCCTTATCTTGTCGTTCTCGTTCCCCCTGTGTGAAGCAGCGTGAGCTAAGTTACGGTGACATGCGGCCATGGGATAAAAAATCCTGTTGTCGAAGAAGGCTCACTGTTCCCGCGTCCAGAATCCTCGAGCACTGACTTCAACACGAGCTTCGTTGGATGTGTTTGAAGTCCTATGTTGGAAATTCTCACCGTCCAATGGAAGGAGGGTCGGTTCAACCCTGACATCATGACAGATTTCCTTAAACATATTTGCTGTGAGATCCCTTACTTCGTCATGCCTCATGCATATGAAGCCCCCTTTCTTGCATACCATGGCGTGATCGACGTCATAGGAAGAGCCACAAACGCATTGGGAGGACAAACCTTCTACTGGCCTACCGTACCTTAAAGCAATGGCATCTGTAAATTTTTGTTTATTGTTTATTGAGACTGAAACTATTTGCCCTTATCGGTAACGTAGTTAACCAGTTCGAGGCACCCACCTCCTGCTCTATAGCTACTTTTTTTCAAGTTCTCTGGTACTTGCAGCATCAGTTGCTGCAACTTAACACATTTGCCGTGCTGTCGTTCTGTCGTAATGGACCTTCTAATCTTGATTACTTCACTGGTATCCACCTCACCTGTTGCGTTCTTAGCTATTATGTGGTCAGTGAGGTGCTGCCGTGAGCTTAATTGAGTTTTGATGCTCGGTGGCAGCAATCTCCTCTGGATTGGTCAATCCCTTTCCTCCCAGTCTCGGTGGTAGTGCAAGGAGTGATCTTTCTGTTGGGGTTAAGTGAAGGTGTTTCACTAATTTGGGAATGAAATTGATGCTGATAGCTTCTTCCAGAGGGTGGAGGAGGGGTCCGATATCAGGGATAGTGCTCATCAGGTAGTTCCAGCGATGCTTGACTCCATGTGTGAATGCCGCAAAAGCCGCATGTGGCTCTGTGTAAGCAATATCAGACAGAGCTTGGATTTCCCTAACCCACTCATTCACCTTTCCCGTTACGTACTCAGTCTTGAAGTCCGTCGTGCCTGTTACTGCACCTAGGTGTCTAGGCCATCCTTTGTTATTTTGACTTGACTTTCACCGAACACTATCATTGTCCGTTCATAATGTTTTGGCTTCACAATGAGGAAGGACTTGCTGGCGTTTGGGTGGTACCCTATTTGTGGACCTTGTGATGTTACCAGGTCCCACCACCATTTGATGTCCTCCACTTTTCCATCTCCTGTAACGTCGTCAGCATATGCCACTTGCTTGACCTCAGTTGTTTCAAATTTTATTGTGTGTTGGAGCACGGATAGGCCTATTGCATACATTGCCATTGCAACAGTGTCCCCCTGCATTGTTCCCTGAGTTGACTGTATTTTTTTTTTTACTGGGATTAGCCCACCCGGGCACAGGTTACTGACCCACATCAGGGCCTTGGGGGCAAAAATGTAATAATAATAATAATAATAATAATAATAATAATAATAATAATAATAATAAAGAACCATAAAGAAATACAAAAATGAAAAAGAGATCAAAAGTGAGAAACAATATATGTATGTTGTGTTGTCAATAGTAAGTGAAACAATTGAGACCCTGCAATTGTGTGTAAATGAGGCAGAAAGTCAGATGAGTAACCTGAGACTTGGTCACAATTTTTTGATGCCATGTGACAGCAGGTTCTACCATACAACACATTATGCTTCTAATTTCGTGGATCAGCTAAATGCAATTTTTCCAGAGAATCATGCAAATGGTGATACATCACCAAATTTGGCATGGTAATTCTCTCATGGTTACTAGTCAAGTCTGCCTGATTGGCCATTTGAAAATCCATGATGGCGGCCATTTTTCAAGATGGCCACCATATTGACCTTCAAAAGTTGATTTTTCTTATAGAAATTGATGTAGTTGGTCAATCTGAGTGATCTTGGTGTCGATATGTATGATTTCAAACATGCTCAGATGATATTTTTTAGTTTTATGTCCATTTTAACATTTTTATCCACATAAAATAACACTTTTAGTAAAAAAATATAACAAAAAAGAACAAAAAAGTACTCACTATTAGCACTGGTTCCTGTGACTTCTCCTGACAGTACATCTTTGTGCATTTACTGTTGTTCACATATGCAGCTGCAAAGTGCTGTGCAGGAAAGTCCAGAGCGAAAGCATTTGCATCTCTGGTTGCAGTCTTTCTTACAGGAACATTTGGTCAGCTCCTGACAGCATGTCGCAATCGGGGGAAGAGTCGTCCAACGTATCTGCCATGCCTCTCCCTTCTGCGTCCATCCCCAGTTGACAAGACTGCTGATTTTTTTATTTGGAGATTGTTACCTGGCCCCAGATGATACCAGCCTGGAAGGTAGCCCGCTTTACATGTTCCTTGAGGGCTGCCTGGGTTGGTGGAATAGAGTCATATGGTCTCTGCTTGCGGGAAAAGAGACTTAGTCTTGCCTCATCTACACCAGTGGCTGCACTTGATCTGTCGTGCATGAGGACAACAAATCTTTCCAGCTTCTGCAGGTCAACATCAGCAACTGTTGTTGGACATTGGCTGAGTTTGGTGAATGTTTCTGAAACTTCATCACAGACATTCCATGTCTGCCATGCAGATTTCTTTCCTTTCCCACGGAAGCCAGACACAACGACACAGCCAGTGAAAGCATGGAAGTATAGGGTCCCACTAGCTTTCTTAGGCTCTATCGCAGGAACTACATCACGAACTGGAGTCCATCGATGACTGGCTCCTTGGCCAAAGGCAATCCACATATTATCAAGACCAAGCTCCTGTAGTGATTTCAGTACAGATACTGTTATGACGACCACGTCAGTGTCATTGGCTTTGATGATGAGGGACTTGCTACCTTCCATTGCTGCATCCCTATCATGAACAAATGTTCGTGTATCTGCTTCCTCATGACAGCATGGAGCCACAGCTTCTAGGGACTTTCTCTGTGTTGCTAATGGCATCTTCTCCCTTTGTCACAACCACCGTGCTTGTCGTCTGTGCTTCACACATTTTCTCTGCGAGAAAATGGAATAGTTCTGTCTAGTTTTTGTCATCTCGCAGAAAGCTTCTCCAGTTTTTAGGAGTCTTACTGGTTCCTGTAACTCTTCTCCTGATCCCCTGTCCTCGTTTCGACCTGGCTTCAGACTTCAGACTTGACTTTTTGTACACATTAAACACTACATCCACCCTATTGTATTTGGCACCATAGAATTCCACTTTGGGCAGGATATCTTCTCTGGCATAGTAATCAAAAGTCTTTGAGGTGCGTGGAGGCAGGGCATTGATCAGTGCTGAGCCATCTATGATGATAGCATCTCCATGTGGTTCTCACCCTGTAACATTCACTTGTGCTTGAAGAATTTCAGCCAGCTGTGACTTCTGACATGTATAAAGCTTCCCATTGTCAATGAGGGAGGCAGGAGCTGACTGGTTCTCATGCTTGAAGAATTCTTGTAAGTCATACTTTCTGTTTTATTGGTGATGAAGAGTCGCGAGAACAGCTGACAGTCATCTTTCAGTACCTTCTCTTTGGAACTGCTAACAACGTGGTCATGTTTGAAGAAGGAGGATCAGTTTTTCTTAATTGGACGGTAGAACAGACATTCGCCTTCATTCTTTAGTCCCTCTAAGAATGACTAGAATTGCTCTTTTCCTCTGTCATGGTGTGTACCAACCATTTTACCAATATCTGGATCTACAATGTTCTTTGTGTCTAACACCAGTGTCTAACACCATCCAGATAACTAAAACCCCGTTATCCTTGGCTCGGCTCTCCCGCGCTGGCACATCAGGTGCGGCTGCTTAACTGATTTGGGGTTGGTTAAGCAGCATTTGGGACACTAAGCTGCTGCAGTATGACATGCTTTTTCTTAGCTGGCACTGAACCCCATGCTGGGTTGCACAGAAGTGATGTCACCAGTGTGCCCTGGTAGTGCCCGACAATCACTCCCTCACATGCAGAGACCCTCTGCATGCTACTCTCACCTAGTTGGAAAAAACATAAAACCAGTACATAAAACCAGTCATAAATAAGACAAATATATATCTGAGAGTATCAGAAATAGAAAAAATCATCTGAGCTTGCTTGAAAACATACATATTGACACTAAAATCATTTAGATTGACCAATTACATCAATTTATATAAAAAAAAATCATCTTTCGAAGGTCAATTTGACAGCCATGAAAAATGGCCGCCATATTGGATTTCCAAATGGCCAATGAGGCAGATTTGACAAGTAGCCCCTAGGGTATGATGATGCCAAATTTCATGCTTGTATCACCATTTGCACGATTTTTCTATTATCTGTTCTACTAATTTATTCCCAGGCGGTAGTACCTCCCTGTTTTGTAGCTGCCTAATACCTACTACCTACCAAGGTATGATGGCATCACCTCATGGAGCCTTGTTGTTTACTATATAAAGGTCTGATGGATTCCTATAGGCGTTTTCAACATACATTGCAAAGCTTGGACACTTGATCTTGATGTTGTGCAGTGCGGCCTTGCGGTTAAACATGTTGAATGCGTTTGAAGCGTCCACCAGGAAAACGACCTCACAATCACGTTGCTCGAATATCGTTCTCATGGCGTGAATGGCAGCTTCCCCCCCCCCCCCCAGCCTGGTGGCCAGCACAAACTTGCAGGTTCCCTGCTGCTGCCCTGACAGCATCCTTTACCACAGCCATTATGCATTTTTCGATGATCCGCCTCAGCACTTCCCCCACCCCTATAGGCCTACATCCGGGATTCTTATCCAGGGGAATGAGACAGCAGGCCGTCAGAGCATGGAAGTGTTGGCAACACGAGGTTGCTAGCTTACTTGAAAGGACGGCAATGGCAGTGCAGAGATCACTTGCTACGGGGCCAAACTTATTCGTGCTGAGGATGACTCTCCAACCGTTTGCATTCAGATCCGAAAGACCAGCCCCTCCCTGAGTTTTCAGTGCCTTTTTCCACACCATCCCTCCTGTTATTTGCTCGAACAGGACAACATTTGGTGGGATATAGTCACCCTGGAACCTGATGCCTTCGCCTTCACTTGCAGGTGGATGTTTTTCCTTCAGTTGTTTTAATATCTTTCTGTTTATTGGCAGAACCCCAACGGAGGATTACTCTGTGAAAGATCTTACCGCCAGAGACACTTTTCCCACACTCATTTTGTTTCCAAAATTTCTTGCAACGTCATCAGTGTTTTGCTTTCTGTCTCCTATAAATTTTAGTCTCTTCTACAGTGTTCTTGCTTCACATAGGAGATCATCAAGGGCCCCTTTCTGCCACATTGTCAATCTTCTTTTCATTACTGCCTCATTTTCTTTGTGCTAAGTCTGTGTGTGTCCTCTGACAGAATAGATGTGGTATTATTCCCAGTATTTGAAGAGCTAATGGGGCAAGGAAGCAGTCCTGAGTGTCCTCGGTTATGAGGCGAGTCATCTCCCGAATCATTTCTTTGGTTGTCGTACACTTGGGTGGTTCAAACAGGTTAGCTGGCGACCACCTGACAATTTCCGAGAAAGTTTCTTTAACCCATATATCTGCATTTTCCATCAACATGCCATTCCACTGTGGTGGCTGTCTCTCATTCACCTCGTGGACATCTTCTACTATTGGAGCAGCGTAAATTGGTACTACATTTTCAGGTTGGGTAGACTCACTGCTATCATTTAGGATATCATCTGGCGGTTGTGTCCCGGCGATATCCACTGTGGCCTCCTGTGTCGGCTGCCTGCCATGTTGGTTCCGACAATTGTTTCCCTTTCTGCAAACCACACATGCTCTGTTGTTCTCGCACAATCACAGCTACAGCTAGTGCAATGTTCGTTCTGGCTAGCACAGACGCATCAATGTCTGTTACCCGGCATAGTGTTGCGCACTTCGGGTGACAGTTACGTCCGCCTCCGACATTTGCTTTGGTCCCATACAGAAGAAGAAACTAGTTTTTATGAGGAAAGGGCGCAGAGGTGACAGGTTGGACTGCTGTGTCCGGGTATTAGGGGCATACGTGCGCGTGTGGGTGTTTAGGCCACCCCCCTGTGGGCGACAGTCCACACATCAGAGTGATACACTGGGAGCAAGAATTGTCACACCTAACACTTGGTTATATATCCTTGGCAGAAATAATCACTATTTCCATAGTCGCACTGATGTAAGATTAGTTTTATATTACTCACTTGGTCGGCTGTCACTACAGTACATGAAGTGACCGTTACTTGTGGGAGGCGACCGCAGGCGCAGAACACTCGGCCCCATAAGGGCGAGAGTCTCGATGCCACCCCCGCTAAAGTAGGACTATCGGCACTGGCACTGGCACCTGCACCAGCCGTCCCACCAAGCACTCACAACTCGCTTGGTGATCGCCGGTGAACACACGGACTATTTGTGATTAATGCCGTAAGGGATGAGAAGAACCTTCGGTGACAATTCCCGCTCCCACACTCCGAATATGTCCCCTCCAATAACACTTTAGATCAGGGAGGACACTACCACACTCAAGCCGCACTGGCCGTTACTACCACTATTACCACCACTACCATTACCACTACTACTACCACCACTACCACCACCACTACCACCACCACCACTACTACCACTACTTCCACCATTACCACCACCAATATTACCACCACTACTACCACCACCACCACCACCACTACAACCATTTCCACCACTACCAACACTACCACCACCATTACTACCACTACCACAACTACTACTACTACCACCACTACCACCACCATCATTACCACCACTACCACCACTATTTCCACCACTACCACCACTACCACTACTACCACCACTACCACCACTACAACCCATTTCCACCACTACCACCACTGCCACCACTATTACCACCACTACCACCACTAAAACCCATTTCCACCACTACCGCCACTATTACCAGCACTATCACCACTACCACCACTATTACCAGCACTATCACCAATACCACAACTACCACTGCTACCACCACAACAACCCATTTCCATCACTTCCACCACTACCACCATCATTACCACTACCACCATCACTATTACCACCACTACCACCATCATTACCACTACCACCATCACTATTACTACCACTACCACCACCACTACAATCATTTCCACCACTACCAACTCTACCACCACCATTACTACCACTACCACCACTACTACTGCTACTACCACCACTACCACCACCATCATTACCACCACTACCACCACTATTACCACTACTACCACCACTACAACCACTACCACCATTACCACCACTACCACCACAACTACTACTACTACTACTACCACCACTACCACCACTATCACCATCACTACCACCGCTTCCACCACTACTACCACCACCATTACCACTACCGCTACTACCATCATCACTACCACCACTACCACCATCATTACTACCACCATTACCACCACTACCACCATTACCACCATCACTACTACTACCATTACCACCACTACCACCATTACCAACACCCACCACCGTTACCAGCATTATGTTTGGGCCAGGGTTTGATATCAAACGATCTCACTTGTTAACACTTGCCTGAATGAGTGTAGGGTAGTCGCTGGTACCTTTGATGAAGCTGGGTGAGATAATAGGTAGTCTCACGGCGTGTCACCTATGATACAGTCGTAGTTTTGAGTCGTCCCAGCCCACCTGGGTTACACTTGTAATTATCTTAGCTTGTAAGTATACACAAGTGTACACAGGTTCTCTTATCTTCATTTGTGGTTCCTTGGTTTAATGTAAACACACGTGGTGATTTTCTAGTTATATTGGATGCTCTGGTAGTTACAGAATTGTTTGTTGACAGACTACTGAGCATTAGCTATTAGCTTGTAATTAACTGATAAAATTAGAGAGAGATACAGCCTTGGGAGCTATGCTCACACACGTCTCTTTGGTACGGTGTCTGGCTGTGAACTGGTGAACTGTATGAAACTGTGAACTAGGCGAACCTCTCTCTGTCTGCTTGTAAGGGGGTATGTAATCTATACGCCAACACGGAGATAAGAGGCTGCACTCCACAGGCCTACTCTCATGGAGGCCTGGGGACATATATTTATGGGTTGTAACCTGAATCTGTGTGAAACTACAAATGTTTATGTGCTGTCCACCCTAGGACGTGTGACAGAACAAATGCTTATGTAGCTTTATGCTCAATAGTCTGGGTGATAGAATGTATATAATGAATATATGTCCTTAGCCCATATTTATATAATACTGATTGATAGGGGCTAGAACAATTACCACCATCACTATCACCATTTCCATCACAACTAGCACCATTATCACCACTACCACCACCGTTATCAGCATTGCCACCACACTACCACCATTACCTTCACCACTAAACCGTTATCGCCACTACCACCACCGCTAACAACATTACCATCACCACTACTACCATTACTATCACTACAAGCATTACCACCACCCACCACTATCACCACTACCATCACTACCACCACCATTACCAGCATTACCATCACCACTACCACCATTACTGTCACTATCAGTATTACCACCAATACAACCATTACCACTTTTTTTTTTATCATAACGTGGCCTCCAGCCTCCCCCAATAGCCACACCTTCGCCATCATTTAATTACCTTAATATTAAATATCCTAATACATGAGTAGCTATCCTATCTGTGTTAAATTAGTTGAGCCGCAGATCTATGCTGCATTCAGTGACAGTAGCCAGCCTCATAGTCAATATCTGCAGCAGTTGTCGGAGTTAGGTCAGAAGCTCTCGTTCCCCTGAGGCAGAGCAAAGCCGACCGAAGTAGAGAGAAAGGCAGTCGACATCTCATCCAGGCTGTAACATAACTTCTGGGCTGCTGCTTCTGTTCGGAGATCACTTCCGCGAGTCTGGCGTAGAAACATCTTGCACTTGGTCCCATCCCACCAGAGGTTATGAACACTGGAGGAGTGAAGCTGCCTTGATCAACGTTTTGAATTCTCTCCCCATATGCCCTTCTCTTGTCGTTCTCGTTCCTCCTATGTGCAGCATCGAGAGCTAGGTTACGGTGACATGCGACCATGGGATCAAAAATCCTGATGTCGAAGAAAGCTCGCTGTCCCCGCGTCCAGAATCCTCGAGCACTGACGTCCACACGGGCTTCGTTAGATGTGTTTGAAGTCCTGTGTTGGAAGATCTCGCCATCCAATGACGTCCCGGCAGATTTCCTTCAACATATTTGCTGTGAGATCCCTTATCTCGTCATGCCTCATGCATATGAAGCCCCCCTTCTTGCACACCATGGCGTGATCGCCATCATAGGAAGAGCCACACACGCATTGGGAGGGCAAACCTTCTACTGACCTTAGAGCAATGGCACCTGTAAATTCTTGTTTATTAAGACTGAAACCATTTGCCCTCATCGGTAACGTAGTTAACCAGTTCAAGGCGACCACCTCCTGCGCTATAGCTACTTTTTTTTTTCAAATTTTATGGTACCTGCAGCAACAGTTGCTGCAACTTATCATTTTGGCAGTGCTGTCGATCTGTCGTAATGGACCTACGAATCTTATTTACTGCGCTGGTATCTACTTCCCCTGTTGCATTCTGGGTTATTATGTGGTCCGTGAGGACTGCCGTCAGCTTAAGTGAATTTTGATGTTCAGTGGCAGCAATCTCCTCTGGATTTGTTAGTCCCATCCCTCCCAGTCTTGATGGAAGTGCAAGAAGTGCTCTTTCTGCTGGGGTTAAGTCAGGGTGTTTCACTAATTTAGGAATGAAAATGACACTGATAACTTCTTCCAGAGGGTGGATGAGGGGTCCGATATCAGGGATAGTACGCATCAGGTAGTTCCAACGATGCTTGACTCCATGGGTGAATGCAGCAAAAGCTGCATGTGGCTCTGTGTTAGCAATCTCAGACAGAGCTTGGATTTCACTAACCCACTCATTCACCTTTCCCGCTACGTACTCGGTCTTGAAGTCAGCAGTGCCAATTACTGCGCCTAGATGTCTTTGGCCGTCCTTAGATATTTTGACCTCACTTCCGCGAAAAACCTCCATTGCCCGTTCATAATGTTCTGGCTTCACGATGAGGAAGGACTTGATGGCGTTTGGGTGGTACCCTGTTTGTGGACCTCGCGATGATACCAAGTCCCACCACTTTTTGATGCCCTCCACTTTTCCTGCTCCTGTAAGGTCATCAGCATATACCACTTGTTTGACCCCAGTTGTTTCAAATTTTATTTCTTGTTGGAGCACTGATAGGCCAATTGCATACATTGCCATTGCAACAGGGTCCCCCTGTGTTGTTCCCTCGGTTGACTGTAAGATGGTATCACCTCTTAGAGCCTTGTTGTTTACTACATAGAGGTCTGATGGATTCCTATACGAATTTTCAACATACATTGCAAAGCTTGGACACTTGATCTTGATGTTGTGCAGTGCAGCCTTGCGGTTAAGTATGTTGAATGCGTTTGAAGCATCCACGAGGAGAATGGCCTCACAATCACGATGCTCAAATATCAATCTCATGGCGTGAATGGCGGCCTCCCCGCCAGCCTGGTGGCCAGCACACACTTGTAGGTTCCCTGCTGCTGCCCTGACATCATCCTTTACCACCTCCATTATGCATTTTCCGATGATCCGCCTCGGCACTTCCCCCACCCCTATAGGCCTACATCCTGGTTTCTTTTCCAGAGGAATAAGGCGGCAGGTCGTCAGGGCCTGGAGGTGAGGGCAGCAAGAGGATGCAAGCTTTCTTGCAAGGGCGGCAATGGCAGTGCAGAGATCGCTTGCTACAGGGCCAAACTTGTTTGTGCTGAGGATGACTCTCCAACCGTTTGCATCCAGACCTGAAGGGCCGGCTCCTCCTCGAGTCTTCAGTGCCTTTTTCCACACCATCTCTCCTGTTATTTTCTCGAACAGGACAGCGTTTGGTGGGGTATAGACACCCTCGAACCTGATGCCTTCTTCGTCGCTTGTAGGGGGATGTTTCTCTTTCAGTAGTTTTAATGTCTCTCTGTATATTGGCATCGCCCCGCCGGAGGATTCCTCTGTGAGAGCTCTTACCGCCAGAGACACTTTTACCACACGCATTTTGTTTCCAAATTTTCTTGCCATGTCATCGGTGTTTTGCTTTCCGTCACCCGTAATTTTTAGTCTCTCTTGCAGTGTTATTGCTTCACATAGGAGATCACCAAGGGCCCCAGTCTGCCACATTGCCAATCTTCTCTTCATTGCTGCCACATTTTCTTTGTGCTTAGTCTTTGTGTGTGTCCTCTGACAAAATAGGTGTGGTATTATTGCCAGTATATGAAGAGCTAAAGAGGCGAGGAAGCAGTCCTGAGTATAATCAGTCATGAGGCGAGTCATCTCCCGAATCATTTCTTTGGTGGCCGCTCACTTGGGTGGTTCAAATAAGTTAGCGGGCGACCACTTGACAATTTCTGAATAGGTTTCTTTGACCCATATGTCTGCATTTTCCATCAACATGCCATTCCACTGAGGTGGCTGCCTCTCATTCTCCTCGTGGACATCTGCTACTAAGGGAGCAACATTTATTAGTACTACATTTTCGGGTTGAGTAGTCTCACTGCTATCATTTCGGATATCATCGGGTGGTTGGGTCCCGGCGATATCCACTTTGGCCACCTGTGTCGGCTCCCTGCAACGTGGGTCCTGACACTGGTCTCGCTTCTTGCAATCCACACATGGTCGGTTGTTTCTCACACAAACACAATTTGTGCAGTTTTGGTTCGGGTTAGCACAGACGCAGCAATGATTGTTACCAGGCATAGTGAACAGCACCTTGCGCGACAGTTACGTCCGCCTTCGAACATCTGATTTAGTCTCAGCCACAAGATATTACTGGTTCTTATGAGGGAAGGGCGGATAGGTGACAGGCTGGACTTCTGTGTCCAGGTAGTAGGGGCATACGTGCGTGCGTGGGTGTGTAGGCTACCCCACCCCCCCCCCCCCCCAAGGGCGACCATCCATACGTCAGAATGATACACTGGGGACAAGAATTTGTCACACCAAGCACTTGTTTATATATCCTTGGCACAAATAACCACTATTTATATGGTCTCACTGGTGTAATATCAGTTATATATACTCACTTGGTTCGTCGAGACCCTACATAAAGTGTCCGTTACTATGGCGGGGAGGCGACCGCATGGGAGCACTCTCGGCCCCATAGGGGCGAAAGTCTTGAGACCACCCCTGTCAAAGTAGGCCTATCGACACTGACCTTAGCTCCGAGCCTCGCATTATTCCACCGACCCAGCGCCGCCAGGTTACCACTCTCTTGGTGATCGCCGGTGAACACACGGAATATTTACAATTTATGCCGTGAGGGATGAGAAGAAACCTTGGGTGGCAATGCTTAGGGTGACATCCGATATTCACCGACACATTGTTAAATTCCCGCTCCCACACAGCGAGTATATCCCCACCAATAACCCTTAAGATCAGGGAGGACGTTCCACGACACCCATGCCACGCCAGACTACTACTACTACTACTACCACCATTACCACATTTTTTTTTTTTTTTTTTTTTTTTTTTTTTTTTTTTTCTCAACGTGGCCTTCAGCCTCCCCCAATAGCCACACCTTCGCCACCATTTATTTACCTTAATATTAAATATCCTAATACATAAGAAGCTATCCTATCTGTGTTAAATTAGTTGAGCCACAGATCTATGCGGCATTCAGTGACTTTAGCCTCATAGTCAATATCTGCAGCAGTTGTCGGAGTTGGGGCAGAAGCTCTCGTTCCCCTGAGGCAGAGCAAAGCCGACCGAAGGAGAGAGAAGGACAGTCGACATCTCATCCAGGCTGTAACATAACTTCTGGGCTGCTGCTTCTGTTCGGAGATCAGCTCCGCGAGTCTGGCGTAGAAACATCTTGCACTTGGGCCCATCCCACCAGAGGTTGTGAACACTAGAGGAGTGAAGCTGCCTTGATCAACATTTTGAATTCTCTCCCCATATGCCCTTCTCTTGTCGTTCTCGTTCCTCCTATGTGCAGCATCGAGAGCTAGGTTACGGTGACAAACGGCCATGGGATCAAAAATCCTGATGTCGAAGAAAGCTCGCTGTCCCCGCGTCCAGAATCCTCGAGCACTGACGTCCACACGGGCTTCGTTAGATGTGTTTGAAGTCCTGTGTTGGAAGATCTCGCCATCCAGTGGAAGGAGGGTCGGTTCTACCATGACGTCCCGGCAGATTTCCTTCAACATATTTGCTGTGAGATCCCTTACCTCGTCATGCCTCATGCATATGAAGCCCCCCTTCTTGCAGACCATGGCGTGATCGCCATCATAGGAAGAGCCACACACGCATTGGGAGGGCAAACCATCTACTGGCCAACCGTACCTTAGAGCAATGGCATCTGTAAATTCTTGTTTGTTAAGGCTGAAACCATTTGCCCTTATCGGTAACGTAGTTAACCAGTTCGAGGCGCCCACCTCCTGCGCTATAGCTACTTTTTTTGTCAAATTTTCTGGAACCTGCAGCAATAGTTGCTGCAACATGTCATTTTGGCAGTGCTGCCGATCTGTTGTAATGGACCTACGGATCTTATTAACTTCGCTGGTGTCCACTTCCCCTGTTGCATTCTGGGCTATTATGTGGTCAGTGAGGGCTGTCGTGAGCTTAAGTGAATTTTGATGTTCAGAGTCGGCAATCTCCTCTGGATTAGTTAGTCCCATCCCTCCCAGTCTTGGTGGAAGTGCAAGAAGTGTTCTTTCTGCTAGGGTTAAGTCAGGGTGTTTCACTAGTTTGGGAATGAACTTGACACTGATTGCTTCTTCCAAAGGGTGGAGGAGGGGTCCGATCTCAGGGATGGTACGCATCAGGTAGTTCCAACGATGCTTGACTCCATGGGTGAATGCTGCAAAGGCCGCATGTGGCTCTGTGTTAGCAATCTCCGATAGAGCTTGGATTTCGCTCACCCACTCATTCACCTTTCCCGCTACGTACCATTACCACATTACTACCATCACCATTACCTTCACCACCACCATTACCATCATCATCACCCTTACTCCCATCACTACCACTACCACCATTATTACAATCAATACCATCATTTCCCCCACTATCATTAATTCCAACACCCTTACCACCAGCACCACCACTACCATGAATACCTTCTCCACGACCTCTATTACCACCACTTCTATCATCATTACCACCTCTACCATCACCATTACCACCATCACTACTAACATTTCCCTACTACCATTAATACCACATCCACTACCACCATTATTACCACCATCACTATCAGCATTAACACCACTGCTGTACCATTAATAGCATCACCACCAATACCATTATCACCGCTGCTATTACCACCAACAACACTACTTCCTTTTCCTCCATTGTCCCCCCTCCCATTATTACCACCACAACTATCACCATTGCCATCACTACCATCACTATTACCACCATCATTACCAACATTTCCTCACTACCATTAATACTATCATCCCTACCACCAACCACCATCACACCAAAAATAAATAACTACCACTACTACCACAACGACCACCACTACCACCATTGCTACAAATACCATATTCACTCACTACCACCATTACCACTAATATTACCACCACTACCACCATTACCAACAAGATCATAACTACCACCAATACCACTACTACCACCACTGCTATCACCACCAACATCTCTATCACCACCACCACAACCACCACCACAACAACCACCATCACCACCACCACAACCACCATCACCACCACCACAACCACCATCAATACCACCACCACTACGACTACTATCTCTACCATCATCATCACCACCACAACCACCATCAACACCATCACAACCATCATCACTAACAACACCATCGCCACCACCATTATTACCACCATCACCTTCACCACCACTACCACCACATATACACTGGGTACACATTACACACGGAAGAACAGATTCAGTGAAGATTCGAGTGATTAAAAAACGTACATTAAGCAGGTCTGTCGTTTATGTTAATATGAAGTAAAATGTATAACGAAAATGTCGATTCAAATATTAAACAGAAAACATCAACACAGACCCGTTAAGGAACACCTAATGCAATCTAACCTAGCGTAACATAATCCTACCTAGCTACCAATTTAACCGAATTTATCATAACCAAACTAACCCAACCAAGCCAAACTTAACCAAACTAACCGAGTGTGACCTAACCTAACCTAGACTAACTTAACCTAACATAAAGGATCCTAAGTGTATCTTTAACACTGAGTGGTTTTGGCGCCGTTTAGAAGAAGAAGAAGAAAAAGAAGAAGAAAAAGAAGAAGAAGAAAAAGAAAAAGAAGAAGAAGAAGAAGACAGTGCAATTGGCGAGTTGTCCAGTATTCTCGGATTATTCCTTGACACTGGGTCATCAGCTTATTAACTCAGGGTGTGGTTGTTGTGTTGGCGACAGCTTCTACACCTTAAACAAGTTCACGTCAAGGTGGTCCTTGGGCCTGCCATCCTCGTTACATGAGGGGCAACCATTGTGTGTGTGTGTGTATGTGTACACCGTGTGTTTAATTGCATGCATGTGAGACAGTTGCATGATGGTATGTCATGGTAGATATATGAAGCATAGATAACTAGACACACAGACGCCCTTGGTGATGACAATACCCTTCTGACTCCATGGCGCCCTGGGAAGGGGAGGGGGGATCAGGAGTAACTAAACCCGGTCCTAACCTAACCTAACCTAATCTAATTTAACCTAATCTACTGTAATTTAACCTGAACTAATGGGCGCAGAACGTAGAAGAACTATACAATGATAATGATAGAGGAAAGGTAAGAAATTGAAAAGGAAATATAGATCAAACTACCAGTTCTGGAAACAGGTGTGGCAGCTGTGAGCAAAATGAAAAATGATAAGGCCTGTGGGGTTGATCAGGTTCCAGCAGAATTCACAAAACAAATACCTGCAAAGTTTTATTAAACATAATTTTAAGTAGAATAAAGTTTTGAATAGAAAGTGAGTTATCTGAATAGCAAAATGGATTTCGAAAGGGAAAAGGAACTAGAGAAGCTACATTTGGTTGGAAAAGTTTGAGTGAAATGGCTTTAGAGGTCCCAAGAAATTTTTACATCTGCTTTGCTTATTTTCAAAAAGCGTTTGAAAAGGTAATTTATAATACACTTACAGGAATCTTGGAAAAAATAGGCATTAATGATGGAGATATTATAATTCAAAAAATCTTTACTGGCAACAAGAGGCTGCAGTGTTAGTAAATAATAAACTTACTAATTGATTTAAAGTTAGAAAGGAAGTAAGACAAAGTTGTGTTCTATCTCCAACATTGTATAATATATATTCAGAGAGGTTGTAAGTGATAACGAAGTACTAAAATTCAATGATAAAGTAGTATCAAATAAAAGCTATGCAGATTAGTGGAAAAAAGTGAAAAATATGGTTTAAGGGCTAATGCTGTTTCTAAATTATGGTAGGCAATAGGTAAAGTTTTGTGTATTTGGAAAGTAACATTAGCTGTTATGGTAGATGTACGAAAGAAATAAAAACAAGAATAGGGCAGGCAAAAACAGCATTTAATAAGCTAAAGGATAATAAGAAGGGACAATAACTTTAATTTGAAAAAGTATATGGCAAGGACTTATGTATGGGTCAGATACAGGGACACTTTCAGCAGACACTAGAAAGAGGATGGAGGCCTTCAAAATGTGGTGTTATAGGCATTTTAAATGTTGTGTTATTGGCGAATGCTAAGAATAAGCTACACTGACAGGAAAACAAATGAACATAAGAACTAAGAATGGAGGAAACTGCTGCGGGCCTACAGGCCCATACTGAGCAGTCCCGTTTACACCCAACCCCTATCGCTTATATATCCGTCCAACCTATATTTAAAGCTATTCAACGAATTCGAGTTAATGATGATGTTTGGTTACTTGTTCCACTCATCCACTACTCTATATTCAAACCAAAGTTTACTTATCTCGCGCTTAATTCTAAATTTGTCTAATTTAAACCATTGCTACGAGTTCGCTCCTGCTTGGATAGTTTGAGTACCTTTGTTATATCACCTTTGTTTGACCCTGACTTCCATTTATACACCTCGATCATATCGCCACTCACTCCACGTCTCTCAACAGAGTACAAATTAAGATGCTTTAACCTGTCTCTTTACTCAAGGTTCCTAACGCCCGGGATTTGCCTTGTCATTCTCCTCTAAATTCTTTCTAAGGATTCTATATCCATTCTGTAGTACAGTGACCAGAACTGAACTGCGTAATCCAAGTGAGGTTTCACAAGCGCAAGATATAGTTTAAGGATAACCTCGCTAGTCTTGTAACTAACACTCCCTTGTATGAACCCAAGTACTTTGTTAGCCTTGTTTCGAGTAAATTGGTTTAAGATTCCTACTTATCATAACTCCTAAGTCTTTCTCACAGTCGGAATTCTCTATAAAAACGTTGTTCATCTGAAATCTGGTTTCTCTATTTACATCTCTGACTAAGTACTTTATATTTGACCACATTGAATTTCATCTGCCATTTTTCAGACCATTCGAATTTTTTTTAGATCTTCCTGTAGTTTTGCGTAGTCCTCGTCAGATTTAATTACACGCCCTATTTTATGGTCGTCAGCAAATTCACTTATGTTACTATCTACGCTTATATCTATGTCATTTAAATATATAATAAATAGTAATGGTCCACGTACTGATCCTTGGAGCACTCCACTAGTGATGCTACCCCAGTCGCATTTAGTGCCGTTAATGCTTACTCGCTGTTTCCTGTCCTGTAACCACGCCCTAATTCATTTTAGAATATATCCTCCTATTCTGTGAGCCTACACTTTTTCGTATTACTCTCTAAGGCTTTGCTAAAGTTGAGGTATACTACATCATAATCGTGTCCATCATCCACTGATTTGAAAACAGTTGAAAAGAATGTTAATAGATTTGTCAGACATGAACGCCTACCTGTGAAGCCATGTTGGGAATGATTGATCAACTTGTGCTTCTCCAGGTGATTTCGAATAGAGTTTGAAATTATTGCTTCCAGCAACTTCCCTACAATTGATGTTAAACTGATTGGACGGTAATAAGAGGATAATAATCTATCTCCCTTCTTGAAAATCGGTATCACATTCGTTATCCTCCAGGATTCTCGTACTACAGTCGATTTAATGGCATATTAAAAAAAAAATTGCTAAGGGCATACTAAGCTCTTCCCAACATTTATTTAATAATCTGGAAATATCTCATCAGGACCTGGTGATTTGTTACGGTTTTGTTTGTCTATTTTTTTACTAACATCGTTACTAGTCACTACTATCTCGCTTAATCTATTTTCTTCACTATCTCTGCATATAGTTGGTGTCTCGGGTATCATGTTTAAATTATCAGTGGTGAAAACTGTTGAAAAATATCTATTCAGATTATTGCTCATTTTTCCGTCATTGTCAGTTAGCTCGCTGGTATCTGACTGTATTGGTCCAATCTTGTCTCAGGGAAGAATCCATTGGGGCTTGACTTCGCCTCCCTTGCTACCTTCATTTCATTATTCCTCTTTGCTTTTTTATCTAGGTCTCAACCCTACTGGCCAATACATTATAATAAGCTCAGAGGTAAACTTCACCACGATATATTCTCCTACCTATAGCCTTCCTTTGTCCAATAATATACTTCAAATAATTATTTATTTATTTGCAGTCATTGTTATTTGATTTGAATTTTATGTATGGTATAATCTGCCTCTTTGCAATAAGTAACTTTATATTTAAATTGTTGTGGCACTCATCAACGTCAAATCTTGCGATCAGCTCATCTTCAACCGGCATATTTTGCGAGGTTATCGTTGTCAGGTCACCAGGTAAAGTGAGCTCGCCCTCTGTGGGTACACTGTGTGAGGTCACCTCACGTGAGGTCATGTAATTCACCCCCAAACGTAATACCCCTTCTCTTAACTGCCTTTTTAGCCTATCAAAGTTTGCCCTTCTGAAATATGGCACCGAATATTACAAAAATAGTGAAGAAAATAGATTAAGCAAAATAGAAGAGACTAGTAATAATGTTAGTAAGCAAATAAACAGGCTAAAGCCTAATAAGTCACCAGCTCCCGATGAGATATTTGGCAGAGTATTAAAGGAAGGTAAAGAAAAGCTTAGTATGCCCTTAGCAAATTTGTGTAACATGTCTTTAAAAACGGGTGTAGTACTAGAATCCTAGAGGATAGCGAATGTAATACCGATTTTCAAGAAGGGAGATAGATTACCATCCTTTAACTACCGCCCAATCAGTTTAACATAAATTTTAGGCAAAATACTGGAAGCAATAATTTCAAACTCTATTCGAAGTCACCTGGAGAAGCACAAGTTGAGCAACGATTCCCAACATGGCTTCACAAGCGGGCGTTCATGTCTAACTTAACTATTATCATTATTTTCAGCTGTTTTCGAATCAGTGGACGACAGGCACGACTATGATGTGGTATATCTTGACTTTAGCAAAGCCCTCGACAGAGTCCCCCACGAAAGACTAAGAAGAAAAGTGGAGGCTCATGGCATTGAAGGATATATTATAAAATGGATTAGGGCGTGGTTACAGGACAGGGAACAGCGAGTAAGCATTAACGGCACTAAATCCGATTGGAGTAACGTCACTAGTGGGGTATCCCGAGGCTCAGCACTTGGACCATTATTATTTAATATATATATAAACGACATAGATATCGGTGTAGACAGCAATATAAGTAAACTTGCTGATGACACTAAAATAGGGCCTATAATTAAATCTGACAAGGCCTCAGCGAAACTACAGGAAGATTGAAAAAAAAATTTCTAATGGTCTGAAATATGGCAGATGAAATTCAATGGGGACAAATGTAAAGTACATAGTTTAGGAGATGTAAACAGAGCAACCAGATACCAGATGAACAACGATATTATAGAGAAATCTGACTGAGAAACATTTAGGAGTAATAAGAACATGAGGACATAATAATGGAGGAAACTGCAGCGGGCCTATTGGCCCATACTGGGCAGCGCCATTCCACCCAACCCCTACTGCTCTCATGTATCCATCCAACTTATGTTTGAAGCTATCCAGCGTATTCGAGTTAATGATCATGTTTGGTAACTTGTTCCACTCGTCCACTACTCTATTTCCAAACCAAGGTTTACCTATTTCTCGCCTAAATCTAAATTTGACTAATTTAAAACCATTGTTACGAGTTCGCTCTTGGTTGGATAGTTTGAGTACCTTTATGATGTCCCCTTTGTTTAGCCCTGACTTCCATTAATACACCTCTATCATATCGCCCCTCACTCTACGTCTCTCGTGGGAGTGCAAATTAAGATCATAAGACCATAAGAATGGAGGAAACTGCAGCGGGCCTATTGACCCATACTAGGCAGTCCCGTTTATACCCAACCCCTATTGCTCATATAAGGTTCCTAATGCCCGGGATTAGTCTTGTCATTTTGTACCCCAGATCTGGCAGTATAAATTGGTGGCTATAGCGGTGGGATGGTTTTTAATCATTGATCAAATCCGAGGGAATTGAAGCTGTGATTTAAGTTGCAGAAAAAGAACAATAATAGAGAAATAAGGTAAGGGTGGTGTAGGTGTTGAAAAAAAAAAAAAAAAACCCGCCCCCTTACACAGGTGGAAATGTGAGCTGTAATAACCATTTCTCCGTGCATCTACCTAACCATGTCACTGTGGCTAATGAATATTTCAGAGGGCTAATAATCTTGTAATGGAAATGATTTTCCAGTGTACAGTATAGTGTAATTCTGTGCAAAATTTTTTTTTGAGGTTACGGAGATGTTAAAAACAGTTCGTGGCAAATACGCGGCAAATACCTTACACGAAGTTAGGTTAGAACAATTGCCTCGAGAAAAATTAGAAATCTGTTTTAAAGTAAAGTGTACAGTAAAATGTATTGAAAAGTGTCTGAAAATGTCTGAAAACAGTGGTTAGCTACCTAATTTTTTTTTGCAGTCTTTTGTGAAATCTCAGAAAAGTGTTGGTTGTATGCCAAGGCAAATTTTTTTTGGGTGCCTTTCTGCACTGGTACCATAGCAATTATGTGATCACTCGAGTTAATGCTTTGTTATTTACAGACAATGAGGGACATTGATCATGTGCCGTGTTACGAGTGTTGTGGACAGTGTCGATTTCTGAGTATACCGGAAGGCCATAATTATATCCAGGTTATGTAACAGTGTTATTTGTAATTGACATAATATGGGTGTAGTTGTCTTAACTTTAATTGGAAGTGTTTTAGTTATAAGTTGAGGTCAGAATTGGGCAAGTGAAGTTATTTGTATAACCTGTGTTATGTTAGGTACCTGAGTGTTTTGTATTTTTTGTATTGTTTCTATTCGTATGATTTTTAGTGCAAAGGGAATTAGTTCTAGCAGTGCAGACTGACTGGCATGGTCAGTAAGTGTGTTTTATGTTTAGATGAGAGCTAATACATGTATAATTTCAGCAATTGCGTTGAGGGGTTGAGGACTATGTGGTGATATGGACATCTGTGAAAGAATGCAATCTTTGAAAATTTATTGTAGAAAATACATGTAAGGACTCCCAAGTGTGAGTACAACAGAGTACATTGTGAAGTAATAAGTGTTAAAATCATGGCAATTGAAAAGTCATTCAATACTTGTTGAGTACCGAAGGGACAGTCTCGTAAAGTATTACCATATTACCACTAATTTTTTTTGTGAGCGTGACTCAGTTATGTGTCAGATTTTTTTTTTGGGTTGTTGACTTCGTCAGTCGTACTGAAGTCACCCTAATATTATAAATCCCAGTTCTTATGAACTGAAGTCCGGAAATCCAGTTACTGCCTATGTTGTTGAAAGAAAAATCTCAGTTTATGTGTGTCAAAAGTTTGTGGGTTGTTGACTTCATCAGTCGTACTGAAGTCACCCCAACATTATAAATCCCAGTTCTTATGAACTGAAGTCCGGAGATCCAGTTGCTGCCTATGTTGTCGAAAGAAAAAATCTCAGTTTATGTGTGTCGGAAGTTTGGTTTGGGTTGTTGACTCGCTCCGGGTGAGGGAGTCACCCCGACTTTCAAATACCAGTTCTTTTGAACTGTGAGATAGAAAATACGGGTTTTGTGTTATGAACCCCAATGTGTATGTCTAGAACCATGGTTTTGTGTTGAAAAGGTGAATTATTATTGAAAGGCAGTAGTAATCTGAGGAAGTGTCTGATGTAACTAATTCCCCATTCATAGACAAGAATTTAAATTCCTTAGGATATGTACTTTTATGCAGAGAACTTTTGTGGTAGATGTAATGTCAGAGGCACTGTTTATGTGTTAGTGCCAAAATATGTTGAGGTATTATGCTGATGAACTGAAAGGGGAATGTTCCCCATACTATATTGTACGGAAATAAGAATTGATAAGTTGTTGCAGGTATAGGTAGCGGAGACTCGAGTATGAAACGTTTAAGTCTCCTTAAGTTTTGTTTTATGTATTAAGGTACTGTAATCACGAACTGTTAAGATATGTCGAATGTATGTGCACTACCGCGTTAGTGCTTTTGCCTATTATTTCGCATAATATGAATCCTTGGAAGGGGAAGGCTATGTACTGCGCAACTCATTGCCATTCCTAAAAACCCATTTAATTCATATTACGCTACATAGTATTCAAATCCACCGCGCTTGTAGAATCTCAGGAGCGTTTTACCCTCAGGATCACTCTCAGTAAGCCCCGCCTTCGAACACAGTTGTCACTACTTTTATTGCACTCTCTACTGGCCAACGCAACCTTGAATTAGTCTGTTTAAATCAACCCAAGTAATTTGCCAGACCTTTGTCAAAAGAGGGTCATCTTTGAATGAGTAACAGTTAGTTTGTTTGTGATTATTGTCATTGCGTGAGTAGCGATCACTGGCAACTCAGGGGTATATAAGCTCGAGATGGCGAGGCATCAGCGTTCCCTGACGCTGATTCACGTTTGTCTCCAGGTATGTTGTTTCCTAGCCATTCAGTTAATTCAGTCAATTGTAGTGATTATCGGTGTTCACCAGTGTTCATGATTTAACAGTTGAATTGTCATTCACCCAGTGTAGAAGTAATATAACGTAAATACGTCTGTCGTCTAGACAAGAGAGTTGGTTGGTGTTGTCATGTTTCTCAGTTCCCTGACGCTGATTCACGTTTGTCTCCAGATCGAGGTTGGGCTTAATTGAAACCCACCGGTCGCTCGGAGCCGGTGGATACCCAGCAGTGGTCAATATAGGAGTGATGGCGCTGATTCGTCATGATTAATCGGCACTACTCTACCTCGTGGGCCGATGACCCCAGACCCATCTCGGGTCGGAGTGTAACCGACCACAACAACAGTTGTTAGAGGCGCCAGTGCTATACCCTGGGACAGGCCTTGGAATTATGGTCCACAGTGTGGTTGTATGTGTTTTTACCAGTGTGTTTTATAAGAAATAAATCAATGAAGACATGTTATGGTTTCACCCTTCTTTACCCTTATCGATCTGATCAATGGAATACCTAGCCCAATGCCTAGTCCACTCTGCCCGCTACCTAACGAGCTACATGCTGTCCAGAGGGGGTCTGGTGGCAGCGACCCTTAGAAATTAAGATTAGAGTTAAGTTATCCCCTTAAATTTAGTGACCCCAGATCTGGCAGTATAATTTTCCTCTGAATTCTTTCTAAGGATTCTATATCCATTCTGGTTGGGACCCCAGAAAGATACAAAGCCTTGGAGGATAAGTAAAAACAGCCCAGGAATCCTTAGAGTGGAGGACTGTGGTCGCCAATCCTCAGATATGAGGACGCTACTCTGATTAAATTTAACCTAGTCTAACCTAACTTAACCTAACCTAACCTAACCTAACAAAAGAAATGTGACCTGTAAGAAAACAGAGAAGAGAAAATTAAGAATAAAAGACTTAGGATAATGAATGAATGAATGAAAGAGAAAGAGAAAGAAAAGAGGCAGGAATGAATCAATGTGAATATGAGAAAGAGAGAAAGGCAGAGACCTTGGAAACATGAATGACTCATACGCTTTGTTAAAGAGAGAGAGAGAACGACGAGAGAGAGAGCACGGAACACAATAGGCCTTTCTCTAGCAATGACTTAAGTACTCTAGATTACCTTCCCTGGAGGCGAGAGGCAGCATTACGCCTAAGTTCCTGTCACAATGAATTAGGTAATTTACCAACCTAATGGACCTTTAAATTAGGGAATGGGAAGCCCAGTGTCTACTGAAACCTGACCATTTACTATTTTGATAAATGTAAAACTAATCATTTCATAACCGAATATGTGGTGGGTCAGGTGTAGTAAATGTGGTGGATGAGGTGTGGTAAATATAGTGAGTCAGTTGTGGTAAAAAATGTGAGTCAGTTGTGGTAAAAAATATGAGTCAGTTGTGATAAAAAATGTGAGTCAGTTGTGGTAAAAAATGTGAGTCAGTTGTGATAAAAAATGTGAGTCAGTTGTGGTAAAAAATGTGAGTCAGTTGTGATAAAAAATGTGAGTCAGGTGTGGTAAATATAGTGAATCAGGTTTTAACAATAAAATATTTTGTATTCCATTTTATTTTTTATATCCGATTTCTTATTTCGTTCTTTTTATTTACTTAATTTTACTCTTTATTTATTCACTAATTCTCTTTTATTCTGTTCTTTCTCTGTTCTTTATACTACTCAAATGTTGGATTTGGAGGGAAGAGCGACAGAGAGAGGGGGGGGAGACTTGTTTATGGTTGAGAGGAGGCGGGGGTTTGCCTGGGGTCACTCCTCCCACCAGATGGGCAATCTTATATGAGGGGAGAGCGAGAGAGGATAACTGAGGTGATAGTTTATATCATTTTTGATAGTTCACAGTATCACTGCATAACAGCAAAGACAAGTATGACAATGTTTTACTTAACATGTTCCAGCCCTTATTAATTAATAGTATATAAATATGGGCTAAGGACATATATTCATTATATACATTCTATCACCCAGACTATTGAGCATACAGCTACATTAAGCATCTGTTCTGTCACACCTCCTAGGGTGGACAGCACATAAACATTTGGTCGTTTCACACAGATTCAGGTTACAACCCATAAATATAAGTCCCCAGGCCTCCTTGTGAGAGTAGGCCTGTGGAGTGTAGCCTCTTATCTCTGAGTTGACGTATAGAGTACCTTCCCATTATAACCAGACAGAGAGAGGTTCGCCTAGTTCACAGTTCACAGCCAGACACCGTACCAAAGAGACGTGTGTGAGCATAGCTCCCAAGGCTGTATCTCTCTCTAATTATATCAGCTAATTACAAGCTAATAGCTAATGCTCAGTAGCCTGCCAACAAACAATTCTGTAACTACCAGAGCATCCAATATAACTAGAAAATCATCATGTGTGTTTACATTAAACCAAGGAACCACAAATGAAGATAACAGAACCTGTGTACATTTGTGTATACTTACAAGCAAAGATAATTACAAGTGTAACCCAGGTGGGCTGGGACGACTCAACGACTCAAAACTACGAATGTATCAAAGGTGACACGCCGTGAGACTACCTATTATCTCACCCAGCTTCATCAAAGGTACCAGCGACTACCCTACATTCATTCAGGCAAGTGTTAACAAGTGAGATCGTTTGATATCAAACCCCGGCCCAAACAAACACCAAAGGGTGGGGGGGAGGGGGGATTTATAACACTTCTTAGCGATTTTTTTTTATTGAACAACTTCTAAAATAATATAAACTATCACCTCAGTTATCCTCTCTCGCTCTCCCCTCATATAAGATTACCCCTCTGGTGGGAGGAGTGACCACAGGCAAACCCCCGCCTCCTCTCAACCATAAACAAGTCTTCCCCCCACTCTCTCTGTCGCTCCTCCCTCCACCTCCAACATCTGAATTGAATTGAATTGAAACAGTTTATTTAGCCAGAAAAACACAGATACAGAGTGGATAATAACAACAATATTAACATGGCTGAGCCAGTTGAAAACCTGAGCTCTCTTTTAGGCACATGATATATACTATACATTAATCTCAAGGAAGTATTATGTAACATTTAGTATCATCTGGAATAGTACAACAGCATGGTGGTAATAAGAACGTCTCATATGTTACCACGGTTATCACTTCAATATTTATTAATTTTATTTATTTATTATTTTTTTTTTTTGTATTAGCCCTTGTCTTATGGCAATAACAATTATATAAATTTGGATTAATGCATATAGTTTATATAATGCAATCACCCTACTATAATTTTCCATAAGTTGTGAGGTGGCATGTGCTGTTCATGTGAGGGGAAATTCCTTTATTAGTAGGCTGACCTTGAGATTGTAGGGTTAGCCCGGCCTCTCCTTCAGAGACACCTCCCCTCACAGGCACGAGTCCTGAGTCCCCAGGACACCAGTCGACACCTGAGTCTCACGAGAATCGGACGGGTGACTTAACTCAGTCAAGCTGAGCCCTGTCCTTAACTAACACCCACAGCTTACAGTGTTAATTACGGTGCTTTTACTCATAGCCTGTGACCTTTATAGTTTATCAATAAATGGAGAAAAGACCATTTTGGGTTTGTAACTTAACCCCTAGTAGCATGGTGGTAATAAAAACATCTCATAATGTTACCACGGTTATCACTTCAATATTTATTAATTCCATTTATTTATTATTTTTTTAAGTTGATTTATTTTAATTTGTTTATAAATAAATAAATAAATATATATATATATATATATATATATATATATATATATATATATATATATATGTGTGTGTATATATATATATATATATATATATATATATATATATATATATATATATATATATATATAAATTACAATGGAATTAAAAAAACATAAGTGTAATGGGGGAGCAGTACAACCTGGGTTGTACAATAATAAGGTTGAACAAGAGGACAGAGCTGACAGGATTATGTCTAGTTGGCAATTATGTTTATTTCAATGATAATTACTTATCTGTTTAAATGATAATTTCCGATAAAACGGTTTTGATGGTACAATAAAAGCAGGTACTGTAAATATAATAGGTGTTACAAGAAATATTAATGCTTAGACAATAGATATTTTTTAAGACATGTATTAAAGGAAGGGAGCATAGTCTTTGCTCGGATGGGTGGGGGTAAGTTGTTCCACACCTTCACACCATGATATTTTGTGGAGGTCTGGGACTGAGAGGAGCGCATGGAGGTGGTCTTAGTAGCTCTGGGTGCCCTAAGTTGTATCTCTGATTACTACGGAACTGGAAATAATTATTGTCAAGCAAGTGATTAATAGATTTGTAAACAAAGAGGGCACAGCAGTAGGTGTTAATATCTTCGAATTTTAAAAATCTCAATATGGCAAATTTTTCGTTTGTGTGATCTGTTTGTTTTTCAAGTAGGTCATTGTCCGTACAACTCTCTTTTGTGCAGTAACCACAGATTGTGTTTTTGAAGAGCCAGAGGCCCCCCATAGTGTGTGACAGTGTATCAGGTATTGGTAAACAAGATCATGATAGATAGATTTCATTGCTGTGAGAGTGAATGACTGTCGAGTGTGATACATGATACCGCACTGTTTATTGACTTTACTGTGAATGGCTTGTATGTGGATTCTCCAGTTAAATTTCTCATCAACAATAACTCCGAGGAATTTAGTATTTTGTTCGCGTTTGAGGACTGTATTACCAAGGTATAGGGGGTCAAAGTCTGGGGGTAAGTTGTTCCTTTTGTGAAAGATCGTGTAGTTGGTTTTCTCAAGGTTTAAGGTCGGTTTATTACGTATTACCCAGGTCCTGCCTTTAGTTAATTCAGTGTGCATAGTTCTCATCAAGGAATGGAAGTTTGAGTTGCTGGCATAGAGATTACTATCGTCTGCAAATAAGTTGCATTTTATGAGTGTGCTGGCGTGGACTATGTCGTTAATGTACAACTAAAGCAGTACTGGACCGAGAATGAACCCTTGGGGGACGCCATACAAGATTGGCGAGGAGTCAGATTGGTGATTATTATAGCAGACACAAGTGATCTTGGGCCCTACGTGTCCGGTGGTACAGTTTACCAAAGCGTGAAAGTTCGAACGCTCGTGCTTGGCTAGCATGCAACCACTGTCCGGCTGACAGCAAACAGCGACATCGTTTTCCAGATGTTCGTGGTTGTTGTATTCATGGTCGTGGTTGTTATAATCATATTCGTGGTTGTTACAATCATGGTCGTGGTTGTTATAATCATGGTCGTGGTTGTTGTAATCATAGTCGTGGTTGTTATAATCATGGTCGTGGTTGTTATAATCATAGTCGTGGTTGTTATAATCATGGTCGTGGTTGTTATAATCATGGTCGTGGTTTATAATCATGGTCGTGGGTGTTATAATCATGGTCGTGGGTGTTATAATCATGGTCGTGGGTGTTATAATCATGGTCGTGGTTGATATAATCATGCTCGTGGTCGCTATAATCATGGTCGTGGTTGTTATAATCATATTCGTGGTTGTTACAATCATGGTCGTGGTTGTTATAATCATGGTCGTGGTTGTTATAATCATGGTCGTTGTTGTTATAATCATAGTCGTGGTTGTTCTAGTCATGGTCGTGGTTGTTATAATCATGGTCGTGGTTGTTATAATCATGGTCGTGGTTGTTATAATCATGGTCGTGGTTGTTTTAATCATGGTCGTGGTTGTAATAATCATGGTCCTGGTTGCTATAATCATGGTCCTGGTTGTTATAATCATGGTTGTGGTTATTATAATCATGGTCCTGATTTTTATAATCATGGTCCTGGTTTTTATAATCATGGTCCTGGCTGTTATAATCATGGTTGTGGTTATTATAATCATGGTCCTGGTTGTTATAATCATGGTCCTGGTTGTTATAATCATGGTTGTGGTTATTATAATCATGGTCCTGGTTTTTATAATCATGGTCTTCGTTGTTATAATCATGGTCGTGATTGTTACAATAAGGGTCATACCTGAGACTAACACAGCTAGAATAAACCCCACACCTTATCTTTAATCTCAATAAGCCCAGATTAACCTCACCTAATCAACTGGATTGGAGACCATTAAGATTGCACCACCAATACCGATACATTTCACACTGGATTAATAAAAAAACAATCATATTTCCAATAGCTAATGTCTTACGGATATCTTATCAGGTTGTGAGTCTTACATGTCTATATAATTATGTTTTATTCTTACAAATATTTATAGTTCGGTGTGTATTGTATTGTATGGTATGGTATTGTATGGCATTGTATGGTATTGTACTGTATTGTATCCGGCTGAGAGCGTACAGCTAATGAGGGTGCGGCAAGTCCGTAGACTTGCATGGTTAATTAGAGTGCGCCAAGTCCGTAGACTTGCATGGTTAATTAGAGTGCGCCAAGTCCGTAGACTTGCATCGTTTTCCATCGTAAATAAAATGGATAATTAATGCCTTCCTAAAGAAACCATCGACATGGGACCAGGTTTGTTCCACTCTACGAATTTTTTGTCGATTTTTCCACCAAGTTTGATGAGAAACGATTGTGCCGTTTCGGCTGCCCAGAACTGACAGACAGACAGACAGACAGACAGCTAGTCCTATAGTTTATTAGATACTGCATCCTGTTGGACAGATATGAGGTATACCAATTGTGGGACAGGCCCCTAACGCCGTAATGTTCAAGCTTTGAAAGGAGGATGGTTTGGTCGACAGTACTGCATCGAAGGCTTTAGAGAGGTCCAAGAATATGTCGACTGTAAACTAATTGTCATCAAAGGAATTTAAGATGTCATTATTAAAGGATAGCAGAGCTCTCTCAGTCGAACCTTCTAGCTCTAAATCCAAACTGGGAGTCTGTAAAGATGCTATTGGCATTGCAGAAGGAATTTAGTCTACTACATGCCTAGCTTCTCCAGTATCTTACTCAAGGCTGGGAGGACTGATATGGGGCGGTAATTCTTGAAGAGACCTTTGTCCCCAGATTTTTTATATGCTGGGTGAACTTTAGCAATTTTCAGTTTATCCGGAAAGACACCGCTAGTGAAGGAGGAGTTACAAATGTGTAGAAGAACAGGTAGTAATAAGTGGGCTACTTTCTTAATGATACTCATTAGTATATTGTCTTCGCCTGCTGCTGCATCTTTGGACATTTCTATGATGGCCAGTAATTCATCTACTGTGACAGGGAATAAGAACAGCTCATTTTGCTGTCTGTTTTGCAGGTAGGCTCTTAATTCCTCATGGTGATCAGGGATGCTCTCTGCAAGATTTCAGCCAAATTTAATAAAATATTCATTGAAGTGGTTGGCAATGGGGGAGGGTTCCGATACAACTGAATCATTTATTATAAAAGCTGAGTGGGGGGCCGAAGGCTGAGTGTTCCTGTTCTGAATAGAATTTGTGACATTCCAAGTCTTCTTACTGTCGCCTGATGCTGACTGGAGCTTATTTGTATAATATTAACGTCTGGCATTTCTAACCGCTTGAGTTACTCCGGTAAGCATCAACGAAAGTTATGGGTCTTTTTGTAAATTTCCTTTGGAGTTTGTGTTTTTCTTTTATCATTATCTTAATTTCGCTCGTGATATAGGGTTTGGAAATGGATACAGCTTTCACTGACTTAGTCTTGAGCGGGAAGCATTTATCAAAGCAAGCATTGAAGATGCAAGAGAAGTTGCAGCATTTCACGTTAGAGTTGTCGGAGGCATAGAGAAGATCCCAGTTAGCATTCATTAGGTTGTTTTCAAAAAGGAGCATGTTATCGGTGCAGTAGTCTTTGTAATGGATTGAAATTCTACTAGACCTTTCAGGTCTTGTGGCTGTTTTATACATGGTCAAAACTGGGAAGTGATCTGAGATATTGTTATAAATAATTCCACTTGCAAAATTGTTAGGAGTGTTGTTAGTCCAGATATGATCTATCACAGTGGCAGAGGTGGCAGTTACTCCAATGGGTTCGGTTACAGTGTTGAAGAAGAGTTTAGAATGACAGGTAGCAAGAAGGTCTAATACTGAGGTGTCGGTTTCTGATTTTAATAGATCAAGGTTGAAATCTCCTGTAATGTAGCAACGTTTCCTCTCTGAACTTATGATAGAGATAAGCTCCGAATATTTATCAAGAAAATTGCTTACATTAGTGTGGGGTCTTCTGTAGATTACTCCTACTAGGATATTTCGTGTGTCGTTACGTAATTCATGGAAAAAACTCTCCATGTACTCAGGAGTATAAAGAACAGAGAATGAACAGAAGAAAAGAGAATTAGTGAATAAGTAAAGAGAAAAATTAAGTAAATAAAAAGAACCAAATCAGAAATAAGAAATAAATAAAAGGGAATACAAAATATTTTATTGTTACAACCTGACTCAGTACATTTACCACACCTGACTCATTTTTTACCACAACTGACTCACTATATTTACCACACCTGACCCACCACGTTTACTACACCTGACCCACCACAAATTCGGTTATAAAATTATTAGTTTTACATCTATCAAAATAGTAAATGATCAGCTTTCAGTAGACACTGGGCTTCCCTCTCCCTAATTTAAAGGTCCATTAGGTTGGTAAATTACCTAATTCATTGTGACAGGAACTTAGGCGTAATGCTGCCTCTCGCCTCCAGTTTATGTACAGTGGGTTAACATATTTGGGTTCTATTTGGAGAGAGAGAGAGAGAGAGAGAGAGAGACTGTGTAATATGTGGGGGAAGGTAATCTACTGTGCTTAAGTAATTGATAGAGAAAGGCCTATTGTGTTCTTTGCTCTCTCTATATATATCTCCTTCTCTCTCTCTCGCTCTCTCTCTCTTTACTACAGCATATTATTCATTCATGTTTCCAAGGTCTCTCCCTTTCTCTCTCTCTCATATTCACATTGATTCATTCCTGCCTCTTTTCTTTCTCTTTCATTCATTTATTCATTATCATAAGTCTTTTATTCCTATATTTCTCTTCTCTGATTTCTTACATATCACAATACTTTTGTTAGGTTAGGTTAGGTTAGGTTAAATTTAATCAGAGTAGCGTCCTCATATCTGAGGATTGGCGACCACAGTCCTCCACTCTAAGGGTTCCCGGGCTGTTTTTACCAAGGCTTTGTATCTCTCTGAGCCTTCTGCGCCAGACTCGCGGAAGTGCTATCCGAACAGAAGCAGCATCCCTATTGAGATTGACAGTTATTCAAAACAATAAACCCATCAATTTCTGGATCTTTTGATCACAATCTTATTTCTATCAAATCAAACTGGGCATGACCACCTCCCCCGCCCTCCCTCTAAATGCCCGCTAAGGCACTATCTGAGGGCACACTGGCAATCCTTGCGATAATTCCTCTCCGACTGTCCTTGGGATGAATGTTGCTTTTCCACTCGAGACGCCTCGGTATGTGCTGACAGCATTGCTGGGGTTATACAGAGCGGTATGAGTGCATTTATCCCATCTTCTACCAAATATTTCACATTACAATCATGGTTTGATCGCTCCTGTTCTCTTGCATGTAGGTAGAGAAATAGGGAGTATCAAGTTATGAACCTATCTCCTTCTCCTGTTACCCACTCTTCTTTCATTACTTCTAGGAATCATAGTAAGGCTATTCTTCGTACGGCCAAGCGGGTTTTACAAAAAGAAAGACCGCTGACCTGACTAATTCTTCTTCTAGTAAATCCTTCTGGTCCTTTACCAAAAACATCTGTAATAACTTTTGCACTCCCTCTTTTTCTCCTCTCTTCCGCCCTGATAACTCTACAGTCAAATCTCCCCCTGATAAAGCCAATCTCTTTGGCACCTTATTCGCTTCTAACTCCACCTTAGACGAATCCAACTCTATCTCTCCTACCCCTACTCCTCCTACTAAACCCATGCACTTTCCTATAATCTCCACTCGTAGGGTTTCAAGTGTGTGTTATCAAGGTTGGATGTGAGTAAGCAGAATGGACCGGACGGAATATCCCCTCGTGTTCTGAGGGAGTGTGCTGAAATTCTGGCCACTGTGCTTGCTCGCCTCTTTCACCTTTGCCGCAAAACCTCTTGGAAGCATGCCTCGGTTCAGCCCATTTCGAAGAAGGGTAACCATTCCAATCCCTCTAACTATCGCCCCATTACCCTAACTTCGAAACTCTCTTAAACTCACATTTTCCCCATCACCTTGAACGTCTTTCTCTTTTGTCGGATCAACAGTATGGCGAGATCTTCTGGTGATCTGCTCTCCTACTGCACCCATCTTTGAATTTGATTAAGGGAGCTAAGTTGTTAAGTTTTGACAGGAAAGCTTTTAGGTCCTCATTACTTGGCCAGAGACATAATACATCATCTACATATCTAAACCAGACTGCTGAAGGTGGTAAAATATTACTTAATAGTTTCTTTTCAAAGAATTCCTGCCACAACTTAACAACTTAGCCCCCTCGATCAAATTCACTGTGGAATTAGAGCATGACTTTAAATTGCCTTTCCTAGACTGTCTGATCCACAGAATAGGTAACACCTTTAAGTTCAGTATTTATAGGAAACCTACTAATGTGTGTTCATGCATTCATTATTATTCTGTCCACCATAATAGAGTCAAACAGTCAGTATGTTCATCAATGTTTTTACGTGCTTTGAGAATTTGCAGCCCAGAATTCATTGATGAGGAATATAAATATATCTATAATATTGGCTTGAAACTTAAGTACCCTAGATCTTTAATAGACAACTGCCTTAACATTACTAAGAAATCTTTCTATAGAACCGATCCCAAGCCCACCCATGACCATAAGAATCTCTTAGTATTACCATTTCACAAAAATTTCTCTCAAATTCCTTTACAACTAAAAACCTAGAACGTCAATGTGGCATTTAAAAACTCATGCACTGTTAAACAAACGTTAATCAAGAACTACCCCAACAATACAAGTGGCTGCATTTATAAGCTTCCTTGCAAGGAATGTAATATGTTTTACTTAGGCCAGACAGGTAAAGATCTTGTTACTAGACTTAAACAACATAAATATAGTGTTAGGACAGGCAAGGAATCCAATGCTCTGTTTGTTCATTTGAGGGATAATAAGCATTGCATTGACTGGGATAATGCCTCCTCGATATTACCTTGTAATTCAATTGACAGTAGGAACATTATAGAATCTAGTCTCATTAAACATACCGGAGCAGTCAACATGAATTTGAGTAATGGTATGTACAGACTGGACAATTTTGTAATTAAGAAGATTTGTAACCAGGTGAGAAGGTTGGGTCAACTTACACTCTGACCTGACTACCGACCGCTGCGGTGCTTTTTAAGATTATTAAGGTCATTACTAGGCTTAGGATAATTATGCATTTGCATATGTGCATATGCAAATGCATATTTAAGCCATTTTTGAGCTAAGGTGCATATTCATATTTTTTTGTTTTATAAGGCATATATTTGGAAAATTCCAAAATATTATAAAACATTCTTCAACCTCAAGGGTCAAAAAATTCGCGAGCATAATAGCAACGCTGGGTCAGAAATTACTGATATTTGAAATATAATAAATGTCCATTTTGTTGCACTAATACAAAATCGAAAATACGCGATTTTGTTTTAGCGTCATAATATCCAAAAGGAACATACTTAAGTGACGTTTATATAGCTCAACATTAGGCTGTGGTTAGCTAGGCCGTGATTGGCTGGTCAGTGGACATGAACTGTACGTGATGGGTTCGTGTTCAGCCAGGCAGGATATGGATGCACGGGCTCCATTAGTTGCCTCCTGACACTCTTTTGTTCTTCGGTTTTCTTAAAAGGAAAATACTTTTTTCAGCATTGTTCAATAAATTACTTTATGTTAGTATATTGGGTTTTGCATTTAATCCTTCTTTAAAAAATCCAACTTCGGCGACATCCTGTCTGGGAAAGTATATTTACTGAGAAAATGTACAGAAAGGAGTTATTAACTTAGTAGTTATTATTTATTAACATATTTTAAAGTGCATATTTAAGTGCATATTTTCTCAGTTTTTACTGCATATTTGCATGCATATTTAGCCATTCTTAAATGCATAATTATCCTAAGCCTAGTCATTACCTAATACCTGACCATTGTACACCTGATCTCACCCTCCTCTGTATATATATATATTATATATATATATATATATATATATATATATATATATATATATATATATATATATATATATATATATATATATATATATATATGCCATGTTTTGTACTTCTCCTTAGTCTGTACTCACCCCTGAAGATGTAAATTACACGAAAGCGCTTGGGAACTTCGTGTTTTCTTCTTTCCTTGTGGCATATACCTGGATCACGCGCACCCACATTGATTTACTTGCATATATATATATATATATATATATATATATATATATATATATATATATATATATATATATATATATATATGTCTGTGTGTGCGTTTGTTTGTGATTTTGTGTGTATGTGTGTCTGCACGAGAATCTCGGAAACTACTTTACCGATGTGTAGTGATGATGGATGGTGTTATATGTAGTGATGTGTAGTGATGATGGATGGTGTTCTATATGGTGATGATGGATGATGATGTTATATGTAGTGATGATGGGTGGTGTTAGATGTAGTGATGATGGATGTTGTTATATGTTATATGGGTGGTTCACTACAATCCTCTTTTGAGTAAACATTCAATGCGCACATCAATGTGGGGTTCTGTAATTCAGTCAAGTCCATCAAGTATGTTTGCAGATACGTCAACAAAGGCTTTGACCAAGCGATCTTTGCATTGGAAAAGGATGGAAATCATGATGAGGTGACACAGTTTCAGCAGGGCCGTTATATATGCAGCAATGAAACCCTATGGAGAATTTTTAGTTTTCCCATACACGAACTATGTCCAACAGTAGTTCATCTGGCTGTTCACCTGAAAAATGGACAAAGAGTCTACTTCACAGAAGTCTCTACAAAATCAAATGGCAAATCCTGCTGATACGACTCTCACTGCAATCTTTAAGCTTTCACAGGAAGATGAGTTTGCTCAAATACTCCTGTATGTTGACGTACCCAAGTTCTACATATGGCAGGCTTCAATGAAAAAGTTCCAGAGAAGAGCTCAAGGATCCGATGTTGAAGGATATCTAGGGATAAAGTCGGGCAATGCTTTGGGACGTGTCTACACCGTTAATGCTTACTCGTTGTTTCCTGCCCAGATCCATTTTAGAATATCTCCTCCAATGCCACGAGCCTCCATTTTTCGTATTAGTCTGTCGTGGGGGACTCTGTCGAAGGCTTTGCTAAAGTCGAGGCATACCACATCATAATCGTGCCCGCCATTCACTGATTCGAAAACAGTTGAAAAGAATGTTATTAGATTATTCAGACATGGACGCCCACTTGTGAATCTATGTTGGGTGATTTTGAATAGAGTTTGAAATTATTGCTTCCAACTATTTACCTACAATTGATTTTAAACTGGTTGGACGGTTGTAATTGGTGAATACTGAGTTTTATTTCTATTGAATTTTACCAAGTTCGTACCTCCCCATTCAAAGATGCTGCACAGATCCGCATTGAAACAGATCTAGTTTGAGAGGTAGGGATTATGGGGAAACTTTCGTCGTGGCCCATGACATCTCCAAAGCATTTGACAGGGTATGGCACAACTTCTTTGCTTTCTAAACTTCCCTCTTTTGGTTTCTCCCCTCACTTTGTTTTCTAATCTCTAGCTTCCTTGAGAACCGATCCATGGCAGTTGTTGTCGATGGATCGATCTCTCGCTCTTTCTCCACCAATAGTGGTGTCCCACAGGGTTCTGTTCTTTCACCTAGTCTCTTCCTTCTGTTTATCAATGATTTACTTCATGCTACAACAAATTCTATCAGTTCTTACGCTGATGATTCTACTCTTCACTCTTCTTCACAGTTTCCCCTTCCTCCTAACTCTCAAACTAGATCTGTTTCAATGCTGATCTGTGCAGCATCTTTGAATGGGGAGGTACAAACTTGGTAAAATTCAATAGAAATAAAACTCAGTATTTGCCAATTACACTTTCTAAATTAGATGATCTCTCACCAATTACATTTCAGGACGCTATCATTTCCTCCAATATGTACTGGAAATCACACATCCTTAAAATAGCTAAAGCTGCCTCCCGAAAGTTGGGAATGCTGTACAGATGCCGTAGCTACTTCACTCCTGAGCAGATGCCCCAAGTATATAAGGGATTCATTCGTCCTAACTTGGAGTACTGCTCTCATATGTGGGGTGGCTCTTCTTCTTTCCAATTAGATAGGATGGAATCAAAGGCATTTCGTCTTATTAACTCTCCTCCTTTAGTCGACAATCTCTCTTCCCCGCAATGTTGCTTCACTCTCTCTCTTTTACAGGTACTTTAACGGGCAATGTTCGGTGGATTTGGTATCCTGTGTACCGCCGGCAAGGCCGTGGGCTCGTTACATACGTCTTGCCCGCGGTGCCCACCGTTTCTCTGTGGATGTCGGTCACACGAGAATAACCCGTCAGAGTACATCCTTTCCTCACACAACCAAACTGTGGAATGCTCTGCCTTCTTCTGTGTTTCCATACTTATACAATCTGTCTCACTTTAAAAAGCTGGTTTTCCGGCATCTTCGTGGTGTTGATAAACACAGCATAACCTTTTTCTTCTTTATTTTAAATTTCTTTCTGTTCTTATTTCTTCGCTCCCCCAGGCCTCGTTGTGGTTCGTTTGATCTGTGCCCGGGTGAGCTAATTCCCGTAAAAAAAAAAAAAAATGGGATTCTGGTACTACACCCGTTTTTAATGACATGTTGAACAACTTTGCTAAGGGCATACTAAGCTCTTCCTTACATTCCTTTAATACTCTGGCATATCTCATCTGGAACCTGGTGACTTATTAGGCTTTAGCCTTTCTATTTGCTTATTAACATCGATGATTTTTATTTTTTTTTATTTTGCCGCTTACAGCGGCTACTTTATTGTGCACCCCACACTCATCCTGTGAGCGGTAGCGCAAAAGGATTACAGACTAGAGTTACAACGGGTTATAATAATTAACCCCCGTGGTCAGGATATTATGGCAATGAATGTAACACAGTATTTCAATTACATTATTTGTTTAGTTATATACATAAAGGGTAACTTATTCACAAATGCGTGAGTACAGGCGTGTGAGGCAGTATGTCTGGCCTCACACTTTGTTATTCACATTTGCCTGAGAAGTATTCAAGCACATTGTGTTCTTGGTTCTATACATGAGAACTGATATTGTTACTAAGTGCAAAAAAGTGGATACAATCTTAATATGTCGGCTATCTTGCCATTAGAGATGAAGTTTTGAGCCTGTCCCTAAGAGGTTCAATCTTCACACAGTCGAGGACGTAGTGTTTAAGTGTGTGGCTATATGTCTGGCCACACACTTTACATTTTGTCTTGTTTACATCTGCTTGAGTAACATACTGCCAAAGGTACTTATATCCTAACCTTAATCTAGCGGTTACAACATCTTGTAATCTAGTGATCTTGTTACTTGCTCCATATACATGTTTCACTTGATACATCTCATCATGGTAAACTATGGATCGACTAGTGCCTGTTTGCACTTGTCTACTTGTGTCAAATTCATCAATAAGTTCTTTCCTAATTACAGTTTTAAGGGTTCTTTTTGACAGACCCAAATTGTATTCAACAGTGTCTTTGTTAGACGCGAGTTTGGCGAGGGCATCAACTCGTCATGTTTTATGAGGCCTATGTGAGAGGGGATCCACAACAGTTTGATCTAGACACCCCGGTCAACAAGTTGTGCATATTTGTGTCTGGCTTGAGAGACAAGGGAGTGACAACTTGAGTTGAGGGTGTCAAGGGCAAGTAGTGAGGAGAGAGAGTCAGTGATGATGAGACTGTCAGTGACAGTGGTTTCAATGAATTTAATAGCTGTGAGTATGGGAGGTACTATATTATACCACCTGAGAAGATATTGGAAACATAATGTATTGTCACAGGGTAGACCCTGCTACCATATGGCATCACGAAAATTGTGACCACGTCCCAGGTTGTTGATCTGACTTTCTGCCTCATTTACACACAATTGCAGGGCCTCAATTGTTTCTCTTACTTAAACAATGCAGCATACATACACTGTATATCGTTTATTATTCTGGATCTTCTTTTTTTCATTTTTGTATATATAGCTAATCCCCGTAAAAAAAAACAGATAACCATTACATTCAAACTATAGCCGTCACACAAAAAAAAAAAACCGTCACATTCAAATAACATAACAGTCACACACAAATAAAATCGCCATCGCACACAAACTAGGTAGCTGTGATACACATGCAAGATAGACGTCGCACACAAATAAGATATACGTCAACACAAACAAGATAGCTGTCATACACAATCTAGATATCTGATGAACACAAATAAGATAGCCGTTACGCACAGATAATGTACGATCACACAAATAAGATTGATGTTTCACACAAAGTCGATAGCTATCACATGCAAACAAGATAACCTTCAAATGGAAACAATTTAGCCGTCACACAGAAACAAGATATCAGTCACACACAAACAGGATAGCCATCACACACAAACAGATTAGCCATAACTCATAGAGAAGATAACCATCACACACAAACAATATAGTTGTCACATACAAACAAGATAGTCGTCACCCATAACCAAGATAGCTGTCACATACAAACAAGTTGGCCGTCACACACAAACAAGATGACCATTATACACAAACAAGCATACAGTAGATGTCACACACATAAAAGATAGCCTTCACCACAAAAAATAGCCGTCACACACAAACAAAATAGCCATCATACACAAAAAAATAGCCGCCACTCACAAACAAGATAGCCGTCAAACACAAACAAGATAGCCGTTGCACACAAACAAGTTGTCCGTCACACACAAACAATATATCCATCATACACAAAAAAATTGGCCGTCACTCACAAACAAGATAGCCGTCACACACAAACAAGATAGTTGTCACACACAAACAAGATAGCCGTCACACACAAACAAGATAGCTGTCAGACACAAACAAGATAGCCGTCACACACAAACGAGATAGCTGTCACACACAAACAAGATAGCTATCACACAAACAAGATAGCCGTCACACACAAGCAAGATAGCCGTCACACACAAACAAGATAGCTGTCACACGCAAACAAGATCGCCGTCACACACAAGCAAGCTAGCTGTTTCACACAAACAAGTTTGTCGTCACCGACTTATGCACTTTCGCACTTTCATGTACCAAGCATTCACACAATAGCGATTCTTGTTTATGTGCAACAGAAACAACAGTAAAAACCCGGGGATATAAGTACAGTACAAGATAGTGTAATATGTGAAGTGCTGTACACTAAAGGCACTGGAAAATCAAAACGAACTCTACAGTATATAAAACTAAAGCAAACGTAACCATTCCCATCATGACTAGTTCTAATTAAACATAGATAACATAAATATAGCAAACTTAACCTTATCTAAACCTAACTTAAGCTAAGTAGATTTAACTTAGCCTAATGAAATCTGTCTTGACTAACCTTAACTAAACTTTACTGAATTTATCTAACTTAAACAAACCGAGCTAAACAAGTTTTAACCTTACCCTAAACTTAACCAAACAGAACTTAAGCTAACCTACCATAACATAATTCCTAAGTTAGCCTAACTAAACCTAACCCAACCAGACTTAAGCTAACCTAACTTAACGGTTTCCCCCAAGAAAGCGTCAGGATGTTTAATCATCGCTTAATATAAGCTCTCGTGGCAAATCTTCAGGTGACCGAGATTCATCTTTTGTTTTCATTCCGTACAGATGTATACAGTACAGAGCTTAGTTTGGTACTGTATTCTTTAATGTATTGAACGACGTCGTCAATATGCCAGTGGGGACATTAATCATCTCCAGGGTATGTCACATCCTGTGTAATGTACTTGTCGGATTTTGGTCATGTTTTGTGAATATACAAAGGAGGGGAGGGGAGGGGATGGGAGGAATATGTGGTTATGATCACTTCATATGAGGTGTATGAATATACTTGTAGGGCAGGAGTAAGGCGGAGGTAGGGGAGTTTGAGAGGTTAAAATCACCACAGGTGAGGTGGGGGAGAAAGTGTGGAGCACCCCCTGCTTATCAGTCAGTGTGGTGGTGTTAATGGTGTCGCCTACTGACACACACTTACACGAGCACTGATCAATACTCCACTACAGGGTGAGTTCTTCCAGTACACACCTGACCTACTACACCTGACCCACCTGAACCTTGCCAGCTAGCGTGGAGGATATCCGCTCTAATACACACTTGACCCACCTCAACCATCCAGCTAGCGTGGAGGATAGCCACTCTAGTACACACTTAACCCACCTCAACCATCCAGCTAGCGTGGAGGATCCCTGGCATTAGGAACCTTGAGTATAGAGACAAATTAAGGAAAGTGAATTTATATTCTCGTGACAGACGTAGAGTGAGGTGCTATATGATCCAGTGTATAAGTGGAAGATGGGGTCAAATAAAGGTAATATAACCAAGGTAAACTATCAAATAATGACCAAACATTTAGGAATAGATCTAAATTAGACAAAATTAGATGTAGGCAGGAATTGATGGAGGTAAACATTGGTTTGGAAATGCAGTTGTGGATGAGTGGAACAAGTTAACATACACCACCAGCAACTCGAACTCGCTGGGAAACCTCAAATATATATTGGACCGATATAATAAGAGTGATAAGGGATGGGTGTAAACAGGGCTATCTAGTATGGGGGAATGGATCAACTGTGGTTATCTTCAGTCTTATGTTCTTATGGCGGTTTAAAATTGAACAATCGCATAACACACTTCCCGTAGGTGAACACGAGTTATGGGGAACAAGAAGCTCTTCTCTCTGGTTCCTGGAACCGTGGTCAGGCAGCAGCGACACTGTTCCCTGTAAATTGAACTTGATTCTAGTGTTGGATTAAGTGTTGTGTTTACTTGGTCCCCTTGACTGTATTGCAATGTTCGTTTCGTGTGCCTGTATCTATGTATCTGTGTTGTCTGTTAGTCTTTCTGCGTGTCTGTGTTGCGTGTTAGTCTTTCCGTGTGTCTGTGTTGTCTGTTAGTCTTTCTGCGTGTCTGTGTTGCGTGTTAGTCTTTCCGTGTGTCTGTGTTGTCTGTTAGTCTTTCTGCGTGTCTGTGTTGCATGTTAGTCTTTCCGTGTGTCTGTGTTGTCTGTTAGTCTTTCTGCGTGTCTGTGCTGCATGTTAGTCTTTCCGTGTGTCTGTGTTGTTTGTTAGTCTTACTGTGTGTCTGTGCTGCATGTTAGTCTTTCCGTGTGTCTGTGTTGTCTGTTAGTCTTTCTGCGTGTCTGTGTTGCATGTTAGTCTTTCCGTGTGTCTGTGTTGTCTGTTAGTCTTTCTGCGTGTCTGTGTTGCATGTTAGTCTTTCCGTGTGTCTGTGTTGTCTGTTAGTCTTTCTGCGTGTCTGTGCTGCATGTTAGTCTTTCCGTGTGTCTGTGTTGTTTGTTAGTCTTACTGTGTGTCTGTCTGTTTTGGTTTAATGCATTTGCCCACGTCTCTCACATCACGTCTTCACTTATCAAGAAACTCAGCAGCCGGGAGGAACATAATCTGTCCCTCGCCCGCCCAAAGTGTCAGCAATTTAACCCAGCGTTGAATGAGTGGTACTAACGCTGATGAACTCCGTGAAAACCGGCGTTACTAAATAGTAGAAATAGTGGTGAACTCTACTGATCTCTTGGGAATTACTAGAGCACGATCACTCGGCCTACTTACCTACATCTTCTCCATTAATGTTCGGGGAAACTCAAACACACCTGCTATTATTACACCTGTAGCCTAAAGCCTCTACAGCTGCACAATTCTACATCTACACATCCCACATCCGGACAGACCCACACCTGCGCAGCCCCACACATACACAGCCCAAAACTTGCAGTGTTACACCTACACAGCCCCACATTAATACAATCCCACACCTACATAGTCCCTCATCAATACAGTCTATCAGTTACACAGTTCTACCTCTACACAGTAACACACTTATACAGCCCCACACCACCTACACATAGTCTCACATCGACCAGTCCCACACCAACACAGTCACACACCTGCCCAGTCCCACAGTCCCACACTTACACAGCACCACATCTACACAGCCCTACACTTACACAGCACCACATTTACACAGCCCTACACTTACACAGCACCACATCTACACAGCCCTACACTTACATAGCCTAACACTAATGCAGCCCTACACTTACACAGCCCTACTTACACAGCCCTACACTTACACAGCCCTACACTTACACAGCCCTACACTTACACAGCCCAATACTTACACAGCCCAACACTTACACAGCCCAACACTTACACAACCTAACACTTACACAGCCCTATATTTACACAGCCCAACACTTACACAGCTCAACACTTACACAGTCCAACACTTACACAGCACCACATCTACACAGCCCAACACTTACACAACCCTACACTTACACAGCCCTACACTTACACAGCCCAACACTTACATAACCTAACACTTACACTGCCCAATACCTACGCAGCCCTACACTTACACAACCTAACACTTACACAGCCTAACACTTACAAAGCCCTACACTTACACAACCTAGCACTTACACAGCCCAACACTTACAGAACCCTATACTTGCACAGACCCACACCTACACAGCCCCATATTTACACAGCCAAACACCTACATAGCCCTATACTTGCACGGTCCAGCACCTACATAGCTCTATTCCTACGCATCCCAACACTTAAACCGCCCTACACTTACACAGCCTAACACCTACACAGCCCTATACTTACACAACCCTATTCTTACACAATCCCACACCTACACAGCCCAATACTTACACGACTCCACACCTACACAGCCCTATACTTACACAGCCCAACACAGCCTCTTACTTACACAGCCCAACACTTACACAGCCGCACACTTATACAGACCTGCACCAACACAGCCCCATACTTACACAACCCAAAACTTACACAGTCCCACATCCACACACAGTCTCCCCCAGAGGACAGTAAACTCGGTCCCCCAGCCAGAACGAATATTGGATTCTAATTAATTCGTTAGAGCCTTTCAACCTGTGGCCATGTAATCTAGCTCACAAAACTTACTACCTTCAGTGCGTCAATTTCCAGCTTATTTGTGATGATCGCGGAATTATTAAAAGATGTTAGCATAGTTTAGGCTATAGATGTTGCTAGGGTGACAGTGAGGAGTTGCATGTGTTGCAGATGTGACTGTGAGGATTTGATTCGTGTAGAACAAGTTAATATAAGTTTAGAAAGGGATTAATTAAGCATTGGTTCGGAAATAAAAGGTGTGGATGAATGGAACAAATTACCAAACACCGCCATTATCTCGAACTAGTTGGAAAGTTTCATATGTACAGTAGATTGGGCAAATATACGGGTGATAATTCTTGGGATTAATCAGGAGCTGCATCAATTGATTCAATATATAATAAACCTACTCCAGTTTCCTTTATTCTTTTGTTCTTCGTATTTTCCGTGAGAGAGTTTATCACACATGTCATATTATGCTGCCGGGCGCATGACCAGGCCCGCATTAACCCAGTGATGACATATTGTTGGTCACTCCTGTTTGTACGTGCTTGTGAAGTCAAGTGAAATCAAGGCAATGATAAAAGAAAAACACAAACTCCAAAGGAAATTTGCAAAAAGACTTATAACTTTCAGTGATGATTACCGAAGTATCAGAAAGAGAATAACTCAAGCAGTTAGAAATGCCATGCGTAGTTATTATACAAATAAGCTCCGGTCAGCATCAGGCAACAGTAAGAAAACTCAGCTTTTATTATAAATGATTTAATTGTAACGGAACCCTCCCTCATTACCAACCACTTCAATGAACATTTTATCAATGTTGGCAAAAATCTTGCAGAGCGCATCCCTAATCACCATGGGGAATTTAGAGCCTACCTGCAAAACAGACAACAAAATGAGCTGTTCTTATCCCCTGTCATGGCAGATGAATTATTGACCATCATGAAAATGTCTAAAGATGCAGCAGCAAGCGACGACAATATACCAATGAGCATCATTAAGAAAGTAGCCCATCTATTACTACCTGTTCTCCTACACATTTGTAACTCCTCCTTTACTAGTGGTGTCTCCGGATAAACTGAAAATTCTAAAGTTCACCCAGCATATAAAAAATCTGGGGACAAAGGTCTCTTCAAGAATTACCGCCCCATATCAGTCCTCCCAGCCTTGAGTAAGATACTGGAGAAGCTAGCACGTAGTATATTAAATTCCTTCTGCAGTATCAATAACATCCTTACAGACTCTCAGTTTGGATTTAGAGCTAGAAGGTCAACTGAGAATACTCTCCTATCCTCTACTAATGACAGTCCTTTGATGACAGTCAGTTCACAGTCGGTATATTCCTGGACCTCTCTAAAGCCTTTGATACTGTCGACCATACCATCCTCCTTTCAAAGGTTGAACATTACGGCGTTAGGGGCTTATCCCACAATTGGTTTACCTCATATTTGTCTAATAGGAAGCAGTATGTCTGCTATAATAATCATCAATCTGACTCCTCACAAATTTTGTATGGCGTCCCTCAAGGTCTCCATTCTCGGTCCTGTGCTGATTTTGTTTTCCATAAACGAAGTAGTCCACTCCAGCACACTCATAAAATACAACTTATTTGCCAGTAACTCAGACCTCCATTTCTTGATGAGAACTATGAACACTGAATTGTCTAAAGTCAGGACCGGGGTAATTCGTAATAAACCGACCTTAAACCTCGAAAAAAATACTACATACTCTTTCACAGAAGGAAAAAATTCCCCCCAGATTTGGACCCCCCTGTACCTTGGTAATACAATCCTCAAACGCAAACAAAATACTAATTTCCATGGAGTTATTGTTGATGAGAAACCACATACAAACCATTCAGTAAAGTCAATGAACAGTGCGGTATCATGTATCAAACTAGACAGTCACTCACTCTTACAGCAATGAAAGAAATCTATTATGATCTTGTTTACCAATACCTGATACACTGTCACACACGATAGGGGACCTCTGGCTCTTCAAAAACACAACCCCTGATTACTGCACAAAAGATAGTTGTGCAGACAATGACCTACATGAAAAAAAAAAATTATCACACTAATGAACAATTTGTGAAATTTAAAATTTTAAAATTCTAGGATATTAGCACCTACTGCTGTGCCCTATTTGTTTACAAATCTGTCTATCACTTTTTCTTGCTTGAAAAAATTATTTTCAGTTCCGGAATAATCAGAGATATAAATTGAAACACCCAGAGCTACTAAGACCACCCCCCATGCGCTCCTCTCAGTCCCAAACCTCCATAAATATCATGGTGTGAAGGTGTGGAACAACTTACCCCCACACATCCGAGCAAAGACTACGTTCTCTTCCTTTATATCATCTCTTAAAAAATATCTATTGTCTAAGTATTAATATTTTTTTGTAATACCTACTTTATATTCCTGCTTTTATTGTACCACCAAAACCGTTTTATCAGAAATTATCATGTAGACAGATAGAAATTACCATTGCCAACTAGACATGATACTAACAGCTCTGTCCTCTTGTTCCACCTTAATACAACCCATGTTGTGCTGCTTCCCTCCCTTATTACATTTATGTATATTAACTCCACTGTAAAATATATATATATATATATATATATATATATATATATATATATATATATATATATATATATATATATATATATATATATATATATATATATATATATATATTATAAATGTAAAAAAATAAAATAAAATAAAATAAAATAAATAAATATCAAAGTGATAACCGTGGTAACATTCTGATTTGTTCTTATTACCAACATGTTATGTATACTATTCCAGATGATACTAAGTGTTACATAATACTTCCTTAAGACAAATGTACAGTATATATCAAGTGCCTTCAAGAGAGCTCAGGCTTTCAACTGGCTCAGCTATGTTAATATTATGAGGCAGCCAGGAGGAGTGAGTGAGCAGTCAGTGTACACGAAACGATGTGCAACACTATACTACTTTGACTCTTACATGCTGCTACCCGGACCAAGTGCGGTGTATTGGCGTGTTGTAGGCAGCTGTGAGACATTGTTCATGTGTGTGAGAGAGCAGGCAGCAGGGAGGCAACACCACTGCCCTCCTCACTCATTCCTACACACACACATTGACAAAAAGGTCTAGGACGACCTTGTGATCACTCGAAGATGAACCAGCATAACGCTCTGTGAGGGTTTTCGTTAGGTTAGGTTAGGTTAGGTTAGCGTGAACGTGGTATGTGAAATAAGTTTTGGCTAATCTTTAGGTGATCCGAGTTTTGTTTTGTAGTGTACATGTAAACGTAAACGTAAACTGTGTTGTAGACTGTTGGACGGGACATTAATGTTCGCAAATCAAGACCGTGGTATAAGTTGGTCAGGTTACTGTTGGAGACAACATCGCTAGAGTTACATAACAAAGGTAAATTAATGATATCAGGCCTCGGGTAACATCCATATAATACTATCTGATGTGCACGGCGGTCCAGGATACACGGGGGGGGGGGGGGGGGGTCTTCCGCTGAGGGACGTCTACAACCCATTGATTAGACGAGTCTCAGCAAATTGTTACTGGATTAGGCTGGACCTGGCTGAGGGAAGCAAGGGTGGTGGGAGGGGAGAGGAGGAGGAGGAGGAGGAGCAGGAGGAGGAGGAGGGGTATAAGTAAATCCTTGCAAAGTGTAGGTTTCGACGCCATGAACAGATTTGTTGGAGAGAGTGTTTGTGTATGGGGCTTTGTGAAGTGTCAAGGTGAAGGTTGTGGTGAGGGGTGGAAGTTAGAGTGGTGAGATGGACGCTACCAAGATACGAGGGAGAGAGAGAGAGAGAGAGAGAGAGAGAGAGAGAGAGAGAGAGAGAGAGAGTATATATGATTAACCAAAATTGTTGTTGTTGTAGTTATCCTTGACATGACTCACAACTTACAAACATCTCACAGACATGACATTAATATTTCAAAGCGAGTCACAAACACCTTATACACGTGCATCACAAACACTACACAGACATATTATACACATGCCAAACTCATACAATTACTTCACAAACACGGTATAAGGACTCACAGATGTACCACTGTAAATTCACAGACACAGACAAAGCACTTCACAGAAGCAATAAGAACTTCACAAACATGACATAGACATGTTATGCATACTAAAACACGCAATAAGTACCAAAAACATCACAAACACGACAAAGACACGATGCAGAAGCTACAAATACGCCACAAACAGCTCATACACAACATAAAAATCTCACAAACACACCAGTCTACTTAATTATGATAAACGTTTCTTAGCTAATACCTTGCAAACAAACCACAAGCACTGTTAATTCCTAGCATAAACACACCTGTGCAAACACTGTACATACACACTAGTAGAATCACGCATTCAACTTATAAGTACGCAACAAACACTCAACTAACAAAACGTAAACACTTTACAATTATACCTCTACAACTTTACAAACACCACGAAAACACCTCACAAACACACCTCAGACACCTCACAAACACACCTCAGACACCTCACAAACACGCCTCAGACACCTCACAAACACACCTCAGACACCTCACAAACACACCTCAGACACCTCACAAACAAACCTCAAACACCTCACAAACAAACCTCAGACACCTCACAAACAAACACACCTCAGACACCTCACAAACACACCTCAGACACCTCACAAACACACCTCAGACACCTCACAAACAAACCTCAGACACCTCACAAACAAACCTCAGACACCTCACAAACACACCTCAGATACCTCACAAACAAACCTCAGACACCTCACAAACAAACCTCAGACACCTCACAAACACCTCAGACACCTCACAAACACACATTACACACCTCACAAACACACCTCAGACACTTCATAAACACACTTCAGACTCCTCACAAACACACCTCAGACACCTCACAAACACACCTCACACACTTCACAAACACACCTCAGACACCTCACAAACACACCTCAGACACCTCACAAACACACCTCAGACACCTCACAAACACGCCTCAGACACCTCACAAACAAACCTCAGACACCTTACAAACAAACCTCAGACACCTCACAAACACCTCAGACACCTCACAAACACACCTTACACACCTCACAAACACACCTCAGACACTTCATAAACACACTTCAGACTCCTCAGAAACACACCTCAGACACCTCACAAACACACCTCAGACACCTCACAAACACACCTCAGACACCTCACAAACACACCTCAGACACCTCACAAACAAACCTCAGACACCTCACAAACAAACCTCAGACACCTCACAAACACACCTCAGACACCTCACAAACACACCTCAGACACTTTACAAACACACCTCAGACACCTCACAAACACACCTCAGACACTTCACAAACACACCTCAGACACCTCACAAACACACCTCAGACACCTCACAAACACACCTCAGACACCTCACAAACACACCTCAGACACCTCACAAACACACCTCAGACACCTCACAAACACACCTCAGACACCTCACAAACACACCTCAGACAGTTGATGTTGGGTTTTTATAATTTAATTTGTTGTTTATCTTTAGTTAATCTTCCAAAAACCCAATCGGGAGGATATATCCTCTTAATTATCAATGAATGATTGGTATGCTGTCACCACCCCTAACTCACCAACTATATTAGTGAGTATGGGGGAAATAATTAGTTTTTATATTCACTGTGTATTAAGAACATAAGAATGGAGGAAACTGCAGCGGGCCTATCAGTCCCATTTACATCCAACCCCTATCGCTCTGATATACCCATCCAACCTTATGTTTGAATCTATCCAGCGTATTCGAGTTAATGATGATGTTTGGTAACTTGTTCCATTGATTCTCTACTCTATTTCCAAACAACTGTTTACCTATTTCCCGCCTAAATCTAAATTTGCTTAATTTAAAGCCATTGTTACGAGTTAGCTTCTGGTTGGCTAGTTTGAGTACCTTTGTTATGTCTCTTTTGTTTAGCCCTGACTTCCATATATACACCTCTATCATATCGCCCCTCACCCTACGTCTTTTGAGGGAGTGCAAATTAAGATGCTTTAACCTGTCTGTGTACTCGAGGTTCCTAATGCCCGGAATTAGTCTTGTCATTCCCCTCTGAATTCTTTTTAGGGGTTCTATATCCATTTTTTAATACGGTGACCAGAATTGAACTGCGTAATCCAAGTAAGAACTCACAAGCACAAGATATAGTTTTAGGATGACCTCGCTAGTCTTGTAACTAACACTCTTTTGTATGAACCCAAGTACTTTATTAGCCTTGTTTCGAGCAAATACACATTGTTTACGTGGTTTAAGATTCCTACTTATCATTACTCCTAAATCTCTCTCACATTCGGATTTCTCTATAATATCGTTGTTCATCTGATATCTGGTTTCTCTGTTTACATCTCCTAGATTAAGTACTTTACATTTGTCCACATTGAATTTCATCTGCCATTTTTCAGACCATTTGAATTTTTTTTTTGGATCTTCCTGTAGTTTTGCGGAGTCTTCGTCAGATTTAATTACTCACCCTATTTTAGTGTCATCAGCAAATTTACTTATGTTGCTGTCTACGCCGATAACTATGTCGTTTATATATATATATATATATATATATATATATATATATATATATATATATATATATATATATATATATATATATATATATAATAAATAAAAATGGTGCAAGTACTCCAAGTACTGAGCCTTGGGGTATGCCACTAGTGACGTTACTCTAATCGGATTTAGTGCAGTTAATGCTCACTCACTGTTTTCTGTCCAGTAACCATGCCCTAATCCGTTTTAAAATATCTCCTCCAATGCCATGTGCCTCCACTTTTCTTATTAGTCTTTCGTGGGGGAGTCTATCGAAGGCCCCTCGTCCACCGATTCGAAAACAGCTGAAAAGAATGTTAATAGATTAAGTTAGACATGAAAGCCCGCTTGTGAAGCTATGTTGGGAATCATTGCTCAACTTGTGCTTCTCCAGGTGATTTCGAATAGAGTGAAATTATTGCTTCCAGTAATTTGCCTGCAATTGATGTGAAGCTGATTGGACGGTAGCTTGAGGATAGTGATCTATCTCTCTTTTTTAAAATCTGCATTACATTCGCTATCCTCCAGGATTCTGGTACTACACCCGTTTTTAATGCCATGTTAAACAATTTTGCTAAGGGCATACTATGCTCTTCCTTACATTCCTTTAATAGTCTGGCAAATATCTTATCAGAACCTGGCGACTTATTAGGCTTTAACCTTTCTATTGGCTTACTACTGTAACATCGTTACTAGCCACTACTATCTCTCTTAATCTATTTTCTTCACTATCTCTGAATATAGTCGGTGCCTCGGGTATCATATATAAATTTTCCGTGGTGAAAACTGTTGAAAATCCCTTTGGGTTTGACTTCGCTTCCCTTGCTACCTTCAGTTCATTATTCTTCTTTGCTTTTCTTATGTCGGTCTTAACCCTACTGACCAATACCTTATAATAATCTCGGAGGTAAACTTCACCTCGATTTATTCTCTTACCTATAGTCTTCCTTTGTCCAATACTAATCTTTAAATAATTATTTATCCATTTAGGGTCATTGTAAACGCCTTCTGAGCGTTTAAAGGTTAATCAGACTCTTCACGTTAAACTCAAACGTTATAATTCGGTCAAATCTCTTGACTACAATTCATTTTAGTATTTCAAATAAATTATACATAAGCAATCATACATAAATGTTTAATCTAATATATATTCACATAACAATCATAGCTATGTAATTAGTCTAATCTTAACACTTATAATGAGCACTTAATTTGCCATATTTCTATGTTGTCACAATGATAACCGATGCAATGGACACAGTCTTCCTGTGGAAACTTAAGTACAAGTTAAACTTATGTGTTGAAAGTCTCAAGAGAAACAGGTTAGGTGTTAACTCTATGATGGGGCTAGCTACAGTGGCAGTGCCCTGCCTGGCGTCACATGCCCAGCACCCGAGCCCTGGCTGGCCGACTTTGCTACGTCAGGCGTTTATACGCAAACAAGCTTCCCTACTAACACCCCAACATCCTCTGGGACTCTCCATCTCCACCATCTCAATACTCTATATTCTGTATACTGGCAGGCACGCCCAATAAACATGACATGACTTACAGCCTAACATACAGTAATGTTTATTTATGTGTCATCCTACTCATTACTGCTTGCAGTAACAGTCATTGTTGTCTGATCTGAGTTTTCTGTATGGTATGTTCTGCCTTTCTGCATTAAGTAACTCATTATTTAAATTGCTGTGGAACTCGTCAACCTCAGATCTCATGATCAGGTCACCCTCAACTGTCATGTTTTGTGAGGATATCGTTATCAGGTCTCCAGGTAAAGTGAGGTCGCCCTCTGTGGGTAAATTGTGTGACGTCACCTCACGCGAGGTCATGTAACCCATCCCCAGACGTGATACCCCTTCTCTCAGCTGCCTTTTCAACCTATCAAAGTTTGCCCTTCTGAAATCTGGGACTTTAGTGGAATTTTCCTTGGGTCTGCCATCTGTCATTAAATTCTAATTAAATCTTATTTCTTTGTGAACGCTGTTGGCAAGTTCGTACCCTACCTCGACATAACTAATGAGGTTTTCTCTGTTTGACAGAACTAAATCGAGTATATTATTACCCCGGGAGGGTTCGGTTATATGTTGACTTAAGAAACAGTCCTGAACTGTTTCAAGAAAAGCCTCTGATTCTGAGTTACCTGTAAGGTCGATCCAATTTATTTGGCTAAAGTAAAAGTCGCCTGCTATACAGACTTTGCTATGACTGGAAGCCCATTGCATTTCATCCCAAATAAGTCGCTCATTAACTCTATTAAGATTAGGAGGTCTGAAAATTACTCCTGCGATTATTTTTTTCTTTACCATCGATTAATTCTATCCAAATTGTTTCTGTTTTCAGTTCAGTTTTTATTTCCTTATTTATTTCACACTTCAGATTATCCCTGACGTAGCTTGCTACTCCGTCTCCTTTCCTAATCTGCCTATCGGTATGGAATAATTTGTAACCTGCAATTTGGTATTCGACAGGTAACTCTCGTGAGTTTCAATTTATCCATGTTTCGGTGAATGTTATTATATCGATTTTTCGGTATATACCAACACCCTGATTTCATCCATTTTATTTCTTATATTCCTACTCTTTGCATAGTAGACATTTAAGTTAGTCGTGTTCTGAGTTCTCTCTTTGACGCATTTAGGTTTTAACTCCTCCACTCCCGTGCCCATATGTTCTCCTAGCAGTTTAAATACTTCGACATCTTTTCGACTGCCCTCTCGAGAGAGCTAGCCAGGGTTGTCACCCCAACCCCATATAGATGCACTCCATCCCAAGCATAAAGGTCCCTTCTGCCATAAAAATTTATCCCAGTTGTCAATAAATGGGACTGATATTGACTTGCAATATCTGTCAAGACAGCCATTGACACCAACTGCCCTTGACAAGTATTCAATGCCAACTCTCCTTCTAGGCAGGACACCACATATGATAAGGATCCCTCCCTTCAACCTAATACGTTCTCTAGCTGTCTTGAGCTTATCAAGAAGTTCCTCACTCCTGCACCGGCCAATATCATTGCCTCCTGCACTAAGGCAGATTATGGGTTTGTTCCCATTACCAGACAAGATATTGTCCATTCTGTCAACTATATCCCCCACCCAAGCTTCTGTTAAACACACCTTCATCCTATTTTTATTTCTACCACAAAAAGCTCTATCCAGGTACTGTACCTGGGAATCGCCAACAATTAAGGTTTTTATACCTTCCCTCTCAGCCCTGTTCCTGACTATGCTAATGTCCAAAACGTATATCAAAGGACTAAAAGAGTTTTTACACTCATGTTGTCATTTACTTGGTGTCTTTTCTCACTACCAGTTTGGTCGTTCCTCTCCTCACATCATTCGTCCGAGTTTTCGTCAGACACTGGCTTTCCTTGTCTCGTGTCTTCTTCCTTCATCCTCGCTATCACTTCCTTTAATTTCAAGTTTCCTTCTTTGACCTTCTCTAATTCGGCCCTTAGAAGAGCACAGCCCTGTTCACACGTAGCACTGGCTAGTTATTGTAAAAGGTTTCAATATTAAATACATTTAGGCTAACCTCCTTGGTCAATCCTCTTAGAGACTGATATATTTTTTTTTTATTTGCTCCCGAGGGGGCTAGTTTATTGGGCACCCCCTTGTCATCCTGTGCAAGGTAAAGCGCAAAAGTGTTTTACAGCGCCCATCTGGGAAGCATGAGTAGTTCATGCTTGCCTTCATGACTCATGCATTAAGGGCGTAAAAGCCTGAAGGGTCGTGGGTTTTGTCAGCAAGTTACATAAAGTGACAGAATGATGAGTGTGTGGGGGGAAAATTCCCGGTATAATTCATCTGTTTATGGCAAAGCCTGGCAGGTCCCTAATAATGTCAAGTGCCAAGTCTGTCTCTTGGAGGAGAGATATCTGATCAGGGAGGGAAGAGGTGTTGGTAACAGGGTCATCAGTGGTTTGTTGTTGAGAAAGTCAGGAGTTACTCCTAGAGTTCGGGTAGGGCCCCTGGGAGCAGAGACTCGGCTGCCGGGCATTGACGTCCCCTACAAGGAGGGTGGGGGTGGAGGTGATATGTTGTGGCAGGACAGGTACAGTAAAGGTAGAGGGAGGCACATAGACAATTGACAATATTGAGGGACATACCTTTTAGTGTGATTGTGATGGCGTGTGCGTCGGTGTCGTCATCAAGGGGGACGTCGAGAGGTTGATAGGGGACATCCTTCTTGGCATAGATACATAGTCCACGTGCATGACCTCATGGTGGTCCATCGACGCGGAGAACAGGAGTAGATGGGCCCCAGGTAACGGCATGCCGTTAGGGGAAGGGGAGCCGAGGGTGGTCTCCTCGGGTCCAATAGGGGGCCCTGGTGGAGACGGCTCAGAGACATGAGGCTTGCGGTGGGTGAACAGAATAATATATTACAGACAAATATTACTAACTAGCAGAATCGCCTCCCTCCGGGCGGTTCATTTGCTAGGCAACGATAGGACGCCAACCTCCGGGAGGCTCCTCATTGTCTCACTGTTCAGTCCCAAAAACTTTTTCTTCCATCAATAGTTCATTAACGGTGTATGTAAGTTCCACCATGTTTTTCACTACAACGGTACAGCAAAGTATATTTTTTTTAGCATTAATCTATTATTATTGTATTGTCTAATCATCACTACATATAACACCATCCATCATCACTACATATAACAGCATCCATCATCACTACATATAACACCATCCATCATCACTACATAAAACAATATCCATCATCACTACATATAACATCATCCATCATCACTACATATAACACCATCCATCATCACTACATATAACATCATCCATCATCACTACATATAACACCATCCATCATCACTACATATAACACCACCCATCATCACTACATATAACATCATCCATCATCACTACATATAACACAATCCATCATCACTACAAATTACACCATCCATCATCACTACATATAACACCACCCATCATCACTACATATAACAACATCCATCATCACTACATAAAAGATCATCATCCATCATCACTACATATAACACTACCCATCATCACTACGTATAACACCATCCATCATCACTACATATAACACCATCCATCATCACTACAGATCGGTAAAGTAGTTTCCAAGATTCTAGTGCGGGCACAAACATACACACAGACCTACTTCTTTGTTTTATATATATATATATATATATATATATATATATATATATATATATATATAATATATGTATGATATATATATATATATATATATATATATATATATATATATATATATATATATATATATATATATATATATATATATGCAAATAAATCACTGTAGGTGCGCGTGATCTCGGTATATGCTGATAACCACAAGGAAAGAAGAAAACACGAAGTTCCCAAGCGCTTTCGTGTAATTCACATTTTCAGGGGTGAGTACAGACTAGAGAGAGTAATACAAATCAAGGTGAATATATACAGAGGAGGGTGAGACCAGGTCCACAATGGTCAGGTAATTAGGTAATGACCCTATTGTATGTATATTATGTATGCTGGATTATATGTCATGTATGTATATTATGTATGTGCTCCATTTATGTATTATTTATTCAGCCTAGCTAGCAGCGTGTGGCAATGTTATTACCATATCCCACACGCTTAATTAATGTGCCTGGCGACGTATGGAAGCTGCTAATGTATCACTTGCCATACGTCGCCAATAGCAGTTGACAAGGAGCCTAGCCAAGGGAGACCGCTGCTCTCCTCTGTGTACATACTCTTATCCAGTAAACCGAACCTACAAAACTATACAGGTGTTTGTGTTCTCTCCTGTATATAGAACTTATTATTCAGAACCTAACATGGCGCAGTGATCCGATCTTACTGGATAATTACGAGTGATAGCGCAAAGTCTGTGGAAAGCCGGATGGACTCCTCCTCTCGCTTGGGTCAACTCCCGCGCGTCACCTTGAAGAATTTCAGCAACTTTGAGCAGTGTCAGTGACAGTGATTTTCTGTGAAGTGTTTAGTGCATTGTGTGTTCGTGCCATTCATGTGTGACCTTGTTCTAAAGGATTCCCAAGGTATACGGCACGTTCTGGGCATTTGTAAGGAGTAGAGTTCAGTGCACCCGTCTCTGACCGCGTTCTGAGGGTAACTAGACTGACTGGGAGTCGCCGCGCCTCTCTCTCCACCCCCTCACAGCGCCGCCTCCACCCCCCCCTCACAGCTGGGGCGAGACGCTCTACCCGCCCAGGACACACACTCACTCACACACATACATGTACTAACACTCGCTGACCGCGCAGCTTCCTTATATATATTTTATATATATATAACCTACTTATCTGTGTATTTAATTAATATTTTTGTCTGAAATCTTGTTGATACGACGGGCTGACCGGTCAACACTGATTTAAGACATAGTACACAGAGGAAGTAGTTATGTCTCACGCCTTACGTAGCCGTGGACCCAGCGTCTGGATGAGCCAGGCGGGTGATAGTCCCACAGAGATGGATGACCAGGCCGGCCACGACGCTCCAGCCCCCACATCGCGCAGTCCCTCACCTCAATATTCAGCGTTGTCTCCAGAGATAATTGCTTTACTGAAGTTTATGAGAGATGAGAAACGCGAGGATGAAGCTCACAGACGTTTGGCGGATGAGCACAGAAGGCAAGCAGAGGCAGAACGAGACAACCAACGGAGATTGGAAGACAGTGAACGGTTTGAAGCCTTGATATCTCGCCTCACTGTTAAACAAGCCCCTGGCTCTAACACTGCCTCGGTACTGACTGGTTCAGATACCTCATCCATGCTTCCTTCACACCCCCCAGCCCCACCTAAAGCAGCAGCTCAAACACCGCCCATCTTGAAGCCTGATGAGACTTTCCAGACTTTTCGTGAATGGCGGCGACGGTGGACTGATTATTCTACAATGGTGGATCTCCAGAGTTTGTCACAGCCTAAACAACTCATCCAGCTGCGTATGTGCCTGTCCTTGGAAATTCAGCGTGTCTTGGAACATACGTTGCAGGTACCCCCAACCTCTTTGCTGTCTGTAGAGGAGGTACTGGACGTTCTACAACGGCACATCAAAGGACAGCAGAATGAAGCTCTGCGCAGGAGGGAATTGTTTAGCTGCAGACAGATGGAGGGTGAGTCTTTTGATGCCTTTTACGTGCGTCTTAAGAGAGCCTCGGAAGAGGTAGATATATGTCCAGGCCACCACCAGCAGTGCGAGGAGACCCAGTTGAGGCAGGTGATCCTGATGGGTGTTAAGGACGAGGAACTTGTCCAACGCCTCACCTCCCTCGACTCTTCCTCTTCTCTTAAGGATGTGTTGACGATATGTCGCTCCTATGAGGCTGCCAGGTGTGCCACCTCTGCCATCCGTGCTCCCCCTACAGCTGTACGCGCTGTGTCCCGGTACAAGAAGGACAAGAAGTCTGTTCCTACGCCTTCGCCCACCACGTCCACGCCCGGTTTATTTTGCAACAACTGTGGTAAGCAGCACGGAACACAGGTGTGTCCAGCTGCTCAGTCTACCTGCAACAGTTGTGACCGTAAGGGCCACTGGTCACTCACAGTACGGTGCCCAGCCAAACGCGTCCAGTGCAATGTGTGTGGTCGTCTGGGCCACTATGACAAGTGTTGCCCTTCCAACATACCCAAGAGACCGCGTCGGCGGAAGCTTCAGCCCCCTTCCACCAGAGAGGGCCGCCCACAGCCTTCCAATCAGAGGCACGACGACTCCTGACAACGCTCGAGCCACATTAGGAATGTGTGCTCCCCCCGGCGTCCCAGGACCAAAGTCCCCCAGTACATCAGCGTCATCGTGACCTACGGCGGTGTGTCATCCCGCCTTCAGATGTTGCCCGACACCGGCGCTGATGCTACAGTCATCGGTCCCCAGCATTTGCAATGCTTGGGGCTCTCTCCAAGTGATCTAGGACCGCCCCCCAAGGATCTCCGCTTTATGGCAGATGGTTCACAGATGACCCCGGCCCTAGGTTCACTCTATGCACACGTCACCTTTGGCAACAGGTCGTGTCAAGCCTGGATTGATGTGCATAATGGCGTCCCGACTCCTTTGCTGTCCTACAGACATTGCCAAGAGTCGGCCATCATCTCCCAGGACTTCCCAACACCGATTCTCGAGGTAAAACACGCCAACAGGGTGCACGAAGGGAGTAGCAACTACCCTGCTGCCGCCCTACCCCTACCTCTGGCCAGTGACACCTCTCCTTCGGTAGTTGTCCCTGCTGCTTCAAGTCTCCACGCCTTGGCTCGCCTCCACGACAGTCACTGTGGAGCCGAGGCCACCAAACGGCGTGCAAGACAGACTGTGTTCCGGCCTGGCATCGACCCCGACATCTCCAATGCTGTCCGGGCGTGTAAGCCCCGCCGCGTATTACAACCCAGCCAGCAGCAGGAATCCTTTATGAGTGACGACAACCCCACCCGCCCCTTTGAGTCTGTGTCGGCCGACTTTTTCTGTGTGTCAGGAAAGTCCTTCCTCGTTATCGTCGACCGTCTCTCTGGTTGGCCGGTTGTCATCAAGTGCGGTAATGACACGACGTCTGCCGCCACCATCAGCAAGTTCCGCCACTACTTCCGTGACGTGGGCGTTCCTGTACGCCTGCGAACCGACGGAGGGCCTCAGTTCACAAGCCGGGACTTTGCTGCGTTCCTCGACCGATGGGGAGTCCGGCATGTGTTGTCATCGCCCCATTACCCGCAGTCCAACGGCCACGCTGAGGCTGCTGTCAAATCCCTGAAGCACCTCATCCTTAAGGTGGCCCCTTCTGGGAACATTGACTGCGAGGCCTTCGACAGGGGTCTTCTTGAACTCCGCAACACACCTAACTACACCGGACGCTCCCCTGCCCAGGTTTTGTATGGACGCCCCCTTCGTTCTTGTGTCCCTGCTCACCCTCAATCCTTCTCCAAGGAGTGGCAGGCCAAGACAGAGGATTGTGATCGCCGAGCCGCCGAACGTGTTCAGGACGTCGTCGCCCGCTACAATGACCACGCCCGTTCTCTCCCCAGGTTGAGTGTCGGCACCCAAGTCCGTGTTCAGGACCCGACCTCCCTACGTTGGGACAAAGTAGGCGTAGTCATGGGTCTCGGCAGGTCACGGGACTACCAGGTGCGGTTACCCAGTGGTCGTGTGTGGTGGAGGAACCGCCGTTTTCTCCGACCCGTAACAATGCCTTCTGCTGGACCCGCCACCAGTGTTGAGTCCCATACCCTTCCCAGCGATGAAGTCCCTCGACGCTCAGAACGGATCCAAAAGAAAAGGTCCGCTCAAGACTTTGCTATGAGCGTATAGGGGGGAGGGAGGTGTATGTATATTATGTATGCTGGATTATATGTCATGTATGTATATTATGTATGTGCTCCATTTATGTATTATTTATTCAGCCTAGCTAGCAGCGTGTGGCAATGTTATTACCATATCCCACACGCTTAATTAATGTGCCTGGCGACGTATGGAAGCTGCTAATGTATCACTTGCCATACGTCGCCTATAGCAGTTGACAAGGAGCCTAGCCAAGGGAGACCGCTGCTCTCCTCTGTGGACATACTCTTATCCAGTAAACCGAACCTACAAAACTATACAGGTGTTTGTGTTCTCTCCTGTATATAGAACTTATTATTCAGAACCTAACACCTACTAATCTTTAAATAGCACATAACGGTTGGTGGTCAGGTCAGATGGGCCAGTGACCCGCCCTCTCACTTGATCACAAATCTTCTTAATTACAAAATTGTCCAGCTTGTACATGCCGTTACTCAAATTCATGTTGAATGCTTCGGTATGTTTAATAAGACTAGATTCTATGATGTTCCTACTATCAATTGAATTACATGGTAATATTGAGGAGGCATTATCCCAGTAAATGCAATGCTTGTTATCCCTCAAATGAACAAACAGAGCATTGGATTCCTGGCCTGTCCTAACACTGTATTTGTGTTGTTTAATTCTAGTTACAAGATCTTTAACCTGTCTGGCCTAAGTAAAACATATTACATTCCTTGCAAGGGACTTTATAAATGCAACCAATTGTGTTGTTGGGGGAGTTCTTGATTAACATTTGTTTAACAGTGCATGAGTTTTTAAATGCCACATTGACGTTCCAGGTTTTTAGCTGTGCCGGAATGTGTGAGAAATTTTTGTGATATGGTAATATTAAAATATTCTTATGGTCATGGGTGGGCTTGGGATCAGTTCTATAAAAAGTTTTCTTAGTAATGTTTAAGCATTTGTCTATGAAAGATCTAGGGTATTTAAGGTTTGAGCCAATATTATATATATATATTTGTATTCCTCATCGATGAATTCCGGACTGCAAATTCTCAAGGCACGTAAAAACATTGTTGTAAATACTGACT